>MNCI01022297.1:65204-109094 GCA_015680685.1 Gnetum montanum
GATATTCTAGGGGGTCCCACTGGAAAGACATGCACCCATGCCTAANTAGGTTCTTTATTGGGTTCCTTTAATACCCTTACTTCCATTTTTCATTAGATTTACAAGGATCTTAGTACAACCAAGCTGCATGATAACACCCATAGATGTCACCAAAAAGAATCCACAAGTTCCCTTGATGTCACACCTTGGCCATTCCCTCTTAGTCCGTCATTTTTCACTCTGGGAATAATGAGCACAAAATTACTTTTAAGTTTCATGATGACAAGAATATCATCATACCCAGAGTAGAACCTCTTATTAATAGAATGGTTGGGTGGATGTGGTGGATTCGCTGTCCAAATAATTAACCACCTAAGACTTGATAACATAAAACAACACCTCAACCAACGAGTCACATGATTGTTTTATTCATAGATAAGATTACTCATAAAAAGATAAAAAGACAACAAGATAAAATAATAAATTAAAAGGTGAAAAATTAAAGAAATATAAAAAAATTTATTAATTCTTTGTTGTTAGAATGCAAGATACCCCCCATAACTAAACGGTTGAGCATGGCTAGAATTAATAAATGGAAGGTGGGGATCCTTGCATGTTGGAAATATTGGGACCTGGTCATACTTACCCCATTGGGGTTCACACACTTGATTAGAGTTGACATAGTGGGGCAAGTTATAAGATGTGGTTAATTTATAAGGAGTTGACCCACTATGCTACTTGCGACCATAAGATGGTATGCAAGGATCAACATGTCTCCCCACGTGGCAATATTCATTGGGCCCCATGGTTGTTGGAGTGTTGATTGGTGGCCTAGATAGAGTAATAGGAGGCATTGATTTTGAGGAGGTGGATGCATCATAGCATTGAACTTGTGCTAAGTTGGAGGATGTAGTGGTTTCGAAACTATGCTATCTCTTTCTATAGTCTTGCCTAAAGAAAGGATGCTTCCGATGTTGTGGAGCATTCCCACTACTATTGCCAGTAGCAACACAAGTAACGTTCATGGGTTGATGCTATGGTGGAAAGTATTTTGCACAGCTAGTGATGATGTAGAAGAGGATGAAGTATGAGAATATTGAGGTTGAGGAGAAGTGTAAGGCACACAAGGTGATGATTTTGTTGGAGAGGACATGGCTGGACAGTACTCAGGAGAATGATAACAATGAGGTGAGGTAGAGGATGCTGATCCCATTGGAGAAATAGGGTGTTCAACATAATAAGCATTTGGTGTTGGGACATACGAAGGGTATGGTCTAGTTGATGGTGGCCTCCCCCACAACTGAGGTTTTTGCCACTGTGGTTGAACCCAATATTTCTGTATGAAATCTGGATGTAACATTCCACCCCAATGCTCATGTAAATATGACAAAACTAGACATTGGCCTTTGGGGTGATCATATAGATAGACATTCCATTGATATGTGAGATTAGCAGTTGAGTTCTTATTCTTATTATCTTCTACCCTTTGTTGCAATTGTCACGTGGTGTCCTATCTTGTTTCTAGATTTGGCATAGTTCTTCCTCTAATAATGTTGGCATATTCTCCACATCTTTCATGTACCCAGTCTCTCATCTTATTGATCTTTGCCTCAATTTCATCTAGTGACTATAGGATTGGCAAAGATGATTCCACCTCCTTGAAGTGAGTTGATTTATCCTCTTCATGATCATGAACCATTGTTAAGTTAAGATTTTGGTCTTATTGAGAACTTTCAAAATTCTCCCATTTGGCTATTTCTCCTTCTTCTTTTGCTACCTACTTAATAAGCTCTTGGAATATATGGGTTCATAGCTCATATAGTTTACCTTGGGCGTACATCCCTAGGATCTCCCTTGTTTCATTACGAAGCCCATCTATGATATGGTACATTAGCCTTTCCTCGGAGAATCCATGGCCTGGGCAATTGTTTAACAGTGCATAATATCTTTCTAAGGCCATGTCCAAGGGTTCATGTTGCGCTTATTTCCATTCTTGGATTTTTCTCCTCAAGGCTGACACTCTCGCATAGGTTTGATATCTTTCATTGAAGAGTTCTATCATTGTTGGCCAACTTTGAATTGATTTTGGTTTNGAGGGGTATTTGAATAGCCTCTTGTATTTCCATTAAGCTTGTAGTGGCCAGTAGGGGTTCATCGTCACTAGGTGTGTTATGAAATTATGAGTTGTGATGTTATTGTTTGCATTGATGCTCATAAGAGACCCCTACATCAAATTGGGTACTCCCAACTTCATCCTCATTATCATATAATTTGTTGGTTCTCCAATGAGTTGCCCTACTAGTTGTTGTGTTGTCATAGTCTTATGAGAGAGACATTGTTGTGAACCGTGTGTGACTTAATTGAATTTAATTTAATTTCTTTTCTAAAGGATATATCGTTTATACTTGTTACAGCAATCTTGTATGATATAACTAATCTAAATAACTAGCACCGTCCCCGGCAATGGCGCTAATGATGAGTGGCGAGGTACCCCTACACTCAACCATATATGAATACGAGCATTCATGCACGATCTGATCAAACTCCATGGACAGGCTAGTGGTGGTATCTAGATAGTTACACATTGATCACAACCCGTTGTCTTCCCACCTAGACTAGTATTTGCTTTTTCATGTATGGTTTAGTCCAAAGTGAGGCGTAAGATGTGATCCTAAACTAGTGCTACTCCTAGAGACAATGGAAAATAATCTAGATTAAACTAATCATCATCAATAGGAAATGAAGTCTAAGCTAGCCTAAGTGTGATGAGTATCTGTTTCTTAATCATCCGTACACATCTTGGACCTCGTGCATGACTACTACTGGGATTACCAAGCGTAGATCCTAGATACGCTACTGGGCTACCAAGTAGTCACACTTAAATGCTCGCGATTAAGTCATACTCATTCCACAGTTAACAACAATAATAGTAAATGATAGTAAAGAAATATGAACTAAGAAAATAATAAATAACAATAATAATTAAATAATTAAAACTAAGTTAATGCTACAATGATGAAGTAATCTCGATCTTTATTGTCAATCATGTGCGTGTCCAAGTACGTCACACTCGAATAAAGGTTCTGTACAATTACAAGCATCACACTACAGGCATGCACTTGGGAAATAGTCTAACTCCTACGAAAACAAGCTATAAGATCTTCCCTACAATTAACCAAAAAAATACCTAAGTGTGGCAGAGGGCCACTTATTTATAACTAAAAATAGACTTTGCATACATGGGGCTGCGTCGACGCATGGGTGGATGCATTGACAGGGCCGCATCGACGTGGCCGCATATACGGAGCCCTATATACATGGCCCCGTATATGCGGCCTAGTTAACACAGCCCCAATATCGGGGGTCCGATAACAGGAGTCAAACCTGGTATCTTGTATCAGGGTTCCAATAATAGGGGTCCAATAACAGGGGTCTGATAACAAGACCTAACAAACCATGACTCATCAATTATTATTAGACTTACCTCAGCATATTCCTAACCACAGAAACTCCACTAGAAGACTTTATAAAAGACTAGAAGCTAGGTGGAAATCATGTTCAATAAGTTTATCAAGAGGAGTCCAATTCTCTTGATTTGATTCCAATATCATCAACCAAGCATCCCGAGCTACTGATCTAGCCAAGAAACCCAAAGTATGGGGGAGTATAGTGAATTCCTTTATAGTTTTTTTTGCTATCAAAGGTTCTAAATACCATTTAGAAAAATAACAAAAAAATTTCTTCCATAAATCCTTTTCCATAGATACAGGAGAAGATTTTGTTCTAAGCGTAGTTTGTAGAATAGCCTTTCCTACCATATAAGGAAGTCTTTTGTGATGTTTTAGAATGAATACAATACCCTAATCTATAGATTCCAAACCCCAAGTTTGTCTATAAATAGACAATCAAATTGTATTAGTGTCTATAATGGATTTTTCTTACAAACAACTAATCCCTACAACCTCATTGACAAGTCTTGCTAGGTCTCATGTTGTATAACCTACAATTATAGATCCAAAATCATTGAGATAGAACAACTCTTTTTTCAAGTCAAAACCCTTCTTGCGTAAAAGAATAGAAAATTCTTTTTCTTGTTGGGGGATAAGAAGCACTCAAATATTGATGAATTGACCAAATCGATTTGAAGTCATTAGATTTGGATCCACTTTTCTAGGAATATGAGTTGAAGCAATAAAAATAATATTTCTTCGACTAATAAAAATGTTCTCATCACAGCTATCCATATGGTCCAATAAGTGATGAAGCAATGCCTTCTTGATGAAGATCTCCTTCTTTATGATAGAAGTGCAATTACTCCATTCCAATTCATGAATGCTCAGGATCCATATTACATAAGGAGACATGATTTCTGCCATTATCAAAGTTTGATGGATTTGGGAGAAAGTTTTACAACTAGCAAAGAACCATTCCAGATTGATTTTTATCAAAGGAACATAAGAGTCTACTGCTAGACTTTGGACAAAATAGGATCAATTAGTTTCCTCAGGACCTATCAATAAAATCCCTTTGGAAAGGGATGGCCATATGAAGAAAGGAGTTTTTCTAACTTTAGAATTGATTTTTTGATTAGACTTGGCAATCCTCTGATAAAAAGCAAAGAAGACCCATTTTTCTACTAAAAAAAATGGATTGAACCTATAATTCACTAGATCTTTTTGAAGAATGTCAACTAAATATCGTAAATACATAAGCCCTGGCTCTTCGTTGGTTTGATAACCTTTGAAGACAAAATGTCTATAGGTCAATTTCAATTCAATTCAAGAGAGCTCTTTTTCTATTCTTAGAAGTAGAAGTAGATCAAATGTCTCTTTCTTCTTCTCATTATAATTATTATTATTATTAGAATTAGAATTCGAATTCTTATCATCCTCTGATGAAGATCTTGATGAAAAGAAAGACACAAAATTTAGGGATGAGTTTCACTTTTTGATTACAAAGTCGAACAATGTCATAGATCAATCGAATGTGCCTAGATTCTTCTTGTGACTTATTAGTATAAAAAAATAAGTCATTCTAAGCCTCAAAAACCAATACCATTCCTGGGGGTTTGACAAAAAGCAAACAATTTTCTTTAGAATTCTAAAGGCAAATCGAAAAGTTAACTCCTCTTCATATTTATGAGCATCCAACTATGTCCAACTCAGTTCATCCTTCTTAGGCAAATTAGTAAAATAAAAAAATCATAATTTTGAGATTTAGTAAAAACAAAATCATCATCACTAGTAGAATTGAAGATTTTTTTTTCCCAATCTAATATTTCCAAAAAATCCTATAGGTACTCACAACTATTAGAAGTATCAATAACAGCCAAAGTAGACCAATGCTAGTAGTCCTTTCGAGGATTGGTTTGACCAAGTCCAGTATTACCAAATCGATAGGTTCTACCCAATTCAGTATTTCCAAAAAAAATCCTTTGGGTACTCACTGTATATTTTGATTTCCACCCACCACTGTTGTAACAAAGTTGGATCCGAATGCAGCCTGAACTCGAGAAAATTGAGCTATATCAGCAAAGAAATCTAGTGTAAGAAAACAATGAAAAAATATGGAAAAAGGAAAAAAATAAGGATGAACAATAAGATAACGATCCAAAAATCCCCGTCCCTCCTAGCTAATTGCAAAAGTTTCCATATCGACCTTTTCATGCAAAGTTCATCGAACGCAAATTTCCTGAAAGATACCAACCAAGGAACCAACTCATTCAAAAGCAAGACCCAAAATCGAAGTGAAAATTGAATCCTTCACCAAATCCATTGGAATTTCGATTATAGAATGAACCATAATTCATGAGAAAGTACCCACAAGATACAACTCGATTATCGAATATCTTGCCAAATAGATACAACTCGGTCACAACTATATAGCAATATATTTGGAAAAGTTTCAAAAAGTGTATACCCAAAGTATTTCCACCATACAGAAGTAAAAAACCATGGCATATATGTTTGGAGCAAAATCCATTTGGAAAAATGAGTATTGATCCTATACATCTCATGTTTCTTAGCAAGTTCTTGGAAAAAATGTGTTGAATAAAATGAGCAAATTTGTCACTTTTCTTTCCATAAATTCCAAAGCTTATTTATTGCTTCATTTTCTTTTATGTTTTGAACACTCTCTGTTGAACTAAATTTGTCAAGCACATCCAAAATCCAATGAAGCATTTTCAGGTTTTTAGTTGGACAAATTTTCAAAAGTAAATCATCTTGATAAGATTAAGCTTGAATCAAATTCAAGGTTGAACTTGCATTTTTCAAATACTGCTCGGGGTTGTTTTCTTCAAAAAAAGGTCTATGGAAATTTTTCAAATTGACTATCTGGAATATTGTTAAAGGCATTGTAGAAATCTCTTCAATCGAGGAGATATCTCTCTTGTCACAAACAAATGGATTCCATCGAGTTAATAACTTGGACAAGTTATAGTCATATGTTAATACATACTTTTTGTCACTGCTTATGTTGGATACTTGTGACTCTATGAGTGAAATAGCCTCTTTCTATAGGTGAACGTGTTTTATTTCATTTTCTGTGCATCCACAATAATCTGTTTTCTTTGTCGCAAAGACATAAAAAAAATAGATGCCTTACCCAAAAATAAAAATTGTCTTTTGAAAAGAAGCCAAATGTATCCAAAACATTTTGGGTTGCTCGAGAGTCGAACCCAGAACTCTTCATATGGAGTTGATCTTTAATCTTATTTGATAAAAACCCTCCCCCCAAACTGGGCTTGCAATTTTCATCGCACATAGCTTTCTCCATGTATTTGCTTTTTCTTTAGGTCTTTAGTCAAAAACACTATGATGAGTAGTGAAGAGGTACCCCTATGCCCAACCATATGAATCACGAAGCGTTCATGCACAATTCGGTTGAATTCCACAGACTCTCTAGTTTTCGATGCACTAGTCTTCTAGGAAGTGAACTTTACCCTAATGGTCATTTGTTGTCTTCCCAATTACACTTGTGAAATACAAAGGTATGGTTAAGTGTAATCGAGGCATATGATTTTTATCATTTTATGTTTTATTTTCTTTGGTGCTTGAAGAGAGAGATAAAAGTAATTTAATGACTAATTTAATTTAACTAACTAACCAATCTCTAACTAGTCCTAACATAAGCATCTGGTCCCACTTTCTATACATGTCCTTAACCCACGTATCCACTATTGGGTTACCAAGTGTTATGCTATTGGGCATACCAAGCAATAATGCTGCTAGGATTACTAAAAGAATACGTGTTACACTTGAAGCGGACATACTTATATATTTAATCTATCTAACTTATCTTACTTAATTACCTAATTAGCTTAATTACTAAAAAACATTGAATAAATAACTAAAAGCATTAAATGCATGAATAAAATAGCTAAACTCCCTAAAATGCTACAAGGTTTATCAAGAAGCTCATCTTTATTACTGTACATACTATCATGCTCTAGTAGAACAATGCTGGAATAAAGATCCATACACTTAATGACTCCTGTTGTGGACACACAGGAAAAATATTCTAACTTTTGAATAGATAAATTGCAAGAGCTCTGCTACTAATATGAATTTGATGCTCATAAACACAGCTAGGAGCTCATATTTATAGTTTTTACTCCAGGGTTGCATCAACGGGGCCTTGTAGATGAGGTTGCGTTAATGAGGGTCCATCGATGCAGCACTTTGACACTCATCAAGGACGGAGGTGAAATTAGACACATACTCATTTGGATGAGTATACACCACTCTGCACTCTTGAGGGACCGACAATTTAACATCATCACACCTGCAAGAAGAAGAAGACATCTTGCAAAAAAAATAAAATATCAGTGTGCTTTTGTAATTATATTATTTGAGAATGATGTTGACCTTAGGATTCATCCAATGATACTAATAATGTTCACTAATTCTAGATAGTGCATGTTTTAACAAAAAAAGGTCCCCAACAATGGTGCCAATGATGAGTGGTTGAGGTACCCCCTACGTCCAACCATACAAATCATGAAGTGTTCACACACAATCCGGTTGAATTCTGTGGACTCTATAGTTTCCTATGCACTAGGCTTCTAGGAAGTGAACCTTGCCCAAATGGTCATTCATTATCTTCCCAATTACACNGTATCCATTGCTAGGTTATCAAGCACTAAGTTATTGGGTGCACCAAGTAATAATGTTGCTGGGATTACCAAGCAAATACATGTTACTCTCAAAGTGTTCATACTTATGTGTCTGATCTATTTAGCTTATCTCACTTAATCATGTAATTAGATTAACTACTAAGGAATGTTGAATAAATAACTGAAAACATTAAATGCATGAATAAAACATTTAAACTATCTAGAATGCTATAAGGTTTATTGAGGAGCTTGTCTTTATTGCCGCACACACTATCATGCGTAGGTACAATAGTGCTCAAATAAAGATCCATACACTCAATGATTCCTACTGCGGGCACTCAGGAAAATATTCTAACTTTCAAATGAAAAAATTGCAAGAGTTCGACTACTATTACGACTTGTTGTTCCATAAACATGACTGTAAGCTCATATTTATAATTTTTATTATAGGGCTGCGTTGACAAGGCCTTGTAGACATAGCAAATGCTAGTCAACACAGCCTTGTCGACAGGGCAACACAACATAAATAGGGCCTCGTCGATGAGGCTACATCAATAAGGGCCCGTCGAAACAACACTTTGACACTCATCACTTCTCCTTACAAGAAACCTTTTAGTAAGAAGTGAAAACCTATGAGGGTGCTTATGAATAAGGGCAAGGCCTAGTCCTTTTTCTACTCGACAAGGGAGGTTTTTTAGAATTGGTTATAAAGATAAGGATCATCACCTGGAGCCACAGTGCTCATCCCACTGAGTAAGGTCTCAGGAGAGTTGGTAGATGAGCAAAAGTTTAACCTCTTTGAGTGGTGGTGCCTAGGCTCAAACCTAGGTCATTAACTTGAGAAACAAGCATCTTACCATCACTCAGTGGTTGTAAGGATGAAAGCCTAAAAATGCATCCCCAAAACCATTGGGCTTTTTCTTTAGATGTTCTCTTTAATGATCTAACGTACTCTAAATGTTTTTAATATTATTATTATTTTGAGGTTTGTCAACCCCTCCACACCTTTTGTGTATCTTTCTTTGATGATTTGATACACTTTGATTTTTTAATATTAGTATTCATTTTTTACCCCTAGGTGCTACTAGCCTTGAGTTTAGGTGCACCCCAATATATATAGTTCAATTAGAATTCTATATAACTTAGCATTACCCACTGGAATTGAAACCATGACTTGGAGCTTCCAAATCAAGTGTTTTACCACTAGGCCAATACCTCATTATTTATCCTAAAAATGTAGTAACAAAAAAACTTTAAAAACTATTTGACTATATTTTCCAGTGTATTAAAAAAGCATTGCTCACTTGGTTAGAATATGTTCCTTTTGATTTGCACTTCTTTTTCTTTCAATAAAGAATGTTAGAACATTAACTATTTAGGGTGTGTACACAATATAGTACATTTTTTTTAAGGGTAAAGTGATTTAATACACTTGGAACAATGCCCCAAAGCTAGCATGCTTAGGTTGGTGGTACTAGGTTTGAACCTCTAAGTACAAAAGAATATGTGCTAACCAACTACCAAGTGACTTGTACACACCCAACACAATACTTTGGGGGTTATAGAACCCTAAAATAATTATAATATAGGTACACCCCAAGATATATAGTTCAATTAGAAATTTATAGTTAAGCATTGTCTACTAGGATCAAACCCATGACTTGAATGACTTAGAGCTCTCAAATCAAGAGTCTTTACCAACATAATACTTAGAATTAGCAACATGTCTTAAGGTGTATGCATAAGCAAATTATTTTAAGTTTCAACATCCAACCCAAAATAGTTCAAAATTCTAATATCCTTTTTAAAAATAGAGAATGCTAAAAAAAGATTCCAATACCCTTTTTTATTAAAAAAAAAATTAGTGTATACCCAACAAAATACTTTGATATAAGGAAGCTTCTAGTTGGTTTGCTCCTACCCGGGTTTTAAATCCATCACCAACAATCTCACATGCCACCGTAGGGGCGATGTTTTCCATTGAATATTTCTATAAATAAGAAAAAAACAAAAACAAACCCCCAAAATTTTAAAAAAAAATACAAAAGAAGAAAAAAAGAGTCCCTTTGATAAGCCGACTAGAGAAATCCTGATTATATTAAGGAAAGCTCGCTATGCAACGTGCAAGATTGATTCCACTGCCACACAATTCCACAAAAACGCAACACATGCCAACGATCCCGATTATCGATCTCTGTCGATTCACATTCTGATCATATAAACATAAACAAATACATAAATACAGGTGTTGTTTGTGGCGGCAAATCTCTGATCAGTATTTGAAATCGTTGCTCCGCTCGTTTTTGTGCGAAGCTTTGGCCATACATAAATACCTGGAGAGAGAGATTGAGATTCAGATAGAATAGATAGAACAAAGCAGAGCGAGAGCCTTCGCTTTTATGCTTTTGTTGTTACAGGTACTGGTGGTCCAGGGTTTTTAGGGTTTGGTCCCCTTTTTCTCTTTATTTCTCTCTTTTTCTTTGTTTCTTTCAGGCTGTATACTCTATTTTACATGCTGCTGTAGTAACTCACTTGCTTTGCATTTCTACGGTTATTGTCAACTTGCTTCGTTCTTGCTTCTCTCTGCTCTTTCTTCTTCTTTCGGTCTGGCCTGGATTCAGAGTACTGGTTTTTAGTTTTTACCACATTTTTGGACGATACTCGTTGTGCGTGCTCAAGGTTCGGTTGGTCGTTTGAGTCATTTTTGCTTCGCTTTCATCTTCTTGTGCAGAAATAACGGTTATAATGTACGTGCTTGGCTTCTTTGAAAGGTTCACTTTGGTTTGCGTGCTGATACGTTGTTTGGAAATGTAAATGCGTTTGACGTCTCAGAGCTTGATTTCGATGTATTTGTTTCGTTTTCTACAATGTTTTTGATTTTCTTTTTCCCCCGGATTTTAGTTTATGCATGTTTTTTGAAATTTTCGGTACCTCTACAATGCGTCTTTGCTTGTTGCAAATGTTTTAGTTTTTGCGACGGAGTTTCCGATGTTGGAATGGTGTTTCGCCATTTGGAAATGTAAATGGCGCCGATATTTTAGACTTAGACTTCGGTTTTGGTTTGTTTCCTTTTCTGTGATGTTTTTAATTTTATGTCGCTTTTATGCATAGTTTTGAAGTTTTCGACTTCTCTGGAATCCGTCTTTGTTTGTTGCAAGCGTTTTAGATTCTGTGACGGATTTTTCGATTTTGGGTGTGGAGAATGTTGTTCAAAGGTGTGGCATACGCATTTTTTCTAACGGATGAAAGGATGGATTTACTTTGTTTGAGTGATTATGTGGCTTGGTTTGTTGCAAGCGTTTTAGTTTTTGAAACTGGAACCGAGTTTTTGTGACGGATTTTTCGATGTTGGAATAGTGTTCGATATATTTGGAGAACGTTGCCGTAAGTTACGACATGCGCGGTAGATTTTATTTAACGGATGAAAAGATGGATTTGTTTGTCTGAATGAATATGCGTGTTTTTATTATCGTCTAGTTGTCAATGCAGCCATGCGATTCCAAGGCTTGTAAATATTCCTTCTCCAAAGGAGACCTGTACTGTTTTTGGTCTTTCAAAGAAAAATCGTCTGGCGGGTTTAGTTCTGCATAGTCTGCTGTGTTGCAACATTACAGGCCATTAGTTTTCTTATTTTATTTTGGACCTTAATCATCCACAATGAAAGAAGCATCTATCATAGGTGGATAGATATAAGGGATGAAGCTAATGATTTATTTGTTTGAATGAATATGGGGTTTCGATTCTGTTCTAGTTGACAATTTCGCCATGCCATTTCAAGGTTTGCAAATATTTATTCTAAAAAAGAGAGATATATGGTTTTTCTTTTTAAAAGAAAATTTGCCAGGCGGTTCTGTTTTTGCATGGCCTGGGTTGTTGCGACTGTACACACTCTGAGACTCTGAGTTTTCTTATCTTATTTCGCATCGTAACCTTCTGCAATGGGAGAAACCTGATTTTGAAATTTTCTTGTGATTACTTAAAATTTCTTTGGATGATAACATTGGAGCATCCATCCTTCTTGTGCTTGCAGCTGCAACAGGATGGCAAGAGGCTTTAGGTCAAAGAATGGTGGAAGCGTAACTCTTTTGGAAGAGGATAAGGTTTCCAAGTTGCAGAACCTTAACAGAGTTTTGCTTAAACAAATTACGGAACTCAGAGAAGAGAGAGCTTCTCTGTTGGAGAAAAATGAAGATCAGAGGAACAAGGTTCAACAACAGTTAGCAGAGTTGAAAAATGAAACCCAAAAGTTGAAGGAGAACCTACAACAGTCGGAGAGAGAAAAAGTTGAATCTTTCAAGAAAAATGCTGAGGTTGAAGAACTTTTGGAGGTGGAAAGAAAAAAAGCTACAGAAACTGAAGAGAATCTTACGAAACAGTTGTTTGACAAGGAAGACGAGATAAAATGGCTTCTTTCGATGGCTTCTTTGGAGGAAAGATGAGCTCGAGAATTCCTTGGTTGAATTAAATAATCGGTTCACAGCCTATTCTGTACAAGAACGGGAAGCTCAATCTAGCTTAAGGTCAAAAAAGGATGATCTTTTGTCACAAATGTATTGGCACAGAAAGAGATGGAAAAACAAAGAGAAATGATGACAAATGAGTTTCAGGAGAGAATGGAAAAGATGAGAAATGAAAATTCGGCTCTACAGTCTCAGCTACAGGAGTGCGAGGAAAGAGCAAGTGCTACTGAAACAAAGAGAAGCCAATTAGAGGGCGAATTAGCCAACTTGCAATCACAATACACGTCACTGCTTGGCGAGCATGAGAACTTAAAGCTGCAGTGGAAAAATACTGTAGCAGATGCTCAAGATCTGACGGCTCAACTAGATAAGTATAAAGGTATTCTGTCAGATGTTGAGAAGGAGAGGGAGCAATTGATGGCTTGGATTCAGGGAGTTACACATGAAAAGTCCGAGCTGCAATCTGAGTTGAACAATTGCAAGGCAAGGATAAGTGATTTATTCAGAGAATCGGCCAAAGATAAGGACTCATGGAATGAAGAAAGACAATCTCTTGAAATAAGAATTTCCAGACTTGCTGTCAAAAATCTCCGAGATTTCAATTGAACATGGGAAGCTGAAGGCAGAAAATGTGAAATTGATTACAGATGCTGATAGCTTGAGAATTCAGCTAACTAATAGCAATGGTGCACTCAGAGCGGTCGAAAGTGAGTGGCATGAATTGAAAGCTTCGTTGAAAAAGCTGGAAAATGAAAAAGATGCTTTGCAAGACCAAATTTATGCCCTGGGAAAAGAGCTGAGCGATGCACAAACGGAATTGGTTCATCAGAAAAATAGAGTTCAGGAGTTAAGCAGGGATGCCCAGCAACTGCAAGAAAGGAATTCTGCTCTTCTTCATGCTAAAGATGAAGCAGCCAGAATATTTGATGGGCAGAGTGCAGTTATCAAGGATAAACATGCAAAACTAGAAAACCAGTATCGTAACGTATTAGAGTTGAATGAGAGGAAAAAGAAGAAGATTGAGGCATTGCACAAGGACATGGGTTCTATTGAAAGTAAAAGACAAGCCGAGCTTCAGGGTGTGTATGAATTAAGGAATCAGTTTGAAGAGCTTTCTGAAACTCTGAATTCCAAAGATCAGATTGTGTACAGCCTGGAGAGAACGGTTCAAACATTGGAAAGAGAAAAAGAGGAAGTTGAACTTCAGAAATTAGCTTGTCAATACAACAGAGCAACAATACAACACCAGCTTGTCAAACTTGCAGAAAGATATAGCAGAATACTGCACCAACTTGTCAAAACTTGAGAAAGAGAGAGAAGAATTCAGAATGCTCACTTGTAAGCTCAAGGAACTAAAACAAGAATTGTGCAGTGTTTTGAAAAACATATTAGTGGAGGAAGAGGACTTGGAGGGTGCCCTAATTTCTTCTGTTTCTGATATGAAATCAAGCGAAGAAGACATTGAATCAATGAATCTTTATGTTCAAAAACTGAAGGTATTTGTTCCCGACAGGATTGAGGAATTAGTCAAGTTACACAGTGAGCTTCAGACTGTTGCTGCCCAAAAGCAATCCATGGAGGACAAATACAATTCCTTGAAGGCCGACCTGCAGCGGCAATTAATGGTCAAGAAAAAGTTTTCATGGAAGACTGTTATAGCTTCAACCGGAGCTCTTGCTGCAGCTGCAGCTACTGCCTACATCAAGCTTTCAAAGTATGATTTTGGTTCCAATTCTGGGACGGTTTGTTTGTTTTGCAAGCCTGATTATGCCATGCTAGGCGGTGTCAATGGTAAATGTCCGTTGCTAAGGTAATAATGGTCTCTGAAGGAGACTTGCTGTCTGTTTGATAAAATTCTTGTTTTGTTTTGAATTTCCATTTGGTAAAAAAATTGAAATGAATGATGAGGATCTCTATTGCTGCTTTTGTTGAACCCTGGTAGGATATGTGCCGTCGTGGATTTTCTAGAGTTGGGAAGTTGAGCAAGTCTCTTGCTTTAAGTCTTCTAGGTTACATACTTTGACAAAAATTAAATTAAATGCCTTTAGTGCAAGGCTCGAAAAGAGAAACATTTGTGCTTTAATGGTCCTTGTCTTTCAGCGACTGTATCAGCATATTAACCAAAACCGAAATGTTCACATTATAGCTGCTTCAAGTTGGACAATGTGGGATCGAGCTTTGGAATTTCCTCGACACTTAAAAAGAAAATACAGGGAATTATAAGCATTGAAGCGATGAAATTTCTAACAGACCGGAATTTATTTGTCAAGACTAAGGAGTTCAATGGACGTATTATGTTGAGAGACCCAACGAAGGAGTTTAATGTCGAAAGAAAATTGAAAGACTTTGTGTAAGGGAGTAGCAATGACTTGACATGACCAATGCCAGAAAATTGGGTCGGAATCAACAACTTCGTGTTATAATATTTATTCATATGACACAATATTCAATACATAAGCACACATTATACAATTCTAAAAAAAGAAAAGATCGAGTGATGTTTTGAAGGGTCTTTATAATGTTTGCAATTTCATTAAGGTTGAAAACTCAGAAGGGTGACTGAACGGAAAATCAGAGGACATTTACTTCTGAAGGCGTCCTTTCAAACAAAAACAAAATTCGGTAGGGAATTAATGAAATAAAAACAAAATTCGGTAGGGAATTAATGAAATAATGAAATTGAAATTAATTTTTATTACTGTTAGGAAACTCGCTAAAGGGAATTAATGATTAATGAAATAATGAAGGTGAAAATACATTGATAGATATTAATTTTTCATGAAAAATAATACAGTAACGAAAAATAAAGCGACATTACAAAAAGACAAAAAGGGATTTTGAATACAAAATGTGAAAAGTAAAAAAAGGGAATTACAAAAATAAAGCGACATTACAAAAAGGGATTTTGAATACAAAATTAACATGTGAAAAGTGAAAAAAGGGAATTAATGAAATAATAAAGGTGAAATTGATTTTACAAAAATAAAGCGACATTACAAAAAGGGATTTTGAATACAAAATTAACATGTGAAAAGTGAAAAAAGGGAATTAATGAAATAATAAAGGTGAAATTGATTTTTATTACTGTTGATAGATATTATATTAATTTTTCATGAAAAATAATACATCAGTAACAAAAAATAAAGCCACGAGTAACGAAAAATAAAAAATTTTTGAATACAAAATTAACATGTAATTTCACATAGTGAAAAAAGAAACATAATATTAATATATATTAACATATAGTTTTAAATGGGTAATGGGAACTAGTTTTAAATGGGTAATGGGAACTAGCTTAGTTAATATACCTTAATATACCTGATTAAGAGAATCTTGAAAAAGGAAGTTTCAGTGCATTTTTCCAAGTTTTATTGGATAATCAAGAAACTCAGTAATTCTAGGTCGGCCATCTTACTTAGCAAGCCTCGCTAGCGAGCGAGCTCCACGTGTGCCTTAAAGAGTTGTTAGTAGCGAAGAAAGGTTATCGCCCCACCCGGTCCTTGACAGCCGGTAAGTGAGCCCAACATGTTAGCCAACAGTCAGGGCTAACCAGGCCATTTTCAGCCCAGTTTTCGACCGTTCCCGCGCCACCAGATACAAGAGCGGCCGGTTCCGCAGATACAAGTCCGCAGCAATAGGGGCCGACAAAAAGGGGACTCGTTCCCCGGAGTACGTAATCCATCCACCTTTTCATTCAGGCTCGTAATGCAGCAATACATCGACAATTTTGTCAAAGGAAGTTTGAGTTTTCTATAACAATTTCGGTTATGATGAGAAGGATAGCTAAATCTTGTGCTGTAAAATATTTTGAATTTTCACGGATTTTTGTTCCTTTTGCAATAAGAAGATACAAACATAGAAGTCATAGATTGCTTGGAGCAAATATGTAAGTATTATGGATGAAATACTATTCAACATTATAGATAGACTTTCCTTGGAATGGTATGAATAAAATATTATTTAGAGTTATTGATAATTTCTCCTTTTAGCATTATGGACGGAATAAATAAGCTCTCATTGGGCCATTATGTACTAAACGTTATTTAGCCATCTATGATTGGTAGTTAGTCTATAGGCTAAAATTTAAAAAAAACACACAAAGTTTCAAATGGGTAATCAGAGTAAACAAAGAAACACAAACACATATAATTTGTCCTTGAGGGCTAATCATAGTATAAAAAAGAAAGATTTAAAATTTATCCTTAAAAGTTACACTTTTTTTTTTTTTTTTGAGAAGTTGAATCCATTGTCCGTGTTTAATTATATCCATTTTCCACTTTTAATTTTAAGATGATGTGAACTTAAGTGAAGGTTACATATAGCATAGGGATAGGATTATCACCTAGAGCTACAATGCTTATCTTGCCAAGCAAGCACTTGGGAGGGTTGATAGATAAGCAAAAGCCACACCTTTTTGAGTGGGTCCATCCAAGCTCAAACCTAGGTCTTAGACATAAGTGATAGCATAGGGATACATTAGAAGAATTATATAGGAATATAACAACACTTCAAGTGTGACTTGAACTATCAATCTCTTGCTTAACAAGATAATTAGCCAACTATTTGAGCCATCTATCATTAACTAAGTTAGCAATTATGACGAGTTATAAGTTGATAGAGTGGTAGGATATGTTGTTATATTTATGGTTTAAATGTATTAGGAAATAGATGGATGTAACTTGTTGGTATAATATAATAGGTGCATGTATAGGTTGTGTATGCAATAATGCATGCTATAATTCCCCTCCTTAAATGTTAATGTTACTAATATCATGCATAACAATTGTATGTATAGGTTGTGTATGCAATAATGAATGCCATAACTTTGCTTCTTAGATGTTAATGTTACTAATATCATAAATAACAATAATACTTTAAGAAGCTCTTGTAGAATCTATAGGAAGAAAACTCATACAAGAAGGGTGTTGAAACCTCGAAATAACTATAATATATCTATAGCCTAAGATATATAATTCAACTTTGCCCACTAGAATCAAACCCATGATTAGGAGCTTTCAAATCAAAAGTCTTACCATTAAGCTAATGCCTCATTGTTAACAAAAACTCATACAAACAAATACTTCAATGCTAAATCCAACCTTGTATCACATGCTTGACATTGAGTACATACCATTAAAAATAACATGGAAATGAAAAACTTTCCAATTTTAGAAATGTCTACTTAGGTGTACAACTTTATAATTAATGTTTCTAAAAATCAAGAGAAGAAGTTAATTGTTAGTAGATAAGATGGTTTTAGTCCTAACAATATTTATGTCACTTTCAACATTCATGCTTGAACTTAAAATAGTAAAAAGATTTAAGGTAGAAAGCTTTGAAATACCAATATTTGTAGAAAAGCTAGATTCACTAGAACATGATTACATAAATTCTACATTACCATAATCACTTCTTTAGTTAATGTTAACCTTACATTGATAATCTTTACCATTAGCTATAGCCTTGTTGTCAACACTACTTTTTGATTTTTGAGTTAACAACATTATTGTTAGATAAGAAAAAAAAATTCTCTTTACAAGCTATTTTACTGAACTAATCAATACTTATAATATAAGTAGAAATATTCACATAAGCTTTTGTCTTCTCTAGTTTATTTATTACCATTTGATCATTCTGATCATTAACATTAACTTGAATTTTTTGTATTTTTAAATTCATATTATTTTTTTCTATTCTCAACTTCAACACATTTTCTCTTTTCTTTAGCATTTTTTTCTTAAGTAGATAAAGACAAATATTAAACAATTTTCCTTTACAATGACAAAAGTTACAAGAATTAAGAAGACTATAATACGTAATTGGTTAAATGTAAGTATTCCTACTAGAAGATTGATTCTTGTAATATCAAATCTTTTTTATGGTTAAGAAGATTGATTTTAGCAAAAAGAAAAAGAAAAAAAGAAAACAAAAAGGTCTACTAGAACCAAATGGTGTGGAAATAGGTTCCATATGCTTAATGGAACTAAGAATACTAACAATTTGTTGTTCAACTTTAAAAAAAATTAACAAAAGATTAAATAACTCAACAAAACATATAACTTTAAAATATTCTTCAAATTGTGTATTAACATTTAGTGTCTATTTACAAATGATCAACATTGCATGCTTATGTATAAATGATCTTATATCTAGATTTTGTCCATCTTCATTGGGTTGTCACATCCACGAAGGAGTGAGTAACTAGACTCTGACACCACTTGTTGATCAATTAACTCCGAAGGAAAGGATGAATGAGTTATAATAAAAAATGTGAACTTTAAATCAAATTGCTGAAATTAAGTACACAAGAAACAAACTCATCAATGCGTGTGATAAAGCTCACCACCATAAAATTCAACTTGAATTAAAACTATGGTTAAAGATACCACTATGGCAGATTCTTAGATGCTACACACTTCTTGTAGGATGAATAATAAATCTTCAAGCTTGGGATCCTACAAGACTCCCAAGAATTTTGCAAGATTGAATATAAATGTGATGCTCTCACAAGACACACACACACAACCCCTCATGATAAAGGCAAATCAACAAAAACTTGGCCACCTAAGTGAACTCCTTAGGGCAACAGTGTAGATCTCCCCTCCAAGAGAATCTACTCTCCTTATATAATGAGAATGATACAATAAAAGAATGTGTGTAGAAAGAGATTTTAAAATCAAATTTATATCAATCTAGCTCCTTCTAGGATAATGAATTAGCAAGTCCTAGATCTAGATCTGGTCATGCATAATGAACTAATGGATCTATGCAATTAATATCATCAAACCTTGGGAGAAAAAATGTAGCTATGGTGGTACAGCTTCCAATTCAACCTTTTGGGTTCTTTGTAGATCTTAGGCAAGAATCAATCCAAACTTTGAATCTCAATGATTTCATTGTTAATTGTTATGCATACCTTAAGAAATGAATCTTGGCACTTGCCTATGTAGATCATGTATCATGCAAGTTTCCTAGTTCATATTGGAGATAAGAAAATGCCTAGAAATAACTTTTGTAGTTTTTCTCAACAACTACATTAGATATCCCATTTGAGACTTGGACGTTCACACTTAGAAGGCCAAGTTTCAAGATGGGCATCTAAAGCATGCTAGGATGTCTATCCTGTCATCTAATATAGCTTTAGTTGGATGTCCACATTGGAGGCTTGGACACCTAGGATTGAGATGTTCAGCTTTGAGAAATCAATTTTTGGTCAACTACTATATCGTAACTCTAATATTGTAGCTCTGGTATTGTAACTTCGATATTATAGCTCCAATATCGTAGCACTAGCTACGTCATCATGGGATGCATGCTAGCCTATAAATACAGCACTTAGGCACACAGATTCATAATAGATTTCAATCTATAGTAACAGAACTCTTTTAGTTTGTTTTCATGAATTTAGTCTTTAGCACTTAGAAGTGTATGTCGGCAGTGTGGTGTTAAGCGATTGTATGGAGTCTTTATTCGAGTGGATTGTACTTGGACACAGTTCATGATTGGCAATAAAAATCAAGATTACTTATCATCATTGCAGCATCCACTTAGTTTTCTTTCTGTTTACTTAAACTAATTGTTCTAGTTTTTCCTAGTTAATCATTTACTTCACAAGCACTTTATTTTACATGTTGAAAGTAAATAGTATGGATATGACTAGTTTTGAGTAGTAAGTGTAGTTATCTGGTAACCCAGTAGTGTTATCACTTGGTATGCCCAATAGTGGTACACTTGGTAATCCCAGTAATGACTACATGAGTCCAAGGTATGTACGGCAGACTAGGATTGAATATCCTTTGCCATAGGATAGAATAGATTCATTTACTATTTTACTTAGAATTAAAAACTATTTTCACTTTACTATATTTGTTAGGAGAAATGTCCTATCAACATCAACATATCATATATCTCATTGTGAGCTAAACCATACACGTAGACTACACTAGCTCCATGTGGGAGGACAACGGTCTCAAACTTTAACTAATTGCTAGCATATTCACATTGCCTCATCCACAAATTACGATCTTGTCATGCATGAACACCTATGACTTGTATGGTTGGGTGTTGGATTAGTCTACTGCTCATCATTGCTGTTGTTGCAAAAGACTAGTTAATGTATGCTAAGTAATTGATTTCATAAAGTTTGTTGTATCAATAACCCAAAGATAAAATCGATAACTTTCTAATAACTATAAAAGTGGGCACACTTAACCAAATGTCTCCAACGACAACATGGCTTCAAACAAGGATATATCATCACCTTCCAAGGAGACAAAAAGAGGAAATGATAGAATCAGTAATGAAGAAGAATCGAGGATGCTAATGCAAAAAAGAATCACATATGCTCACACTAATCCTTATCATCCATATTTTACTTTCATCTTTCATTAGGATAGTCAAATGAGGTGGAAAGACATACAAGGTAACATAGTCCTACCTCTAGATCGTGCAACACTAAATATGCTTCGAATTACCTTAAGGGGAATGAATCTGAACCAAATCCAGGAAGGGTACCATGTGACTAAGCACATTAAAAGGCCTTATGAACCCAAAAAAAAAGCAAATGAGGAGAGATGTTGCCATGGAAATCAAACATGTACACAACAAAGGGAAGCATGTTAACACTCATGTTGTCTTGGAAGTACTCGATGTTGATGCATTTAGTATAGAACAACTCTGGTAGAATCATGAAAATCCTTCAAGAATACCTATCATTAGACTTCAGAAACCTATCAAAGTTCAACTACACTTAATCTAGCAGAGACACCTAAGAGGGAGGCTATTGACTTGTGCATATGTTTGAGCTTGTGCCTTGGAAGCATCCCAATTGGCCTTCTCTTTTTCCTCCATCACTTTTTTATTCTCTATCAACAATTTATTCAGCTACTTTGTCTAGAAGGACTCTAGCTAGTCTACAAGGATGAATTGGGATGGATTTTGCTATGCAACTTACAGGGTGATAAGCTTTTCTTAGAGTCTTTTTAAATCCTCCTCTACATGCTCGACCCTGACCTCTACCATGACCAACTTTCCTTTTGTGGAGATGAGGTCTAACTAAGTTGCTGTAACATCTTGAGGGATGTGAAATAGGAACATCATCACTTGTCCAGTTTGCAGCAACCGATCTAGAACATCCTCATGCTCCGCAGGAGTCATCAAGGGATCGGCCAAAGTTTGAGCATTGCGTGCTCCTATAAAATTTTCTAGTGGCACAATAGGGACATTAAATGATTCTTTTATGTGATCTGTGACCACTTCTACAGCTCCCGCTACATCTTGGTGCTGCATGACCACTACTGTGGCACCTTCTCCAATTTCTAATTGCACCTGAAAAGATGTAGCATTCCCGGAGATCTGTTGTGACCAGTGTGATTCCCCTCCTCCTATTTAGATAGATACCTCATCCCATAGCTGATCAATTGAGACCATGGGTTGTACAACATCATCGATAACCCTGAAGAGATTGGCTTCGTCATGACTTCCCCAACTGATCATTTTAGTGATGGCCTTGAGATGGCTCATTGATGGTCAATAGTCCTACAACGGTGGTGGCGGTTGGTCTTGCTGGATTGTGCTGGGCCCTGCTTCTTGTTGTTGACTGGGCATTGTGCTTGGTAGTTGGCGAGGCCCTGTAGTTTGAGGTGCAATGGGCCCCATCATCTGTTCTTGTTTAGGCTCCAATGTGTCACCAACACTTTTTCTTGGGGCTAGTTGCTTCAGTAATTCAACAAATGAAGCATTTTGGGCCTCTCTAGGGATGTCATTAGTATACCCTAGAATTCCAGCATGTCGACATAGCTTCTTGATGAGACAAGGGAAGGGCAATGCAAACTTTCCCATCTTACGTTCTTCAAACCACCTTAAAATTTCTGTAAGATATAGATGGGGTAGGTTGGCATTAACCTTGCCCATCAAGCTAGCACTTCCTCTAGTCGCATATGTGGAGATTCTGTTTAAACCTTTGGTGGGGAAGATGTGATATGTGCTAATTTTGAAGTAGATTCTCCCTTCAAGTGTAAGCTCTCCATATGCTTTATCTTCCTTGCCATACGTCCTGTTCAACCATATCTTTCATGCATCAACATCAAAACAAGTGGACAGGTGAGCAACTTTGGTCCTTGTGTTCAGAAGATTCAACACCTCTGAAATGGCTTTGGCAGAGAAATCAATAGAAACACCACTGATATCAATGGTGGTGCCTTCTTCTTTATTATGCCAAAATTGGTACATCTCTCCCAAGTACTAGTCACCACTTTTAGAGAGAATAGGCCACAGTGGAGACCCTTTAAGTTGGTCCTTGACTGCTTCGAGAGAAAACTCAGTGAAAGGTCCAAAGTTGAGTTCCACAATCACAGCTACTGATGTGGACCTTTCATGAATTACCTGAATACATTCCGAAGACAACCTGAGATGTTTTTCTTGTTCAGGTGCTCTTCCATCTCCTCCTTCAGCATGTCTTGATTGCATAGTAACAAGAGGTTCTTGATGGATGTTGAATGATTGTGTCTCCTATTCTATACATTCCTTGAGAGATGCTTGGCCTCTACCTCTCGTTGGCCATTTGGATGCACCCTGAGAGGGTCCTCCTTGCTATCCTCTTTTAGGGATCATCTGCAATCATACAGAACCATCTATTAGTAAGGCTATTTACAAAATTTAATTTATACCTTACTTCCTTCCTTAATAAATTCATTTATTATCTAGTGTGATTCATAGTTAGAATATTTTACAAAAGTTTCCCCTAAAGGTTTTGATATTGGGCCCAATTTTGATTAGGTGACTCCAAAAAATAATTTTCATGGTCTGGGTGAAGAGATAAAATTAATTTGGCAAACGATTTTAACATTTTTAAGGTCATTTACCTTTTATGATATCCTTCATGCAATAATGGATTCCAAAAAAACTATGAGCAACTTGGAGCGTACCCTTCCCCCACGACTAAGTCAAACACTCTTGGTTTAGACAGGTTCATTAAAATGAGAATCAGAGAGTTAATGAGCAAGATATGGAAGTTGGAATGATAGGTGCTCAGAGTGGAAGAAAATGTCAACAACTCCCCTTGCATGAATAGTGAAAATGATGTTGACGTGCATAATGGGATCCCTATATGTAGGTTTTATAGACATGATATCACGTACCTAATAGCATGGACCCGATATTAGGTACCCAATATCACGGCCCTTCTGAAATAGGGTACTTGGAAAATTTGATAAATTTTCGATTTCCAAGGCCAAAAATGAAGGATTTAAGGTTGAGTTGAAAGATTTAGGGTAATCTTTAAAGAGACCTAAAGGCACCAAGAGTGTAATGAGGTGGAATTTAACAATGAAATTCATGAATAGGATGCAGAAAAAGGACATGTAGTGGTGCATAAGAATTTTTGAATTAGAATGATGAGCAAGGAAAAAATAATGTTAGAAATGTAGTACTTAGAGGATATAAAATGATGTGATGATGATGTGCAATGAGTGAAAATTACAAAGGTTATGCAAGTGGGTCCTCCCCAAAGCAAGTTCCTACCTATCATGCCCTTACATAACTGTACCCAAAAATTTCCATAGGCACTAAAAGGGGTTAAATGTAATCCACACTAGGGCAACAAAACACACACATGTAAATACCACCATGATGAGGTATGAATTCTATGCTACACAAGACACAAGTCAAAAATACATGAACAACGAGATGAGGTGAATTGTAGAAGAGATTGCAGAGATTGGTACATGAGGTAACTGACCTAGGTCACAATGAATCCTAAGTGTAGGGCGTGATTAATGTGTCATTAGCCCGTCACTCCAAAATCAAGACCAAGTCCATTCCTCCGATCAGTGACATCGCATTGTTACATCCAATGATGGGCAATCATAAGAGCACCATGACAACAAGGCATACAATCAATAGGTGTTTTTTCCAAGGGAGGAGTGATTTGGAATTTCTTTGTAGCACATACATTTTTTTCTTGATATTTTTTTGTGTTGTTCTTCTTCTTTTTTTCTTTTTCCAACAGTGAACTAGAGAAGCTGCCAACCTTTAGGCATGGGTGCATGTCTTTCCAGTGACACCCCCAAAACAACATTGAGCTTCTTTATTGAGTGCCTTTATTACTCTTACTCCCATTTTTTGTTAGATATACAAGGATATTAGTACAACCAGGCTGCATGATAACACCTATAGATGTCACCAAAAAGAATCCACAAGTCCCCTTAATGTCACACCTTGGCCATTCCCTCTTAGTCCATCATTTTTCACTCTAGGCATAATGAGCACAAAATTACTTTTAAGTTTTNGAGAATTAATAAATGGCAGGTTTGGATCCAAGCATTTTGGGAACATTGGAGTTTGGTCATATCCAAACCACTGGGTGTCCTTTGATGTGGTGGTTGGAATGTACCCAAATTGGGGTTCACACACTTGATTAAAGTAGGCATAGTGAGGCAAATTATAAGATGTGGTTAATTGATAAGGAGGTGACCCACTATGGCATCCGTGACCATAAGATGACATGCAAGGATCAATATGTCTCCCCATGTGGTTATATTCATTGAGCTGCATGGTTGTTGGAGTATTGATTGGTGGCCTAGATAAGGTAATAGAAGGTGTTAAGTGCAAGGCGAAAGATGCACCATAGTGTTAAAATTGTTCTGAGTTAGAGGATGCAGTGGTTTTGGAACTGTGTTGTCTCTTTCTACGATCATGCCTAAAGAAAGGATGCTTTTGACATTGTGGAGGATTCCCACTATGGTTGACAGTAGCAGCACAAGTAACATTCATGGGTTGATGTTGTGGTGCAAACCCTTCTAGCACAACTAGTGGCGATGTAGAAGGAGGTGAAGGATGAGAACATTGAAGGTGTGAAGAAGTGAAAGGCACATGAGGTGGTGATCTTGTTGGAGAGGTCATGGGTGGATAGTACTTGGGAGAATGATAACGATGAGGTGAAATAGAGGATGTTGATTTGGTTGGAGAAACAAGGTGTTGAACATAATGAACATTTGGTGTCAAGACATATGAAGGGTATGGTCGATTTGGCAGTGGCCTCCCCCACAATTGGGGTTTTCACCACTGTGGTTGAATACGGTAATTTTTATGAAGTCCGGATGTAACATTCCTTCCCAATGCTCATGTAAATGTGACAATACTGGACATTGGGCTCTGGGATGATCATACAGGTAAACATTACATTGATACGTATGATTGGCAGTTGAGTTCCTATTCCTATTGTCTTCAACCCTTTGTTCTGATTGTTGCGTGGTGTCCTATCCTATTTCTTGATTTGGCATAGTTCCACCTCTAATAATGTTGGCATATTCTCTACATTTTTCATGTACCCATTATGTCATCTTATTGATCTGTGCCTCAATTTCATCTAGTGATTGTAGTATTGGAAAAGATAGAAATGGTTTTACCTCCTAGAGGTGAGTTGATTTCTCCTTTTCATGATCATGGACCTTTGCTATTTTAATATTTTGGTCCTATTGAGGGCTTTCAACATTCTCCCATTTAGCTATTTCTCCTTCTTCTTTTGCTACCCGCTTGATAAGCTCTTGGAATTGGTGGGTTCATAGCTCATATAGTTTACCTCAGCATACATCCCTAGGGTCTCCTTTATTTCATTATGAAGCCCATCCATGATGTGGTACATTAGCCTTTCCTCGAAGAATCCATGGCCTGGGCAATTTTTTAACAATGAATAGTATCTTTCTAAGGCCATGTCCAAGGGTTCATGTTGCCCTTGTTTCCATTCTTAGATTTGTCTCCTCAAGGCTAACACTCTTGCATAGGTTTGATATCTTTCATTGAAGAGTTCTACCATTGTCGGCCAACGTCGAATTGATTTTGGTCTTAAGGACCTATCCATACTTTTGCTTGGCTAACGAGTGTCATAGGAAAGAGCTTAAGTTTTTGTCATCCATTATCAATATTATTCCATACATAAGCATCATGGAAGGCTTGTAAATGATGTTGTGGATCTAAATCATAGCCTCCTGAAAACTTGGGAAAGTGGTTAAAATCGAGCCTAGGTAGATGACACTCTTTACGATGCCTATGGAATATTCGAACAACCTCTTGTATATGCATTAGGCCCTTAGTGGCCAACAGGGGTTCATCTTCATTGGGTAGGTGATGATTTTGTGAGTTGGGATGATGTTATCTTTAGTTAGGTACATAAGAGACCCCTGCATAATATTGAGTACTCCAAACTTCATCTTCATCATCATATAATTCATTGGTTCTCCAATGAATTGCCTTACTAGCTGTTGCGTTGTCATAATCTTGTGAGAGAGACATTGTGATGAATTGTGTGTGACTTATTTGCAATTACTTCTTTCTAAACGATATATTGTCAAGGCTTTGTTATAGCAATCTTGGATGATGCAACTAATCTAAATAACTAGCACCGTCCCTGAGAACGATGCCAATGATGAGTGGTGAGGTACCCTTACACTCAACCATACGAATATGATCATTCACGCATGATCCAATCAAACTCCACAGATGGACTAGTGGTGGTATCTAGATAGTTACATGTTGATCATAGTTTGCTATCTTCCCACCTGGACTAATACTTAATTGGTCATGTATAGTTTATTCCAAAGTGAGGCGAATGATGTGATCCTAAACTAGTGCTACTCTTAGAGACAATGGAAAATAAACTTGTTGTAAGCTAATAGGCAATGAGAAGCAAAATCTAAACTAGCCTAAGTGCGATGAGCATCCATCCTTAATCATCCGTATGCATCTTAGACCTCATGTACTACTTCTAGGATTACCAAGCGCACATTACTTAAGCACTCCTAAAGATGCTACTGGGTTACCAAGTAGTTACACTTCAATGTTTGTGATTAATTCATACTCATTCTGCATTTAACAATAGGAATAGTAAATGACGATAAAGAAATATTAACTAAGAAAAAATTAAATAACAATAATGATTAAACAATTAAAAACTAAGTGAATGCTACAATGATAGAGTAATCTCGATCTTTATTGTTGATCATGTATGTGTCCAAGTACATCACACTCGAATAAAGGTTCCGTACATTTACAATCATCACACTACGGGCATGCACTGGGGAAAGAATTAAAATTAACTGAAAAAAATGACAAAAAGACTATATCCTAAAAATTACCAATTCCCCCCTTCCTATGCACCTGAATGTGGTATTTATAGGCTTACACAGGAACCACGATACCATGTATTCGATATCATTATCCAAGCTACGATATTGTGTACCTGATATCGAGGATCCAATATTGGGGCCTGGCAAAATATCGAGAGATCCTTGGAGTTAATTATGTAAGTTCCTTTGTCATCTTGAATTTTTTTTGAGGTAATTGTATCTTCATGTTGTAAGAGATGGTAGGATTGTGTGGGTTGTAGAGTCTTATGACCTACAATTATTATTGAGTGTTGAGTGGTTTTGGTGTATAGAAAACTAATACTTCCTATATCCTTATAGTTTGTGTGTTTAAAAGCCCTTATTCTTTTGTATTACAACTGTATTTCATTTCATGCATATTAATTAGAAAGGTTTTTAATGGTGGTTCAAGATAACATGTTAGTATAGCCTTCACCTAGGATGACGTCTTAGTATAAACCACTAGCATAGGATGGTAGTTGGGTCTATATAGGAAATTGCTATCCATGGTGTTTTTAAAAAAGATTATTCGTGATGGTGAATCCACCTAAGATGTTTTAAAAAAATAAAATGCTACCATATCTTAAAGCCCTTAAAATGCTAGAAAAACATCAAACAAAAACCTAAAATGCCAACATAGCCCATGCTAAGATGATGTTTAAAGATGAAAAGCTAACATATTCTTTGGAGAAAATGTATCATTCAAAACCTTGGAAAAGTAGATTTGTATCTATGAAGGATGTCTTTAACCTTCTTACATGCTTGAATCCTTCAACTATAAACATATAGTTTTTTAATGCAACATTTTCAAATCCAAGACTTATAACATAATGCAAATTACTATTGGATGCCTAATTAGCATGTCATGCCTAGGATATGCCCTAGCCACTATTAAATCTAAAAGAGAGTTTATTCATAGAATTTAGCATATTTTTACAATTCAAAAATAGTCCTCTTGCTTTCAAATCTAGGCTTATAAGTTGTAATGAGAAAAGTATCATGAAATAAATGCAATATTTTTTGGACATTTAAATTTCTTAGTAAGGAAAATTTCCCCATTTTGTTGGCACAAGATAAGGATAGTGAAGACTAAGTATGATTTTTGTTATAACAAGTAACTAAAATCTTTAAATAAATACAATTGTTAAAATGAAGATAATAGAGTAAAACTGAGGTTAGCTATTTACATCAAGAATTACAAATTTCATTTGTAAAAGATAAAAAATTTGAAACAAGGTAATATATTTTTATGAAAAATATCAATAAGTATCAAGGAGAATAGTATTTAGAAATAGGAGACTCCATGAAGATTTATTGTTATGCAAAAATTCTATGATACCACTCTATGGAATTACATTTTTCTTGGATATTTTTACAAATAGTTTTCATGCATCTCATAAAACTTTAAATTTACAATACATATTATTTGTGCAAAAATGTCCTTCACACTCCTACATGGACATCTCCACAAACCAAGTGTTGTAATACTTAACTGATGGGATGCGATATCGCATCAGCCGCGATATCGCATCTTTCCTTGCGATATCGCGTACGCGATATCGCAGTGCGCCGCAAATTCTATAAATGAGAGGAAGCTCTCCCTTATTTCTCCATCTAGATCTAGACTGTAGCCAAACTCTTGCCATTTTTCCATTCCAGATTTAGAATAATTTCCATGTGCCTACAGTAGGAGTCCCAAAGTGAATGGATCTTTATTCGAGCAATTCTGCACTTGAGCACACAATTGTGTACGGCAATACAGATGAACTTTTGGATAAACCTTGTCATGCATGGAATAACCTAATGAGGATTTAATTACTGTTGAATCTTTAAAGTCTTTCTTAGGACTTAATCTCTCTCAACCCTCAACTCTCATAGTTAAGTGCATTCAGTACGACTGCTTCGAGCACGTGCGTTACGCTTGGTAATCCTAGTAACAAATAGCGTTTGGTAATCCCTGTAGTGTTGCATAGGTTCAGGGTGTGAAATGGCAAGTGGGAATAGATACTGATGCTAGGATGATTAAGGCTTAGTTAGTTAAAGTTAGTTACTTAGTCTCTTCACCCTTTTCCCTCTTAGCATAGGCGATACAAACATAAAAGATATAAAAATCATATACCTCAAGTTCACTTAACCATACAACTGTGACAATTACAAGTGAGCTTGGGAAGACAACGACTGATTAACCTTAGGTGTTCCATAAGGTGTGTAGGCACTTAGTCTATGGAGTTCGACCGGATCACGCGTGTAACACTCGTATTCATATGGTTGAGTGTATGGGTACCTCGCCACTAATCATTGGCACCGTTGCTGGGGACTAAGTTGTTTGTGCGCTAAGTAGAACATAGGAAATCATCCACATCGTTGGGAAGCTTAAACGAACCCTTAGGGTTAATTAGAAGAAATTTAAACAATGGTCAATAGCACATCAACAAGATAACAATGTCTTCTTCTTCTTCTCATAAGAGCACTTCACCACCTAGGGATCACACAAGAGACAATCGGCGATCTAACACATGTAACCCAGATCCGCCAGTTCCTTAAGAGTATCAAGTAGTGTATACTCATCACGATGAGTATGTACCCAATTTTACCTTTATCCTCCATCAGGATGAACAACTGCATTGACGAGACTTGCAAGGTAACATAGTGTTACCTCCAGATCATGCAATCCCTAACATGCTCCTTCGTGCTCTTACACAGATAGACATGATGCAACTATACGTTGAATACATTGCATGTGATTATGACACAAGGGATTACCATCCCACAGTGGCGCAATGTTTAAGGGACTCACGGCAGGAGAGCTACCATACATCGTTGAAGGGTAAAAAGGTCCCACACATCCTAAGCGAAATCGGAGATGGTGAACCAGTTATAACCGGTTCTCCATCAAATGATGTTCCCCCTCCTAATGATGGTGAGGAGGTGGGGTATCAGAACCTACACTCCATGATTCATAATCCTGGTTTTGATCCCCATGAACACCAAGTGTTCAATGAGGGAACATAAACAAATGATAAGGATGGGCAGTTTGATCGTCATCACGATTGGGGCCATAGCCACCGAAGAGAAGGTAAGAAACATCGTCATGGCAATGGTTCCCCTTCTTCTTCACCTTCATCGCATCATTCACCCTCTCCTTCCACATCAAGGCACAGTCACAAGGAATACAACCGTGAGGATAAGGGTACGCATAATGAGAACCCTCGACGAGAGAGTCGAGAGCAAAGATGAGGGCATTCGAGAGAGTCAAGGCATGGTAGAAGGGAAAGTAGGGAACCGCATAGGCATCATAGACGCCATGAAAGAAATGACAATGATGAACCCCTACTTTCCACCTGAAGTATGTTAGATATTACAGAGGCTGTGAGGATACCTACAAGACACCAGAAAGATAGTCGGATCAAGCGATTAGACATGAATAATATCCCACGGTTTGAGGGGGGATACAATGCTAATCCGCAAAATCACTTACAAGTATTTCACAATTCTTTTGCCTTGTAGAATATTAAAAATGAGTGGTAGAAGTTAAAGTTGTTTCCTAGGACACTCATAAAAGAAGCAGAAAGTTGGTACCGGTCCTTAGAACCGGAATCCATTCATAGGTGAAGTACGATGCTAGAATTGTTTAACGATAAATATCAAATGTACTCCAGAGTATCCAACTTGTGTAAACAGATCCAAGAATGGAAGCAAGATAATCATGAACCCTTGGATGCTGCCATGGGCCGATATTATGCACTACTACATCGTTGCTCAGGCCATGGTTATGCACAACGGGATCAACCGCACCATCTCGTAGATGGGCTAAGACATGAAACCAGGAGAACCCTTGGAACATATGCCCAAGGGAGATTATCTAAGCTTAGGTCCCATGAAGTTCATAGACTTTTGGAGCAAGTAGCTAAGGAAGAAGGAGAGCTATGGAAAAGAGAAAGCACGAAAGAGGATAACCGTGATCCTTCCCTCCGAAAGAAGGGAGTAAGATTTTGTGAGGAAGAGGATGAGTCACCACTTGAAGAGTTGGTGAATAGAAAAACCTTACCACTTCAAAAGTTAAAAACTGAAGTGTTGGCTAAGGTAGATCAAATGTGGGACTCCTTAGATAGTAGATTCGAAATTGTTCTCAAAATCATAGAGGAGGCTAAGGAGTGAAGTAGTGATCATGATAAAAGGAAAGGGAGAAACTTAGACCATGCACATAACAAGGGTAAGGAAAAGTGACTATCACCGATGAGGTTGTGGACTCTGATACAGAAAATGACGGTGGATGTGAGATCTTCCAATATGACCATCCTAAGGGATGTTGCCCAATAATCTCACATTTGTAAGACTTTGGGATGTATGCACTCAACCCAAGACTTAACAAACAGTAGGCACCCCGGAGGTTACCTTATCCCCAAGGTAACCCAAGGTAGTTCCACCAACCCTTAACGTATTATCCAAGTGGAACTCCATCATAACCTATCGAGCAACACCAGCAATGGCAATACCCACAGTCATGGGGGATGCCACCGCCGAGACAACAATACCCTTACCAGCAACCAGATTCGTCTGGCTATTACATGTAATAGCCGGTTTCTCCAAGTGACTCTATGGGTCATGCAACCCCACAACATCACTACCAAGTTCGGGAGTATTTTAGGACTCCCTCTCCAAGAAAAGACACTCCACATGCATACCATCCTCCAAATCCATCCGCATCTCTTACGCTCGTAGCTCCACCACCAACTGCTCCAACAATGCAAAGGGTATCTTCCACTCAACCGCAACAACCCAATGTCACGAGGGCTTCAAAACCCCAATTCTCAGCTGGTTCTGACAATCTTATGCCAAAAAGACCTTTCTTCAAAACCAACAATCCAACTAAGCCCTCACCCTCACAAGCGGTTGAACATCTAAACACCTCCATACCAAATAAAGTTTCTGGACCTTCTTCAACCCAAAAATCGAGTTCAATGCACACGGTTATGTTAACACATACCGTTACAGACTAGATTAAGGTGGGCCACCTTCCAAAGAAATTCTCTGACCCTGGAAGTCCCCTAATTTATCTTCAAGTCACTGGGAATGAACCTTGTAAGGCTCTTCTAAACTCAGGTTCCAGAGTCAACCTAATATTGTAGGAGATGTACAAAGCATGAAACCTGCCTCCATTAAGGAAGAGTAATATTCAACTTGAGCTGGCTGACCAGTCCATCACTGTCCCCTTGGGACTAGTGGAGGACATCGTTACCATTGGTTGTGGATGGTTGTATCCAGTGGATTTCCTAGTGATACAAGTAACCAACAACAAGGGAAACTTTCCAATAATAATGGTAAGAGTGTGGCTAAGTACAATAGATGCACGCCTAGGCATCCATGATCTTTCCCTGGAAATATCCAAGAAAAATACTTTTGGAAAGATCGAGAAGAAGAAAGTTTCATGCATCGCATACAATGACACAGGGTGCCATTGCATGCAGAAATCATGGGTTATGCGAATTTTAGCATTACCTGCATGCCATCGGTGTGCACAAGAAATTAATATACCAAATTGCCTGTATGCAGTAGCCACACAATAGGAAGACACCCAGTGATTGATGGCTGATCAAGAGAGCAACTCGATAACATGCATAGAACTAACTGAGGGGATAACTAGTGCTTACATTGAAAGCATAGACACACTATAGCAAGTTCGTTGCCAACTTCTAGCCCTTAACTTTGAAAACATTAACTAGGGGAAGTTGGAGATTCCTAAGGAATTTCAACAAGAGCCCCTAGATTTAAACCCATTTCCCACTGGTCTAGAATACATGACCCTTGAAAATGGAAAATCGGTAATCATCAACACGAAACTTGTTCCAAAGCAAAAAGAGGGATTGCTGAAGGTGATAAATAAATGGTCAACAACCTTTGCCTGGTCATACCCTAAATTAACCAGGATAGATCCTAGGATATGCTAGCATAGGATTTACACGGACCCCTCCATGAAGCCTCGAAAACAACCACAGAGATGATTGAACCCAAAATTGAAACAAATAGTAAAAGAAGAGATAGAGCAACTTCTTAAGGCTGAGTTCATATACCCCATTACAGATAGCGAATGGGTTAGTCCTCTAGTCATCGTGCCTAAAAAAGGAGGCAAATGGAGGGTGTGTATAGATTTTAGGCTACTGAACATGGCAACATTCAAGGATCACTTTCTGTTGCCATTTGTTGACCAAGTCTTAGACACCATAGCGGGGCATCGCTACTATAGTTTTCTGGATGGTTATAGTGGATACAACCAAATACGGATCATGCTAGAAGACCAAGCCAAAACAACGTTCACCAGTCCTTGGGGAACGTTCGCATATAAACAAATGTCATTTGGCTTATACAATGCTCTTGCCACATTTCAACGTTTAGTCCTAAGCATATTCCAACAGCAGATAGGGAACGGAGTAGAAGTCTTTATGGATGACTTCTCCACATATGGGATAAGCTTTGATCAAGCCCTGGACCGATTAGAGCAAGTGCTAAAATAATGCATTAAAACCAACCTAAAGCTTAACTAGCAGAAAATCCATTTGATGGTTCAAGAGGGCGTAGTACTGGGGCATAAGATTTCACAGTCAGAAATAGAGGTAGACCTAGAAAAGTTAAGATCATCCAAGGAATCACCCAACAACTAGAAACTATCAAAGATATTTGGTCATTTCTTGGACACACTGGCTACTACGGGAGATTCATTGAAAACTTCTCCAAGATTTCCAAACCATTGGTAGAATTAACGAAAAAGGATGCACCATTCGAATGGACCAGGGAATGTGAACGAGCATTCGAAACTCTAAAACAAAGGCTCGTGGAAACTCCTATCCTACAAGCCCCTGACTGGTCCAAACCATTCCATATAATGACTAACACATCTAATTATGCCTTAGGAGCTGTATTGACATAGTTAGATGAACAAAAATGCCCTTATTACATCCACTGTGTGAGTAAGAGTATTGCCGGTGTACAACTCAACTACACAACTACAGAAAAGGAATTAATGGTTGTAGTGTTTACACTAGATAAATTTAGGCACTATGTGTTAGGCTACAAAGTGTACATTCATATAGATCATAGTGCAATTAGGTTCCTCATGAACAAGCCAACGATTAGCCCTCGTATTATACGTTGGTTGGTAATCCTTCAAGAGTTCAATCTAATGATAGTAGATCGAAAAGGCACCGAAAACGTAATTGCAGATCACTTATCTTGGTTGCATGAGGACAACAAAAAGGACGAATATGCCATATCTGATCATTTTCCTTATGAAACCCTCTTTGTCGGTGTAGTGAATAACCAACCCATGAGCACAAATTGGTATAGTAGCATTCTTACCTATCTTCTTTCCCAACAAACACCACAGGGGTTAGACTTTAGGGAGAAGCAACAGTTTCTTCACAAAACCAAGTACTTCATGGAAATCAATGGACAACTCTATAAAGTTTGGCCTGATGGCTTGGTTCAATGGTGTGTGCCCGATGAGGATCAATTAAGAGTTCTCCAAGATGCTCATGAGGGCCCCTGTGGGGGCCACTATGTAGGGAAACGAACGATGATTAAGATCCTGCTTGCAGGATATTACTGGCCAACACTATTTCAGGATGCCCATCAATTTGTCCAATCCTGTAAGCGCTGTCAACGTGATGGTGGAATGACTACTAGAATGAAGGGTCCACAACAATGGATTTAACCTTTGGAACCCTTCAACATTTGGGGAATAGATTTTATGGGGTCCATTACACCGATGTCCAATGGAAAAGCTTATATCATTGTTGTTGTTGACTATTTAACAAAATGGGCTGAAGTAGCTGCTATAACAGACTACACATTGTCTACGGCTGCACGATTTGTACAACAACAAATCGTAAACAGGTTTGGTGTGCCGCGTGCACTCATCTCTGATAATGGAACACACTTTACGGGTGCAACCTTTTGCAAGTTGATGCAAAACTTAGGGGTTGAACATAAATTAACCACACCTTATCACCCCCAAGCTAATGGCCAAGCTAAGGTCACTAATCAAGAGATTATGAGAATATTAACAAGAACAATTAGCAAATTTAGGTGAGATTGGAGCATGAAACTGAACGACGCTCTCTGGGCGTACCACTCCACTTGGAAACTCCCTACAGGCTACTCTCCATATGAGTTAGTATACAGAAAACTTCCAAAGCTCCCAATACAAACTAAGCTCCGTACACTATCCATGGAATGTGACCTCCACCTTGACCTTGACCTAGCACAAAAACAAAGATTGGCAACTCTAAATATGCTAGACGAGAATAGATTGGTTGCTCTATCATCAAATGAGTTGCACAAGGCACATAACAAGCAACATCATGACTTAAGAATTTGAAAGGTTAAGTACCAACCAGGAGAGAAGGTCCTTTACTAGAACCCCACACATGTACCACAACACATGAAATTTCAAACATTGTGGGAAGGACCCTACATTATTCATACAACCTTTCCCTTAGGAGCCATGACAATATACAAACCTGAAAGCCCTAATAAGAGAGTACTGGTCAATGTGCAACAAACCAAACCCTTCCATGAACTAAGAACAACTAGTGCAAATTACACCTCTAATAGCGGACAACCACACTCCTTATTTTGAATCTCTCTCTTTCAATTCAGTCATGGGGGAGATGGCCATCTATGCTGATCATTTGAGGCCCTCAGTTCTTTTAAGTTTTTGTTTTACACAATTTTGTTTTACACATTTTTTTTTTTACAAATTTCTTTAACTTTTCCTATTTTTGTTTTACAACATCGTTCGTACTTCTTCTTTTATTTGTGTTTGTGTGTCTTATCCATTTTGTTAAGTTTGTCACCTAATAAGTGCTCCAAAGATGGTGTGAATTATTTTCTGTTGGTTGCTAATGTTTGGTTTTTACTTTAAGTGATAATGTTGATACTAAGGTATGGTTATTTTGCTATAACAGGCAATGAGTCCACATCATCTGTGCATCCACAAATTTCTATGGTCTCTCTTAGCTTGGAACTGTACAGTCCCTTTCTTCAAAATAATAAGAACTATAAACGAATCGGTGACTGGGCATTTCTCAAACTAAGGAAGGACTCAAGGATTGAAAAGGGTGTAACTTCAAGGGAACTTGATGCATTTGTGTTGGCCATTCTCTCTTAGGTGCTTGGATGTTTTCTTTGTGAGTTTTCTTACCATTTAGACGTTACCCAATTGTCAAGAAGCTGAGTAAATAAAATTAAAATTAAAATAAAAAGTCTTTGCATGGTGTGGTTCTCACGAAAAACAAAAAAAAAAGAGTGGGAATTCAAAGCACACCCCTTAGAAAAAATAATCCTCTGGGCTACAAGCACTGGTTATGGAGCTAAAAACACATTTCCTCTAACTAAGGCCCTTTCTTCCTTCCTACCTCCTCATCTTTCATTTTGTCGGAATGGTGGTGACTCTTTGGAGAAGGCATTCTTGTTACTTCAAGTGGATGGATTGGCCAAATGTATCAATGCGAAGTCACTGGATGTGGTTTGTTTGAGGCCGAACTTGGAACTAAGTCACATTAATCATTAAACACACAAGGGGCTGTACACCACCTTGTTCTTGAGACTCCATTCTATCCTCTTCTGTCCATCATTCTTTCTCCATTGTTCACCTCATTGCTGATTGTATCATTAGTGTATATTTTGGTTAATGCATTGTTTTCTTTTTGGTAAATTCTTGTGGTTAAGAATTTAACTCTTATTCCAAATGACATTCCTAGAGCCTACGAACTCTTTGAATGTGGGAATGTCAAGGCATTAAGGGCATGAGCCTGCTTTGGGGAGGACCCACTGGTATTCCTCTTTGGTGCATCAATTGATTTCTTTCCTTTAAACATTTTTGCAATCAATTCTATTTTGTTCATTTCCATCTTGACATCCATTTCATCGACGTTACAGTTATCTCTTTTTCTCCATCTTTCTTATTCCTTTTCTTTTTCCATTCTATCACTACCAGAGGTTCGCTCCTAGTCATGGGGGTCTTGACCCAATTTTTTCGATTTTCTCCTAAGCCCTACACCTTCAGTAGTCACCAATATTATATCTCCAGAATCCACAATAATCCATACCACAACTTAGCCAATGGACCTTTCACCGAAGCAAGGTACCAACTGCATTGTGATTCATTTACCCTTGCTAATATAAGACTGTGTTGTGTGTGCAGATGGTAATCATGCAACAACAGAATGGATCTAGAGGAAACACTCGGAATGGATCGGTGCTGAAGCAATCATGCAAGGAATGAGATTGATGGCGCGCTTATGGATAGACAACAAAAGACGCAATTTTGGCAATGGCAACAACAAAATTTCTTTCTTTTTCTCTCTCTCTCTCTCTCTCTCTTTCTCAGCTGCCAAATAAGGACTGATGTCAAATGTACATCATGTTCACTCTTGTTTTCATGAACACTAATTTTTTCATGTTTTGTAATGATGATCCGTTCACATGTCGTCCCATTCACCATTAGTTCTATTCTCGAGTCAATAATTCCATACCTTCCCAATATTTTTTAAGGAACTTGAGGATGAGTTTTTATTTAGTCATGGGGGTATGATGGGATGCGATATCGCATGGGCCATGATCGCGATATCATATACGCGATATCGCATCTTTCCCTGCTATATCGCGTACGTGATATCACAGCGTGCCACCAATTCTATAAATAATATGCAGCTTTCCCTTGTTTCTCCATCTAGATCTAGACTGTAGCCAAACTCTTGCCATTTTTCCATTCCAGAGTTAGAATAATTTCCATGTGCCCGCAGTAGGAGTCCTAAAGTGAACAGATCTTTATTCGAGCAATTTTGTACCTGAGCACACAACTGTGTACGATAATAAAGATGAAATGTTGGATAAACCTTGCAGTGCATGGACTAAGTTAATGAGGATTTAATTACTATTGAATGTTTAAATGCTTTCTTAGGACTTAATCTCTCTCAACCCTCAACTCTCATAGTTAAGTACATTCAGTACAACCACTTCGAGCACGTGCGTTATGCTTGGTAATCCCAGTAACAAATAGTGTTTGGTAATCCCAGCAGCATTGCATAGGTTTAAGGTGTGAAATGGCAAGTGGGAACAAATACTGATGCTAGGATGATTAAGGCTTAGTTAGTTAAAGTTAGTTACTTAGTCTCTTCACCCTTTTCCCTCTTAGCATAGTTGATAAAAACATAAAAGATATAAAAATAATATACCTCAAGTTCACTTAATCATACAACCATGAAAATTACAAGTGAGCTTGGGAAGACAACGACTAATTAACCTCAGGTGTTCCATAAGTTGTGTAGGCACTTAGTCTATAGAGTTCGACCGGATCATGCGTGTAACGCTCGTATTCGTATGGTTGAGTGTAGGGGTACCTCGCCACTCATCATTAATGCATGGCTATAAATGGTCTTCAAACTAATGTAATCTTTGATATATCAATGATTATGAAACAAAGGATCATGGAGCAATCAAATGTAGACTCAGCCTACTACACAATAATAAGGAATGATAGGAGAATGAGGAAAAAAGTAAGGTTTTAATGTTAAAAATGATAAAGGTAAATCACTAAAAAAATAACTAAGTATAAATTTCCAGAAAAAAATAAACCAAGTATGGAATAGACTATGAAAGACAAAGTAAAAATTAAGTGTAAAATATAAGTAAAAAGCATAAAATATTAAAATAGTAAGACTATGATATAGAGAAAGGGTTTTAGATTTCTTCCCAAATACTAAATGCTGTATTAATGAGTAACAAATTGTTCGCCTCCATAAATTACAAGTGATAGATGAAAGATGCAAGTGAATTGAAATTGATAATAAGAACCCAAATATTGAGCAAAATATGGATTTGAAGAGTGAAATTGAACTTTTGGAGGGTTAGGATATGGAAGGGGAAGTTGTAGGCGTGATCTAGAATTAATTTTGAGATAAAATGAGGTTATTTTGCTAAGGGTCAAATCACTAATTTTGAATCCAAAAGAATTTTAACTTTGAAATGCTATAGAATATTGAAAATTCTATCCTTGGAAGTGTTTCTGAAGGTACAAAAGTAGGTTGTACATCACATGGATGCTACAATGGTGATAGGCATTCATGCTATTAATCTCCTAAAATTTGACAAGTGCTCTCAAATCTCAAGAAATTAGCCTTTAAATTTATGTTTTAAACTTGTATGTATAGGCTTAGGATGGTCAATTCCCACTTAGAGCTACTAAAATCAAACTTAGAGTTAAGTATAGTTCACTCAAAATTAACATTGAATCCAAAAATAGCAAGTTTAACCCTTTTACTTTGTAGGCTCAACCATGCGAACATGTGATGTTGATGCTGTTAGAGTTAGCATCATTAACACTTAGATTTTCATAGTTTCATGTAAGTGCTAGTTATAGGTGTTCAAGACTTCATATGATGCCTGAATTGGTGTCAAATTAGGCCAAAATGACGTCAAGAATTTCATGAATTCGAGAGACACCATCAAATGCTAAGCTTGACAATTAATAATGTCATGGTGCATGTGCAAAAGTGCTAACACTAATACTAAGTTAACATTAGGTATGACACTTAGAAAAATTCCCAAATTTTTTCATGTCATAATCATAAATCTTCAAGGTGCCCAAATTGATACCAAATTGAGCTAAAATGATGTTAAGAAAATGCCAAGGGACCTAAGAGGCATGGAGATGTGTCAAAATGCTAATTGCAAAGATCAATAATGATATTTTATAAGTTCTAAAAATGGTGATGCTAATGTGAGTGTCAGTGTTACCCACACATAGTGAAAATTTTAACCATTTTGTCTAAACTATATTTAAATTTGTAAGGCCCAATTTAACTTCCAAACTAATATTAAAGGCTACCAAGATGAAGTTGAGAATCCCAAGAGACTTTTGGACATTGTGGACTACTACAAACTAGATATGGAATGCTAATTTGAGGGATGAGACTAATTTTAATAATGTTGATGTTGGTGTCAGCATCAGCGTCAACTAGGAAGGTAAACAAAATTAGTGATTTTCAAGGGCAATAATTCTAATTTCTAATATGCCAAAACTAATCTTGAAATGAGTTGAAGTAGTGATTTTTTATTGTTGAGAGGCTTTCAAGCCTGTTAAATGCTATAATCTAGATGTGTAAAATGAATTAGAGGTGCTAGAGGTTCTGTCAAAGATATGTAGACAAGTCATGAACTTGTTGATATACTAAACTTCAAAAAATGTTGATTTTTTAAATCCTAGAAGAACTTGCTAAGTTGTAACACATTTGGAAGTTTGGAGCATCAAACTATTGTCAATGAGTCTTCCAAGTCATAGAAACCCATGGCTCATGTCATAACATAATTGCAATGAGGTTGGGAGGTGTTGAAAATGGTGTTTTCAATTTTAAACATAGAAACCCAGCATTAGCGTCAGCATCAACCATAGTGAGAAAATTTTTTGAACATTTTATGAACTTTCCCAAAATTACTAAAAGTGAAGCAGAGATGATGAGGTATAACCTTAAATGGTCCCTAGAGGCTTTCAAAGGTTGAAAACCTATCTTATGAAGCTATTTTTAGTGCATTTTGTCTTATGGTATCCAAAGAAGATTGATTTGGAATGTGTGTCACATCCAACACTTGGAAAAATTTTGATTTCAAAGTTTTTCCAAGGTCATTAAGGATGAAGTCCATAAGTTGAATTATGAACTCAAATGATCCTTGGAAACCTTTAGGAGCTAATAATTTGCTTCGTGATGTATTTAAGGAGTTTGATGTTCAAGCCTACATAGAATGATGTCAAGACCACACTTAGGCTTAATCTCTAAGGAACCAAAAAAGTATGTACAACACATCAAATATTTATGTTAAACACCAACAATATAAAAAACATGAATAATGTTCTAATAGTATATAATAATCTTAAAGTAACCATGGATACTTCCTTTATTGATGTTGTGCTCTCTTTAACTGACATAATGAACTCCTCAACTCGCTAAGTATTGTTGACTATTGAGAGTGATTTTTCTAATCCCTCTAGCCTTCTTGTTATTGTACCTTTTCATCCTTTAGGCTATCCCCTCAATTGATCTCTTCCCTCCTCTTACTTTCTCTACTTCCTCCATTTCTCCATCCCCATGTCTCCTACCTCACAATTTAGCACCATCACCCTTCCCCGCTTAATCATAACCATCTCTTTGATGGCTTTGTCAACAATCAGATTTCATATCAATGGTTTTCACATTACTTAGATAATTCAATGGCCCTTTGCTAATGTTTTCTCTGATCATACCTACCAAAATACCTCCTTGATAACTACTTCAACAGAAGACATTATTCCATGACCATGTGTATATTTCCTTACAAAACACATTGGTGACAAGTCAAAATTATTATTTGATGATGCATCATTTAACAACAAATGCAACAGTACTACCACACGTTAATTGGTACATTTTACAATTGTTTTCCATTCCTAGATTAATTCTCACAATGAGCATATAAAATTGACATGCTACCTCTTTAAATCATCCTATTTAAGGGTAACTACAAACTGTTCTCTTTTAATTCTAATATAGTCATGAATAATATCCTCTTCATGGGACCATGGCCTTTTAAAGAATAACTTCTGTTCATATTTTACCCACTTTTCTTCTTTTACATTAATCATCTAGAGAGTAGCTCCATACATATTTGCATCAGCAATCATTTTGACCTATCAGTCATCACTTGTGTCTTTAGTTTCTTCTGTATCTTAGAATTGACACAAAAATTGATGAGCTACTTCATGTCTAACATTATTTTTCTAGAAGCCTCCTTCTCAACATTCAATAGGCCTTTGACATTGATGTTCAACATTATAGACATCATCTCAGGCTACTCCAACATTGACCTAGATGTCAAATCTCCATTTCAAATTCCATTAATAATTTCTTTAAGATTGAGATATAAATTAACCATTAGCATCATTTTTAGTGTCATGGTCATTTTTCTTATCTGATTGATGCATAAATTGATGGATTGCATCACTTTTAACATCATTTATCATTTTGTATATTCTATGCTTTTAATTGATGTAGCAATTAATGGTCTACGTTGTTTCTAGTGTTATTTTTGAATCTTTTAACCAAATTGTAATAAATTGATGAAAAAATTGATGGTGGCATCATGTTGACCAATCATTTCATGTTTTAACAATAATTTTTGCAATGTATTTTATGAGTTTCTAATTTTTTTTATCACTTTGAAATGGAAAATTAGTGTATGTCGATACCATAAATTTTGTATTTCATTGCATTTTCAAAATTTTTTAGTATTGGAAGCATTTGAAGCATTCTTCAATGATTTCTATGAATTTTTGCATTTTACATTTGCAGTAGCATTATAACAATGGCATAATTCATGTCATTTTCTTTAACATCATCATTTCCACAAAAGGGGATTTGCAAAAGGCTATAAAAAAGGTGGAAGGATTTACATCTCATTTCATCAACATCAATCACCTATGCATCAACCATATCTCTAAGTTGCTTGCATATTTTTCATTTTCTAGCCACATTGTTTCAAGCAAGCCTAATTTCTCACAAAACCCTTATTATTTTCCTTCAATCTCGAGCAAGGTTTTTGTGTATCTATCATATTTATAAATTTGGAAAGTAAAGTTAGGGTTGTCCCTCTTTATTTCATCTTTAGATCTTAAAATTTTGTACATTTTAATCTTTCCATCATTAATCTATGATCACCATCCTTGATTAAGTTAGTTTGCACTTCAATTATAACACTCATCTACACCCATTATTAGATTGTCACTATCACTATATTTACATTTGCAAAGTCCATTAAAACATCATTAAATCACTTCATTTTCTTTATTATATTCTTAAACATTCTATTATTTGTGTTCATTGAATTTATTTTTCCTTTTCACAATTTAGAATTTGCATTGTTATTAACATTTTCATAATTTCTCATCATTTTTAACTCTTTCCATCATCGTTATTAACAATTTAGCTCTTGCAGTTTTTTTCCTTAAGAGTTAGAATATTTTCCAAGTGCCCGCAATAGGTGTAAGAAGGGTGTCCGGCTCTTTATTCGAGCACTGATGTATCTAAGCCCATTGGCGTGAACAGCAATAAAGATGAGCTTTTCAAGCATTCCTTGTAGCATTTGGACTTAGTCATTTAATGCATTT
>MNCI01022297.1:109165-128102 GCA_015680685.1 Gnetum montanum
GATACTTATGCTAAAAATAGTTAAAGATATAGATTAGGATAATTATAGATTATATAATATTTCATTCCTTACTTTCCATACCTTAATTAGATGCCAAAAGATAAAGTAAAAAGCCATAAAAATCAGTTGCCTCAATCTCACTTAACCATCGCCACTAGAACATCACAAGTGAGGTTGGGAAGACAACGACCATTCTAACAAAGGGTTTTTCTAGTTAGGGTCTGGTGTATGAAAAAGTTCTTATAGTCTACGGAATTCGACTGAGTCACGTATGAATGCCTGTGATTCGTATGGTTGGACGTAGGGGTACCTAGCCACTCATCATTGGCGCCGTTGCCAAGAACTGTTAGTCTTACATGCGTCATCTAACCTTAGCAAAATTATCATTCACATCGTTGGAACGGACCCAGGATAGTAACATTTATGCACGCTAGGTGGATTAAAGTAAAAAGTAACGTAAACTAAGTAAATGGATTATCTAACATCCAACATGTCTTCTTCTCACAGGCAAGATGTATCCAACCCACGAGTGCCACAAGAATGTCGGGTCGTATACAAGCATCCTGATGAATATGTCCCTGACTTCACATTCATCCTACATCAGGATGAGCATCTGCGATGGCGGGACATGGAGGGCAACATCATACTACCACCTAACCGATCGACTCCTGGAATGCTATTCCATAATCTTGCCAAACTAGGCATCCAGGACCGTGGTGTGGAGTACATCATAGAGGACCATGACTACCGGGACTATAGTCCCACTGAGGCCTAGCGAGCACAAGACTAGCAGCAGGCAGAATGATATGAACACATGAAGGGGAAACAATTCAGTAACCCCTTATTCTTGCAAGGGCTGCAAGACGATGGGGAACCTATCTTTCTTGATTCCCATTCAGCCGAACTTCCTCTAGCGTAGAAGTTCATTCAGTCCATCATCTAGAACAAGCCTCCAAGTGACCAAGATCCCCAAGGGGATGGAGGGTCACATAGGAAGAGTCATGGCTCAAGAAAGGATGGGCAAGATGATCGAGGCCATCATCAGAGCAGAGGGGGAGATCGACATCGGAGCGGTGGCGATTCCTCCCCTTCTTCTCCATCCTCTTGCTCCCCTCCACTGTCACCCAATTAAGACTCTAATCATAACCATGGTAGAAAGGAGCAAGGAGATGATAGTTGTAAGGACCAAAGGGACCAGCATGGGGAAACACATGACCAATCATGCAAGGCTCACTGTCATGAAAGGAGGGGTAGCCAAAATTATCATAAACATCATGGTCCTCAGCAGGACTATGACTCGGATGAGCCGTTGTTGGCTACTTGGAGGATGATCCATATCACTGAGGTAGTTCAAATACCTAGCAGGCATGTAAAGCATAGCTAAATCAAATGCATTAACATGAACAACATCCCCTTATTTGAAGGGGGATACAATTGTGATCCGAAAACTCACCTACAGGCATTCTATGATGCCTACACCCTGCAAAACATTAACAATGATTAGTAGAAGCTTAAGCTATTCCCTTGCACCCTCTTCAAGGAAGTAGAAAGCTGGTACCGGTCTTTGGAACCAGAATCAATCAGAAGATGGAGTACGATGCTTGAGATTTTCAATGACAAGTATCAAACATACTCCAGGGTGGTGAATCTGAGACATCAAATCCAAGGCTGGAAGCAAGGGAATCATGAACCTTTGGATGCAGTAATGAGTAGGTACTATTCATTATTACATCGGTGCCCTGGTCATGGCTACTCTCAATCGGCACAGCTTCACCATATCCTTGATGGGCTCCGCTTCAAAACTAGAAAGACCCTTGGCATGTATGCCCAAGGACAATTATCAGAACTAAGAGCCCATCAACTACAATGCCTTATTGAGCAGGTGGCCAAAGAAGAGGGCGAACTCAAAAAGAAGGAGAGTGCAAAGGAATTTAATTGGGATCCCTCCATTAGAAAGAGGGAGGTCCAATTCTATGAAGAGGAGGAGGAATCACCACTGGAAGTAGCGGTAAATCAAAAAACCTTGCCCTTACAAAAGTTTGCATCTGAAATATCGGCAAAGGTTGATAAGATGTGGGACTCTCTGGACAAAAAATTCCAAAGTGTTCTGAAAATTGCAGAAGAGTCCAAAGAGTAAGGTAATGATCATGATCGGTGTAGGAAGAAGGAAGCTGAACGTGCCCAACATAAGGGTAAGGGAAAAGTTGCTATAGCAAAATAGGTTGCAGACTCTGACACAGAGGAGGATGATGAATGTGGCATATGCCAATATGAACATCCTATGGGGTGTTGTCTTATGGTGTCACATCTCCAAGAGTCTAGGGTGTATGCGTTGAATCCTCGCTTGGCAAAGTAGCAAACACCTCGAAGGTTGCCTTACCCAGAAGGTAACCCAATGTAGTTCCACTAGCACCAACAAGGATATTATCCAAGTGCAGCACCACCACAACCTTATGAACACTTTTAGCAGTGGTAGCACCCACAATTGTGGGGAATGTCACCTCCAAGGCAGTAGTACCCTTACCTACAACTAGATCCCTATGGGTACTACGTTCAGCAACCAGTCTCTCCACAAGACTCTTCCAGTCACACAACATTTCAAAGTTACTACCACCCCCTGAAGTATTTTTGACCACAATCTCCATCACCCAGGGGGGAAAGCCCACATCTTTACTACCCTCCATCACCTTCTCCTATCGTTCCTTATCCACAACATCCCACTTAGCTACCATCTACTCCACCTATGTAGGGGGAAATTCCACCACAGCCACAACAACGCAACACTACGAGGGCTGTCAACCTACAACTGACTCCTCAGTCAAGTGGACCAGAAGGCAAGCCACGAAAACGTCCCTTCTTCTGGCCTAATAATGTAGGCACACCCTCACACCCACCTATGGCTAGTGCCTCTGAACTTCAAACCACCTCCACTGTTCTACCACTTGAGCAACCTTCAAATCAAACATCCTCCAACATACAAATGATCATGCTTACACATGTTGTGACCGAATGGATAAAGGCAAGGAATCTTCCCCAGAAATTGACTGATCCGAGAAGCCCCCTCATCTATCTTCAGGAGGTAGGGAATGAGCCATGTAAAGCTATTCTGGGTTCAGGGTCAAGTGTCAATTTGATTTCACATGACATGTACAAGAGCTGGAACCTGCCCCCATTAAAAAAGAGTAACATTCGGCTCGAGCTAGTAGACCAATCCATCACCGTCCCCTTGGCATTGGTGGAGGACATTATAACCACTGTTTGTGGGTGGTCTTATCCTACTGATTTCCTTTTCATCTATGTGGAGAATTGCAAGGGGAACTTTCCTATCATAATGGGAAGAGCCTGACTGAGTAGGGTGGATGCAAAACTAGGACTCCGAGATCTTTCCCTTGAAATTTCAAAGGAAAATCCTTTTGAAAGATCAAGAAGAAGTGTGTTCCATGCATCACGTATAGTGACTCAGGGTGCAATTGTGTGTAGTAATTATGGTCTACTAAGCAGACATCCATTCAAGCATGCAGTCAGTGTACCAAAGAATCACCAATGCAACAATGCCTATACGCAGCAGCCACCAAGCAAGAGGGCACCCAGTGGCTGATAGCTGATCCTACTAGTAGCACATTGTGCATGGAACCATCTGAGGGGCTTGTACAAACCTACGTAGAAAGCATGGATGAAATGGAAGAGGTCCATCAACAAGTCTCTACTGGTGATAACCATGATGATCGGGGAAAGCTGCGAATCCCTAAAAACTTCAAACAGGAGCCCTTGGAGCTCAAGTCCTTACCGGCCCACTTAGAATATGCTTTTTTGCAAAATGGAAAGCTTGTAATTATTAATGCGATCCTTGCTCCTGAACAAAATAAAAAGTTGTTGAAGGTGATGAACAAATGGGATGTTGCGTTTGCATGGTCATATCCTGAGTTAACTAGAGTTGATCCTAGGGTTTGCCAGCATTGGATTTATATTGACCCCTCCATGAAGCCATGACAACAACCACAAAGATGATTCAACTCCAAGTTAAAGCAAGTCATCAAAGATGAAATCGAGTAGTTGTTAAAGGCAGGGTTCATCTATTCTATTGTCGATAGTGAATGTGTTACCCCACTTGTAATTTTGCCGAAGAAAGGTGACAAATGGAGGGTATTTATAGATTTCCAATTTCTCAACACAACTACCTTTAAGGATCACTTCCTACTTCCATTTGTGGACCAGGTGTTGGAAACCATTGCAGGGCACCATTATTACAGCTTTTTTGATGGTTATAGTGGCTATAACCAAATCCAAATTACACCAGAGGACTAGGCCAAAACAAATTTCACAAGTCCATGGGGGACTTTCGCATACAAGAAGATGCCTTTTGGCCTGTGTAATGCGCCTGCCACATTCCAACTCCTTGTCCTCAGCATCTTCCAGCAATAAATTGGCAATGGGGTCGAAGTCTTCATGGATGACTTCTCTACCTATGGGGCCATGTTTGAGCAAGCCTTGGACCACCTTGAGCAAGGTCTGAAAAGGTGTGTAGACACTAATCTATGGCTCAATTGGCAGAAAAGCCATTTAATGGTCTAAGAAGGCATTGGGCTAGGGCATTATATCTCGCAAACAAGGATTAGCATGGATCCTAAAAAGATTAGGGTCATCCAAGGAATCACCCAACAAATAAGCATCGTAAAATATGTTTGATCATTCCTTGGCCACACTGGTTACTACCGATGCTTCATTGAAAATTTCTCAAAGATCACCAAGCCATTCATAGAACTCACAAAGAAAGATGCTCCATTCAACTAGACCAAGGAATGTGAATCTGCATTCCAATTCCTTAAACAAAAACTCATAAAGACTCCAGTTCTACAGGCACCTGATTGGTCTAGGCCCTTCCACACCATGACCGATGCATCTAATTATGTCTTGGGAGCCATGCTTACACAATGTGATGATAAAAAACATCCATACAATATCCATTGTGCAAGTTGTAGCATTGTGGGTGCTCAGCTCAACTACATCACCATCGAAAAGGAGTTGATGGCGATGGTGTTCACCTTGGAAAAATTCTGACACTATGTGCTCGGATACAAGGTGTTCGTGCATACTGACCATAGTGCTATTCAATTCTTGATGAACAAACCAACGGTGAGCCCCTCATCATCTAGTGGCTAGTGATTCCTCACGATTTTGACCTTACCATGGTAGACCAAAAAGGGACTGAGAATGTGGTTGCTGACCACTTGTCTCGATTGCGATGGGATGACATAGAAGAGGAGGAGCCCCTCTCTGACCAATTTCTAGATGAACTCCTCTTTGCAGGTGCAGTCAATCCACAAGTGCCCAAGGAATCCCCCTAGTTTGACCACACCCTCACCTACTTCACAACTCAAGAGTTGCCAAAGGAGTGGGACCATAGGTAGAACTAATAGTTTCTCCATAAGGCCAAGCACTTCATGGAACTCAGTGGCCACCTTTATAAGGTGTGTGCAGATGGCCTAGTTCGATGGTGTGTCCCTGATGATGATACATTGCGCATCCTCCAAGATACTCATGAGGTCCCTTGTGGCGGCCACTATGCTGAACATCGCACAACCATTAAGATCCTGCTTGCAGGGTATTATTGGCCCACAATTTTTAGGGACACATAATGGTTTGCCCAATCCTGCGAATGATGCCAAAGAGACGGTGGGATGACTGCACGGTTGGAGGGACCACAATAGTGGATCCAACCACTAGAGCCCTTCGACATCTGGGGCATCGACTTCATGGGGCCCATCATACCCCTGTCCAATAGAAAGGTGTACATCATCATAGCTATGGACTACTGCACAAAGTGGGCAGAGGCGACAGCCATCGTCAACTGTTCTTCAAACACTACCACATGATTTGTCCAATAATAAATCGTCAATAGGTTTGGAGTACCACGTGCACTCATCTCAGATAATGGTACTCATTTCAAAGATGTCACTTTTCAAAAACTCATGCAACACTTGGGAGTCACCCATAAATTTACAACACCTTATCACCCACAAGCCAATAGGTAGGTCGAAGTCACCAATAGGGAGATCACCAAGATCCTCACCTGAACCATTAGCAAATATAGGAGGGATTGGAGCACCAAACTTAACGATGCCCTATGGGCCTATCACTCCACTTGGAAACTTCCTATAGGGTACTCTCACTATGAGTTAGTGTACGATAAGCTACCAAAACTTCTGATCCAGGAAGAACTTCGGACACTATCCATAGCCAGTGACTTAGGCCTTGACCTACCACTAGCACAACATGAATGACTTATCAACTTAAGTGTGCTAGATGAGAATCGATTAGTGGCCCTGTCTTCAAATGAGATGCACAAGGCCTACAACAAAAAATGACATGACCTTAGGATTCAAAAGGTCACATTCTGATGTGGAGAAAAGGTGTTGTATTAGAACCCCTCACATATACCATAGTTGACCAAGTTTCAAACACTGTGGAAGGGATCTTACATTGTCTCCGAAACCTTCCCATCTGGGGCCTTGCTTATCCACAAACCTGAGGATCCCACAAGAACGCAGTTGGTCAATTGGCAATAACCAAAAATTTTCCATGAACTCCACCTAACCAGTGCTACCACCTCATCATCACCAAGATAGCCTTCCTCCATTTTTCGCATCTCCTCCTTTCCACCCTATCATGGAGGAGACCGTCATCCCTGCTAATCCATTCCACTACGCCCCTCACTATTTTTGAAATTTTTTGTTTTACACTTTTTTGTTTTTCAACATCATTCATACATTTTCCAATTCTTGTTAATTTTTTCCCTTCTTTAATTATTTTTCCATTTCTTTGTGTGTGTTTCATTTTCAAGTGATTGCTAATACGTTGTCTTATTGTCATCAGGTATCTAGCGCGGATGGTTTTCATTGCGATGGGTCATGTGCAATAGCCCACCTAGTCTATCTTGCTCCTGTCCTCGCATTGTTGTCCTTGGGCTTTATGTCTATTTTCATCTCATAAAATTGGTAGTGAGTCCACATCATCCACCCATTCACCCACTCCATGGTTTTCCTTCCATTGGAAACATGCAACCCCTTCACTTAAAAACATTTTAATTAATGTGTGACTTGTGTAGTTCTTAGACTCAGGGATGATCCAACGATTTGAATCAAGTGTGACTTCAAGGGTAATGCAACTTTTATCATCCTCTTCTATCCCCCAAGTTGCCAGTGTGTCCTTACAGATTTCCTACCACTTCACGTTCTTCTCTACAAGGAAGCTCTTGGGAAATTCGACCTTGCATGGTGTGGTCCTCACCGCAAAAATTCAGAAAAACAAAACAAAACAAATAAACATGAGGATTTAAAGCACACCCCATGGTCGAATGATTGCAAACAAGCATGGTTCTTTGCATGGTGTGGTTCCCACGAAATCACACAACAAAAATAATAATAAAGTCATCACTATGTGGGAATTCAAAGCACACCCCTTAGACTACCTCTCATGGGCCACAAGCACTAGTTATGGGACTTCCTTCATCCCCTCTAACTTCATCCCGTTTCACTTCCTTCCTCTTACATTTGTTGGAGTGGTGGTTCTCTGTGGATGCATTCCTGTCTACTTGGGGAATGGTCGGGGCTTCGCCTGTTGCTGTGATATCACTGTATGCGAATGGTTTTGGGTCTGAACTCAGGAAACATCGTACTGGGTCACTTAACCACAACTGCACACAGGGTTTCATGTGACCGATGATCAGAATTCCCATTCTCTCATCTCTCTCTTCACCCATTTCTCTCCGTAACTCACCTCATTGCCTATATTATGTTTTGAGAGTTCGTCATGGTTTCCATGGACTTCTCATGACTTGGCAAGCTCACTTGGGTGGGCGTCTTAACTTGTGATCACCATTTCTTAATCCTGGAGCCCATGGACTCCGGTGTTACAGATATGCAAGGGCTATTAAGGCTATCGCCTGCTATGGGGAGGACCCACTTGCGTATTCTTGATCTTTTTTGTTAAGCCTCCCATCCTTTTGATTTCATGGTTGATTGTTTTCATGTTCCATCGCTCAATTTCTTCCCTGTGGAGTTCTTTTTTCCCACGTTCTCCTACATTTGACTCTTTTTCTAGAGTGGTTTACCCTCCTCATGTCCTTCATCGCATTTCTGGTCTCTTACGCTCTTCAACCACCCCAATTTGGCATTTTAAAATCATTTTTTTAGGCTTTTTCTAGGCTGGTCAACGCTAGTCAAAGGGTGCGACCCCCTACGTATACGGGATCCCATATACGCAGCCCCGTACATATACGTGGTCCCGTCAGCGCAGCGCCCAACCCCTATATATATGGCCATTGCGCTTTAGATTTTTATCATTTTGCAAACAAATTGGGGGGATATTTTGCTATTTTTTCTATCAAACTTCTTCCCAAGCACCTACATTCCATCGCATGTCTACATCAACCGATCCTTGCCCTCTTACGCACCTAGAGGTATGCTCTTAGTTGTGGGGGGGTGAAGCCCATTTATAATTAATTAATTAATTAATTAACCAAGACTTCGCACCTCTAAGGGAGGAATCAAAAACAATAGTTTAAACTCCAACTTACCCCTTATTTTTTTTGGCTCTAACCCATCAATTAACACTCTGGGGGATTAAATGGAATGTCGTGCCAACATCATAACCTAGTCAAACTAAGAAGGTATACAAGGGCCATTTTGAGCTACTTATGCAGAGTCTAATGGGAGGTTATGTTTGATTGTAGATGGCACCAAAACCAAGGCATCCAAGGGATGAAGGACCATCACAACCTAGGGACAAGCGTCCACAAACAAGAAGGGGATGAGGCATGCAGCAACTAGAGCATGCGGAGGGCTCTCATGCAACTAGCCCCCTCCATGAAAAACCTGATGTGGAATATGTCCATTAGATTCCCAAAGAGGTGATTCCCAGTGGGCAATCACAAGGGGATGAAACTCCCAGGATAGTGCCACGACTTGAGGTCACACTGACTCAAGCTTGTCTTGACGCTATCAAGCCACGAGAAGTGCAACGAATGGTCCTACAAGAGTTAAACTTTGGACCATTTCTTGAAAATGCACCAGAAGATGTGAGGCTTCAGTTGAAAAATTCTCCTATGTGGCTAATCATCATAACCAATGGTGAATGGTACTTAGGAGAGACCTATCTCTTCTGGACAAATCGACAATTGAGGTCCAGAGTAAGAATTAAAGACATCTAGGTCTCTTACTCTGCAGAAGCAATAGTGCAAGCTCTGGGGTTGCCAGAGACCGGAGCAGATGTGACGGAGATCCCCAAATAAGCAGACCTTGAGGTAAAAGGGGAGTGGATCAAATGGTGCTATGGGGTAGACCGTAAGGAGTTCAACTCTCTAACCACCATGGAGAGGGTGTATTCAAAGATCATGTCTTACCACTTAAACCCAACGATAAGACCCCAGCAAAATCACAGCCTTCTCCGCTCATGTGTGTGCCACCCTAAGTGGGAAATTTCCCATGATTCTTCCATAGTTTTTATTCTTAGAAATTGAAAAGAGATTTTCCGAAAGCGAACGTGGAAGATGAGCTCTCCCCTTTCCCTACCTAATCAGAAAATTATGCAAATGGGCAGGGATATCACGGTATGCTAATGATATACTTCAACACACCCCGATTGCCTCATGGACGGAAATGATGAAGGATAAGACTTCTGCCACTACACACACTGAGGAGGAGTAGAAACCACCTCCACCACCTACACAAACAATGAGGTTGGGTTTGCAAACTATTGCAAAACACATCCGCAAAATCCAATAATCACTCTTGAGCTAGGAAGAGCAATCTAGAAGGACCGATGGAGGAGAAGACCCTTTGGTCTATCACCCTACCATGAGCCACCTAGAACAAGTGGCTCGATCAGTCAGTTTGTTGGAAAGGGCAGGGCCGATGCTCTCCACCGCCCGAATGCAAGTTCCAGCAAGAACAGATCCTAGCGTCCAAGAGATAACAGTATCCACTCAACAGCTATTCCCTAAAATCTTAGGAAATGCTGCTACCTTCTCAATATGCCTGGAAGATGGTGAGGGGGCGATGATCTTGGTGATGCAGCACCAAGGACAGGAGATTGCGGCCAAAGTGGTTGCTGATACGATTGCTATAGCTCTCAACACACCAGCAAAATCTATACTAGACATACATGGACTTCAAGATGTATAGGCATCTGCTAGAACTTCACGTAGTAGGATTGATGCAACACAACATGAACAACTATTAGATTGACTGGTGGGAACTGGGCAGTTGGTTCTGGATATCTTTGATCTTTCAGACAACATCACTGCAACCCAGTTGGAGCTGCTATCGGCAAGGGGCAAAAGCCTTATCTTGGAATGGCAACTTGAAGCTACTTAAGCTAACTGTCAACACTTGGTGATAGAAGTTGCTCAATTAAGAGCCCAACTTGCCAATCTAGCTCTCCTCAACCGTGAGCTTACCTGTGATGAAGCTTTTCAACAACTTCAGATCAAACTGTAGATAGTTGACGATGAGTGAGAGTTGGCGATCTTCGATAAGTCCTTGGTAGATGCTCATGCATATCATTTAAACAAGGACTTAATAGAGATTCACCAGGAGAACGTCAGGTTGACTATGGAGGCCCATCGCCTACGTAATGTTGGTGCTGAAAACGAGCACATCAAAAATTTTATTCACCAACAGCAGGAAGAGCTAGCCAGGGTGAATGCTGATGTGAGAAGGTTGGCCACTGAGAATCGAAATCTATTAATGGAGGAGGTTCAAACCTTGCGATAGAAATCTACCATCGAAATCGCTGCTTAGAAGAATGAGGCCCTAAAATTTGAAAGAGTCAAAAATCATTACAGGGACCAAGTGGGATTGCAAAAAGAAGTAAATGAGAAACAAATTCAAGTCACAAAGGCTAAGATGAACCAAGCGCTCCAGTAGCTCTGAGAAGGAGGTGAGATCTGGCAACCTATCTTTGATGGGTTGAATTCCTACAATCAAGCTGAAATTTACCTTAAGGAACTGGAGATTGAAGAAATGACAGAGTATATGGAGCTTTCCAACCTTTGCTATGCAAACTTGGCTATGCTAATAGCTGGGAGGCCGTGGCTTGACCTAGAGAAACAAGTGGCTACCTCGTATTCTTTATACAATGGCAAGTTCAAAGCGCACAAAGAAACAAAGCAAAAATTGGAAACAACAAACACGAAACTCAAGGTACTCCGCACGAGTGTTGAAGGATAGCGTGCGATCGCGGAGAACTTGGCCCATCGAATGAATGACTACCAGTAGCTGCAGACATCAATTCGAGCGTTCGACATCGAACGAAAATAGTTTGCAGCCTGGTTTGTCAACTTGAAAGAACTCTTTCCTGGACTACCATGCCCTTAGGAGGTGCCTATCCCAGCACACATTGGTGAAGCCGCTTGGATAGTGAATGATCCCAAAAGTAAGAAAGAAAAGATGAGGGCCCTCTTGGAGGCTTTTCGATTACCTCCAAAAGTTATAGCTGCTGCGGGGTAGCCATCATTCATGCCACCGCCACCACATGGGCGAGAGGCTGGCGAAGGGCCATCGGAACCACCGCCACTAGGGACGGTGTGATCTTCTCTAATGATTTTTGCATCTTTCTACACAGTAGAGAATCCAAGACCAGCAAGGTGCTTAATTTTGTCTCTGAACACCACCATTTTTGTAATTTGTCCTTCTATGTATACTCGGGCACTTGGCACGTCATGTGTGCATGTGTGTATGTGTGTCATATGTGTCAAATCATGTGTGTTGTATATAAAAGTCCATATCTTCCAAATTGTACGAGGAACTTGAGGACAATTTTTTACTCAGTCGTGAGAGTATGATAAAGTATTTGATGGTCGCTACGTCTACTAGGCCATGTATACGGGACCCCGTATACATGGCCCCATCGATGCATCCTCCCATGCATTGATGTGGCCCCATTTACGCAACACCTTTTTCGACCTATAAATAAGTGGGCTCCCGCCACACTTATTGAACTTTTTTTCAATTGTAGTGAAGCTCATGCAGTTTGTTTCCACGAGAGTTAGAATATTTTCAAACTACCCACTGTAGGTGTAAGAAGGATATCTGGCTCTTTATTCAAGCGCTAATGTATTTGAGCCCATTGGCATGAATGGCAATAAAGACGAGCTTTTCAAGCATTCCTTGTAGCATTTGGACTTAGTCATTTAATGCATTTAATAACTTAATATTTTTATGCTTTGATAATTACTTAATTTTTTCTTATTATTGTTTTAATCATTATCACTCATTTATAGTTCGTAGAAACCATCATTATGACCATCTCGAACGTAAACCCAACGCTTGGCAACCCAGTCACTCTTAACATCTGGTAACCCAGTAGTGGTTAGGGGATGCTCAGGATGTGCCCGGAAGATGGGATTGGATACTTATGCTAAAAATAGTTAAAAATATAGATTAGGATAATTATAAATTATATAATATTTCATTCCTTACTTTCCATACCTTAATTAGATGCCAAAAGATAAAGTAAAAAGCCATAAAAATCAATTGCCTCAATCTCACTTAACCATCACCACTAGAACATCACAAGTGAGGTTGGGAAGACAACGACCATTCTAACAAAGGGTTTTGCTGGTTAGGGTCTGGTGTATGAAAAAGTTCTTACAGTTTATGGAATTCGATCGAGTTGCATGTGAACGCCCATGATTCATATGTTTGGGCGTAGGGGTACCTAGCCGCTCATCACTATCCAAATCAATGTCATCAATGTCTCAAATAAGGCCACATTACCAAATAATACTTAAAACACCATGCCTAATATAGCACTCAATGATGCTCCAAAAAGATGTAAGGTACTAATGCCTCTAGTAGCCCTACTCCATGGATGGCATCACCATCATAAGTAGTCTATGTTGTGTGCCCTAAGTCAAATCCCTTCATCCAACAACCCAATCTCATCTCCCCATATGCACATCCATATCACTAACCCATCGTTCCTTCATTATGTTCATTACCACTCTTGCCTCCTAAACATACTCATCCCCATCCCCATCCCCATAATTTGATACTCTCTACAAACTTGCTTCTACAATCTTTCATCCCCATTTTCTGATCCCATCTTGATACTTACCCCCTTATAGCCTTCAGCATTGCATCCCAATATAATCCCACACACATGGACATAGATATGAAGGACCTAAGAAAGAAGTAATCATGAGAGCACTAAACTATTGATTGACCAACCTTTTATATCAACACCTAATAGCATTTGTTGATGTATTTTGTTACATAAGAACTATTGTTGCATCTTTTCCTTGGGTTTTTCTTTGACAAAACAATATCATTGACTACTTGAACATGTAACCATGGATGATATCTTATAGGTACAACCTCTATAAATATAGGTTCATGGAATGTGGAAGGCATCAATGGCTTGGATTGATTGAACAAAGTTCTTGCAATGATATCAACTAACCATCTTGACATCTTTTTCATGTAAGAAATCAAATGGACTACTCCTCAAACAATGCTCCCTCATGATTGTCTTCTTTATACTTCTTTCATAACTAACAACTACTCTAGCCTCACTATTTATTAGTGATCATAAATTCCTTTGTACAATTTTTATTTTGCTCACACCTACATATCCTTCATGTGAAATTGAACTCAGATCATCATGGTTCATGTTCCATTTTTTAATGCTAGTTAAAAGTTATTTAAAGCCAAACTAGTCCAATACACTATCGTTGCATCCTTCCTCATTATTATAGGTGGTTTCAATATAATCAACTTACACTCTCACTAATTCTAATTTCTCTAACTCTAATATAAATTAATTTAGCACTTGCAAGATATTACTTGAGTGGTTGAGCTTCCCTTGCTTGATGCTTGTTTCACATGGAGATGGTCCTTCTTTGTTCTAGGCATTGGTGTATCTCACATAAATGCTATGTCTCCTCCTCCCTCATAAACCATTGTCTCTATTCTCTTCTAATTTGGTCATTGTACTTACCTCTCCATTTGGTTACATTTCAAAAACCTCTAGTTTAGCTTGTCATATATCTAGGATATCTTCTTGTTTATCTAGAAGAATGTCACCATCATATACTAATCCATCCTTCCTAAGCATAAATCTAAGCATCTCTTTCTTCATTTTTCATCAATTGATGGATGCAATATTTGGATTTTGTCTATGATAAATTACAACAATTATTGACATAGCCTCCACCTATCCTTTGCTAGCCAAATATTCCTCATAAAAACTATGTTGTAGGAAATACCCCTCTATGTAGTAATCATCATTCCATCATCAAATAACTTTAAAAACAAAAAGTGGATAGATTTATTGAGCATTAGATTGACACTTGCAGGAAGGTACATCTCATTAATTGAAATCGTAGTGCTTGTTAAAGTATTATGGTCACACATCCTTCCATCTCATTATCACAAAGCAACTCTTCTAGCTTGCCTTCTAGTAAGTTCTACCCTATGAATTTCACTTCCCACCCCTCTAAACCAACACCAAATTCTCATTATTAAGCATTCCTTTCTAAGGCATCCTCATTCTACAACTCCTCCTTGTTTTTTATTTAGCTCGCTCTTCCAAGGTGTAGTGTCTCCCACCCATCATCTAACATGAACAAATTGTAGCGACTGAAAACGTCAGTAGCTGGAAAACACCGAGAGGTCATCGGTCGTGACAGTCTTAACCCCGGATCCGCACGAGGGTCGTGCTGGATAAAATGGAAATGGGGCACCCTGAATAGTCTGGTCAATCAGACAAGGACTTAATCAGTGTTACTATAACCTTTTGCAAACGTGGGATTTGAAAGCAATACTTGTAACGCAAAATGATAACTTTCAAATGTGAAATGTGGAAAACAATGTAAAATGCAATGACAATCAAGAAAACAAAGTAGAATGCAGTTAAGAGAATGCACCGCTTCAAGACTATGGCTTTACTCTATCAAAGTGGATACAATTGGTTGTGCAACGTTGGAAGCACAGAGATCCCAAAAGTAACCAAGACGTTCAAAACAAGCCAAGTGTGTGCTCAAACGCAGACTCAGAGGTTAACAATGCAAAATGTTACAAAAGCCGTGAGAGAGAGAGAGAGAGCAAACACGATGCTAGATGAGAATACTAACAGCTTGATTTTGCCAACTCGAGAGCAAACACAATGCTTAATGTTGCCAACTTGCTAACTTGCAAAAGTGCTAACTCTGCTCACCAACCAACCCTTTGATCATTGCTCGTCCAGGTATTTATAGGACCAGAAGCATGTGGAAGACATGATTTTCACACCATGTGCCCCTGACCCATGTTGACGTGTCTATGCTCCATGGACTGCAAAGCTGATTGATGAGCCTGCCATGCTATAATTGAGCTATCAGAACTTGCAGATGTGTGCCAATGAGGCAAACAGGTGAGGAGCATTCATGGAGCGTAATCACCTGCTACGTTGCACCATGCTTTGTAGCGTAGCATGTGGATGTAGCATACCAGCTTACTATGCAAGGAGGTGAATTGATGTAGCATAGCCACTTGCTACGTCATACCACACTTTACAACGTAGCATGTTGGCGTAGCGTAGCATCTTGCTACGCTATGTAGCGTAGCATGTCGGCGTAGCAAAGTTCAAGGCAAAAACTTGCATCGGGGCCTGTTGCATGTGCTGGAAGCCTTTGAAGTGTTCTGACTGATTTCACATAGTTTCTACGCTATGCTACGCTACGTAGCATAGCATAGCATAGCAACATGCCTTAACCGCGGAAATGCTACCACTCTGCAAATTTTGCTCTTTCCAATGCGAAACTTGTGAACTCGCTGTTTCTGCACTTTGAGATGTCTTTGGCCATTTCCGTAGAGTTGCTATGATGTGCTACGCTATGTAGTGTAGCATAGTGTAGTAGCCAACATGACTTGGTTTTCACCAACTTTACTGCTTTTCAATGGAAAGAGTCATTGCCAAAGGACTTGGTGTCGAGCGAAGGAACTGATTGTCTGACCCTTGCTACGCTGTGCTCTGCTATGTAGCATAGCATAGCGTAGTAGTTTGTTCTGCAACTGTCTTCTGAAGCTTGCTATGCTACATAGTGTAGCGTAGCAAAATTTTTGAGTAGAAAACTTGCCGAACTGTTTTGCACATCCTAAACATTGCTGTCAACTCCATGCATCACTTCTGAGTAGGCTGTCGGCTAGATGGACTACTCAGGTGGGCAGGCTAGAGAATCCATTGAGCTTGTTGACACTAAGGATAGAAAACTTGCCAAACTTGACAATCTCAACTTCAGAGCATCCATTTCCTGACGAACTGCCATGATGCCGCCTGGATTGCCAAGACCTCGTGAAGCAAGAACACCTTGGAAATTTAGGGTGTTTCATTGGCCCCTCTTTGTTGATGTCTAGAGGATGGACCCGAGAGACACAGACAAAGAATACAAAATACCATAGAAAGCAAAACAACAACATTGCTCTTCGGTGATCGTCAAGATGTCGCTTAGCTGTACCTTGAGAATGTTGCATTGGTTACGTGGGGAAAGGAAAGAGGTAAGCAAGGAGAAAGGAGATTTAGGAAAAGGGGTCAAGATGAGACTTAGCATAATCCCTCATCAGAGTGCTCATGAGGGACTTGTTTGTGTGGTCTTCTTTTCTTTTACTAACCTTTGACCTCTCATTGGAATGCTTAGGGAGAGATGGTGTGCGAAACAGCTTATGTGCCATTTGTTTTAGGCATGCTTTTTTTTCTTGCACGTGAGCTTTGCTCTCTTACGCTTTTGCCTTTTGCTATTTTTCCTTTACATTTGCAGACAACCTTTGTGTTGTAGGACCAACATTTCTTTCCCAGGATGAGTTATGTTACATCCACGTGGGGCTTTAACCTGTCTACAGATGTTTTCCATGCGGCGAGCTGTGTTACGCGCATCATGGACTTTGCGGTTGAGCATATGGGAAAGCTTGACAGATGTTGGGAAAAGCTTGTAAGAGAGGGAGGAGTGGATCATGAGTGTAAGGAGTAAGGTAAGGAAACCTAAAGGGGAGGAAAAGGATGTGCACTTCAAAGTAGCTAAGCTAGTCAATGCAAATGCCTTAGAACGATGTGGTGTTCTGCTTCTATGGCGAAGCACACCTCTGAGCGGCATTCCCCTGGTACGCATCCTGTAAATACAATAGAAAGAAGACTACGAGAAACAACCATGATGCAAAACAAAGGCAAAGTCCCTACTCGCGGTAGACATTGTTGAAGCTCTAGACATCTTTGCTGGTGTGCGATGTCCAAAGTAGGAAGGCCAACAGCAGCTTTGGTAGCATCAGCGTGGAGAGGTCGGCATTGAAGATGTGAGGAGTTGCTATAAACGCAGATGCTCAAGAATCCCCACCAAAGGAATGCATTCTTAGTTCAGCTATTGGATTGGCTACCTCGCAACTAAATGTCGTTTGAGCTCAGGCGTTCGCAGGGGGCTGGAGGGTAACAATATTGTGGCTGGGCCATAATACTGTTCGAACTCCAGCAACGGGCATTGACCAAGGAACTACTGTCATGGCAATGGGCCGTGGTGACAGTAGGTCCAGAGGGTCAATCAAATGTCATACTACATCTCCGGAGGATCAACAAGATGCCAGGAGCAGCAGCATTGCATATGTTCCAGATCGTGTTTTCATCGCATCTTGAACTTCATTCTGGAACTGCAACGTCCCACCCCATGTCGGCATTATGCACGCTCGCTTGATGTGTATTGGTGTAGATGCATGCTGGTGATGTGCCGCGAATGCAGTTTAAGGTCCTGGCAGATCATGATATGCTAGTTTAAGGTCCCAGCAGACTGCTGTGTTGGTTTAAGGTCCCAGTAGATCGATGCTGTCCTAGTTAAGGTCCTAGGAGACCGCTGTGCTAGTTTTTCGTCGTAGCGGATAGTGGACGAACTAGTTTAAGGTCCTAGCAGACTGTATGTACTAGTTTATAGTCATAGCAGACTATCTGTGCTAGTTTAACATCGTAGCAGATGTGCTTTGCCAGTTTAACATCATAGCAGATGTTTTGTGCTAGTTTAACATCGTAGCGGACGTTGGTGAAGCTGTGTCAATTTAACGTCGTAGCGAACCTTTGCTTACCTTTGCCAGTTTTACGTTGTAGCGGACATTTGCTTATCAGCTCCATGCATCTAGATGTAGTACAGCTTGAGGTATGAGTGGTTCACCAAGTTTGTAAACTCATTATCGTCCATGTTTACCAACTTGAAGGCTTTGTTCCCAAAGGCTTTTGTGACCATGTATGGACCTTCCCAGTTGGCTGAGAATTTGTTCATATGCTCAGCCTTGAGGACGAGGTCTCCCTTCTGTATTGGTTGTTCATGCAAATTTGCATGGTGTTTTTGCCATTACTTGTTCTGATAATGCTCTATGTGACCCAGTGTTTGCACACGCTCCTCCTCTATTGAGTCAAGATCAATGATCCGCGACTCGTCGTTCTAGGCTTCACTCACGATATTGGATAAGATCATCCGGAGTGATGGTACCTGCAACTCAAGAGGTAACATTGCTTTAGACCCATAAACAAGACTAAAAGGTGTCTTACCTATTGTAGTCCTGCATGTCTTCCTGTAAGCCCATAACACATAGAGGATTTGCTCATGCCATCGTCTCTTGCTATTGTTGAGCATCCTTTTTAGCAAGTTGATGATGGACTTGTTTATGGCCTCTACTTGTCCGTTCGCCTATGGGTAGTATGGCAAGGAGAATGACTGCCTGATGCCAAGATTGCTGCAGAAGCTTCGAATTTCCGCACTACTGAATTGTGGCCCATTATCAATCACAATAGTCATTGGAAGCCCAAACCTTGTCACGATGTTATCCAAGATGAAGTGGAAAATCTGATGAGGTGTAGTTTTCCTAAGGGGAATAGCTTCCACCCACTTGGTAAAATACTCAGTGGCTATGATGATGAAGCTATG
>MNCI01022297.1:128610-154548 GCA_015680685.1 Gnetum montanum
CGATGATTTGATTCACAACTAGTTGTGAATCTCCACGAATCGCCAGGTGTTGTATGTGTAGTGTTTGGGCAACTAAGAGGCCTCTGAGTAACCCCTCATATTCTGCCACATTGTTTATGCAGGGGAATGTGAAACGATAAGCAAAAGGATGCATCTCCCCAAAGGGGAATGTAATGACAATAGCTGCACTACCTCCTTATGCGATCGAGGCACTGTCGAAGTGTAAGGTAGCTTCGAGATGTGATGGGATGGCGTTAATAGTGCTAACGTGCTCATCTGGGAATTCAGGATCTATGATCGCATGGTCATCGACAAGTGAGACTGTAAGTTGCGTTACTATGGCTTGGCCCTTCATCGATGACTGGCTCACATAGTGCAAGTTGAATTCCCTGATTATTGCTTTCCATCTGCCTATCCTACTGCTTTCGTATAGATTATTCGTGATAGCCAAGAGTATGTTGCTCTTCCAAATAATGTTAATTTTACTGCAAAACAGGTAATGCCTCCACTTTTTTAATGCAAACACTAAGGCAAGGCAATTTCACTCCACCTCATTGTACTTTGCTTCATATGTTATTAATGCATGACTTAGATAGTACACTAGTATCTCAAATCTGTCATCTCGTTTCTAACATAATAGTGCTGCGATGCATGTGTCGGAGGTGGCAAGGTAGATGAAGAAAGGCTTATTCCTTTGTGGTGGGTAAATAGTTGGGAGGTGCAAAAGCTCTTTCTTCATATCATCAAAGGCTTGTTGACATTGAGTTGTCCATTCGAAGTTCATCCCTTTCTTTACAAGATGTTGCATGGGGTGTAACTTGTCAGTTAACTTTGCTATAAACCTTCGGATGAACTGTACCCTACCTTGTAACCCACGCAGTTCTTTAAGGTTTACAGGAGGTGCCAGGTTGATGATGGCCTTAACTTTGTCAGGGTCCACCCGTATTCTAGCCTCCAATACTACAAACCCCAACATGTATCTGATTCTCACCCCGAAGACACACTTTTTAGGATTGAGGCGTAAGTTGTGAATTTGACAACACTTGAGGACTACACCTAGATCACGGGGATGATCAGCGGCCTCCTTAGACTTGACCGCTATATCATCCACATAGTCGTTTAGTGTTTCTAAGATGTAGTTGCTAAAGATGTAAGTCATGGCTCGCTGGTAGGTTGCTCCAGTGTTCTTGAGCCCAAAAGGCATCATAGTGTAACAAAAGGTACCCCAGGGGGTCATGAAGGTCATTGTTAATTGATGCTCAAGGTTAATGAGAATTTGGTTGTAGCTGAAGAAACCATCCATGAAGGATAATAGAGCATGACCAATTGTGGTATCAATGAGTTGATCGATGCTTAGAAGTGGGAAATCATCCTTGATCGTTGCTTTGTTCAGATCCCGGAAGTTTATACAGATACGTATTCCTCCCGTTTTCTTAGAGACTACAATGATGTTAGACACCCATTTCGAGTAATCAACTGCCCGGATGAAACCAGCTTGGTATAGCTTGGTAATTTCATCCCGCACGGCCAGTGCATTTTCTGGTTTAACCTTATGAGCCTTCTGCTTGACTACTTTTATGCGCGGGTCTAAGACGATGTTGTGCTGTATCAGCCTCGAGTCTAAACTCAGCATATCGCTATATGACCATGCAAAGACTTCAATGTTGTCTTGTAGAATCTTGACTACATATTTTTACGTCTGCAAATCTAGGAGGGAACTAAGTTTTAACGTTTTTACTTCCCCCTTGGACGCGGTCACAGGTGTCTTGATGAGAGGGTCCTCAGTTACATCCTCAGCCTTTAAATCTAGAGTTTGGACCAAATGCTTAGGCCAGTTGGGGGATTTTTCTAGGGATGCTACAGTGCTAACTGCAGGTGCTTCCCAGTCTATTAGTTCTGGGTTCAGCTATCTTACGAGCTTGCCATGTGGACCTACTAAAGCTAACGGTGAAGAGAGATCGGATTAGATTTCCATTTTTGCTTAAACCTGCCAAAATGAGATGAAAGTCTAGTTAAGAGGCACCTGTTGGTAGTAATCGTGTATAGTGCACATTTGCAAAGTAGCAATGAGATGCAATTAACAAAGTATGATATAAAGATTAAAAATTCGCTAGTTTAAGGTCATGGCGGACCGCTAAGGCATAAAAATGTGAAACTGCAAAAAATAATGCAAATTGCCGACATTGAAAATGCAAAACTTCTAAAACAAATGTAAACCTGTCAATGCGAAAACGTAAACTGCTAAATAATGAAAAACTACCAGTGCGAACATGTAAAATTGCTAGTTTAATGTTGTTGTGGACTACGAACAAATAGAAGGTCGAAACTGGTAGTTTAAGGTCTTTTCGAACCGCTAACTAGAGTGAAACTATATGCTAGGAGTGCTAGTTTAAGGTCTTTTTGGACCGCTAGAGTTATAACTACGCTGGGGTTCCTAGTTTAAGGTCTTTTCGGACCACTAAAGATTGAATATATGTATATTTTTTATTTTTGGGAAAGCAAACAGTTATCTTGAAGCATGCCAAGATCTTTTGTCCAAACCCACTTGTTTTAATGCCAACAGTGTTACGATGTCGTGGCAAGCATGCTACGTTGCACGGCATACCCCACATTAAATGGAGAGAGAGAATGGTAAGTTTCCCCCTTTTTACCATTACAACTATAAATAGGGGTTAACCTCTGGTAAGCTCGTTATTTTCACCGTAACAGCGCAGAGCTCACATTCAAAGCACAGGGCGATTTTGGAGCACAGAGCGATTGTGGCATCAGGAAGCAATGCGATTTCGACATAGCAACAAGAAAGAATCAACAAGCAAGATGATGGCTCCCAAGAAGGAACACACACATTTTCCGCTCGCCAAGGTCGATGAGGTGAAGGAAACCCTAAGGAGCATGACACAAGCGTGCATTGCGGTGCGAGAGGAGACGCCGTTGACCCGATAGGCTGCTACGCTTCTTTTATTTCCTCGTGCTTCTGTTTTTGTTTTTCTTGCTTTCGTTTTCTATGATTTAGCTTTAGCTGTCCGTGTTTCCTGTCATCGCGTCATTGTTTTTTTGGCCTTTGCATCGTCGCTGTTGCCATTTTGTCCATGGTGGATGCAAAAACGCTATGCTAAAGTTGCATGCAAGGTTGCTTAAACTGCCATCGCTATGGCTATCATTACCGCAAAGGCCTGGATGGTTTAAGCTACCTAGCTTTCGAATAGCGTAGTGTAGGTCCCTCAGGAGGGTTTGGCCATACGTGATGTGACAACGCGACATGTGTTTTAGCAGGGTGTAGTGCCAATCTCTTTGTTAGGGTTAATCGCTCTGTTGCTACACTAGGCTATTTTCGCTATGCTATTGCTTTCATATTTTTGCTACGCTATATACAAGAAGAGGATTGCTACTACGCTATTTGCTAAAATGCTAATTCTTGCTATGCTATGTGTGCATCATACCCGGACATGATGCTAACACTTGTTGTTGTGTTGTGCGGGGTAGCGCTAAGTCCAATACTAATTATCCTTGAAATTGTAGGGGTCTTGTGCTGCATGAATAAACCAATGGCCCATGTTCCCCCTCCCCATACACATGTGGAGGATTAGGGAGTCTGGTTCAGGGACGGAGCACAGGAGTTCCTACAATTCCTCCTCCAACACTTCAGTGTGATCGTTTGGTCACACCTAGCAGAGGAGGTATCGACCACCATAGTAGAAACCCTATTGCCTAGGATAAACCGGGGTATTCTGAGGTTTCTAACGGATGGGGCAATCAGTAGCAAACAAGGAGAAGGATCCAGTGAGTGCTCCAAAAATTTGAGGTGTTTGGCCTGGATCTGGGACATGCCTGAGTACAAGTGTTACCACGCTTACAACACATTGTTTGTTGCATGTCATATGGGAACGTGTTTCCAAAACCACCAGGAATCATTTACTATGCTGGCAGGTGAGTTTTGTAGCCATGTTCTGCTATGCTATGCAATATCCACTATGCTAGCCAAGTGTTAATGATGTGTCCTTGTTACCAGGTTTTATATCAACCAAGGAGGGCTTTACGGTAATGGGGATACGTTGACCGTAGCACAAATGGCCCTACGGGAATTCTCTTCTGCTGAGAATATGTGTGCAGGTGTGATAGGTCAATGCGAGAGTGAGTACCACACCTACCCAGACTGATACCTAAACCTCTACAACAGATGTAAGGAGCATGATTGGTTGGATGAGGGATGGGCACCCTTCAAACCGATCACCGTTGAGAATGTCTTGGTCACTCTTCCACCATTCCCATTGCCGTATAAGCCTAGTAAGCTAAACAGTAGTTACTACATGCTTGAGTATCATTGCTATTATATTTTTTTATATCCTTTTGTATTTTTATGCTAACTACTTCTATGCAAACTGCTGTAGGGATGAAGAAATCTCAGGAGGTGACGGTGATAACCACCAAGAGCCAGGAGGCAAACATCTACTTCAAGTACGGAGAAGTAGATGTGAGCCAGCATTGGATATGTGGTAAGGCCTCAGATTCCCTTGTCAAGAATCTACAAGGTGTCAAGCTCCTAAATCTGTTCCTGGCCCCGAATCCAAGCATTCTTGCTGCTAAGATGCTCGGCCTAGCGGACTCCTTCTCCGACAAGGCAGACCGCTTCCACACACACATGCACGGTGTGCGAGTGGTCATTGAAGTCAATGACCTGCTATTCATGGACCTTTTTGATGTCCCTACTGATGGCATCCTCATAAGGTCAAAGACCAAGAAGGAGCTAAACCTTCATAAGGAAGACATCGTGGAGTGGATAGGGGTTGCCAAAGAGCGAAAAGGGATCCCTATGGAGAAGGTCAAGGATGGACCTATCAAAGAATTTTATCCCATCTTTCGTGCTCACGCTTTCCCCCAGCTACTTTCCCAGGGGAAGATTCTTGGGATCGAGCAAGCCTGGGTAATGCATGAAGTCATGGAAGAGGTGGATCGCTACAACTGGGCCAGGTTTTTGTGTAAAGGCCTGTAGGCTGAAATCGTCGGGCTCCATAAGAAGCAGGAGTCCCATTTCAATGTGCATTACACCTTTTACATAGCCTATCTATGGCATTTCATGAAGTTTTTGGTAGTCCATGAGAATGGGACCTGGATGATGTGGAATCGTAACCAGATTTCCAAACCATGGATCTGCCAGATCCTCCAGACCATCCCAGCCCAAGATCCCCCAGAAGCAATTGGGGAGTTGTTCTCTGTGACAACTAAGAATTGAGTGGCCTGCAACTTTCATGGCCAAGATAGTGTAGGACAGGCATCCCCTGCTGCCATCAGTAGCGTATCACAGGGGAAACGTCTCATTGCCGAAATGGTGGCCATTAAGTCATGAAGAAAGAGGCCTCCTTCAACTGAAGAAACCCTCCACGTGGAAGAAGAGGAGAGGCGGAGACTACGGTTTAAACTGCAGAGGACACAACCCCCCATTGGTAAATGCTTTTGTTTATGCTTATTTCTTTGCCTACTTTGTTAACGCTTGCTACACTAAACAGCGTAGCATAGCGTAGCACCTACTTTAAGCTAACCTATTTTGGGCTAATGCAAACATGTTTTTTGGCTACCAGAGGAAGAAGAGGAAGAAGAAGAAGGTGATGAAGAGGTGTCGGTCCCCAAGACAGGGCTGACAAATAAAGACACGATCAAGAGAGAAAGAGCTCCCGTCACTAAGGCAGGGGCTCTTGTTACTAGGCAAAATCCTCTTATTGACAAGGAGGACATTTTTGGAGATGAAGAAGAGTCCTCCGCTGATGGAAAGAATGCTAGTGCTTCAAAAGAAAAGGTGCCAGCAAATGAGGAAGAAACCCGCATTAACTTGGAAGAGACTTCCAGAGATCCCCTTATTGAAGGCGGTTCAACATCGAGGGAGCAGAGAAATGCTATAGGTACTACCATTGTTTCGAGTCAGAAAGGAGGGGAACTGCAGTTAGACGTTAGTGAGTTGCTTTACCCACAGTCATACCACAGTTCACCTTGACCATTGCTGACATGTTTAATTACATGACATACACTAATGTTGATGTTGCAAGACCCCCTCTGATTCACCTGGAACCATGGGCCGAGACCCTTGACAAGTTTACATTTATGCAGGGGGTCATCGACGACATGATTGACCATCTCCAGCAGGTCGATCCTGAAGTGGGTAAGTAGTTATGTTAGGTGCTTTCATGTTACTACACTAGAGTTCTTGAACTTGCTAACCTTGCTATGCTAATGTGACTAATGTGCTCTTTGTGTTGTGACAACCTCTCAACTCAAATGGGACCCTTCATGGGCTTTGAAAGTCGATGTCGTGCCTTCATTCCTGCCTGAAGTGGCCGAGGTGCCTCGTTGCGCATACGAAGAGGCCATCAAATGTGCTTTGCACTCGGCATGCTCCTTGTGGGAGTGTAGGCACGTCAACAAAGACCTATGGAAATGGGTCTAGAAGGTTGAGAAAGAGAAGGCCAACCTGAGCGCTGAGGTGAAAGACCTCAAATCGAGGAACGAATTCCTCATAGCCCGTGATACTAATAATGAGGATTGGCACATTGTTGTAATAGATTATGCCAGGTATTGGATAGCCATGCGACTGAACAATGAAGCCACCCAAAAAATCATAGAACAACGAATGCAAATGGACTTGTTGGCCTAGAAGAGTCAAGATTGGAAATATTATAGTGCAAGGGTTTACGAATGGGGGCAGTCCTAGAAAAACCACAAACACATTTATAAACTGGAACATGCCACCTATTGTAAACTGTATAGGGACGCTTTTGTGGAGGCATTTACCTATAAGGCATTTGTAGATGCCATTGGCACTTTTGAGGCTTACAACAAGTTCACGCAGCAAGTAAAGGTCACGAAATCTCCTGAACAGGAAGTGGACCTTCCCACAGGTGAGATCGCTACCACCTCGTTTCTCCGGGACCACCAAGATGGAGGACTATCAAGAAGGAGAAAGCTACCACAGACGCTAAAGCTAGCATTAGGCCTTGGGCGAATATCACCGAAGATGAGGTTTGGCGCTGCCTCAGGCTCGGTTTAGATCGGATACCTTTCGAAATAGACGCAGGGCCATCTTAGGTCAGTCATTTTATGCTATGTTAATGTTTGTACTCTATTGTAGCTTGCGTATCTTGCCCTAACTGACTACTTCATTTCTAAAATGCAGGTTCCAGATGAGGGTGTAGGGCCCACAAAGGGTAGGAATGAAAGAGCGGCAGAGGACAACGCAAGGGAAGGTGATATAGAAGGGGGTGATGCAGAAGCAAATGATAGTGTAGAAGATGATGCGAGTGTGGGAAATCCATGATAGCATGGATGTTTTTTGAAATTTTGGATTTTTTAAAAAAATTTGCAAACATTGTTTAACAGACAAAATTTTTGAATGAAAAGAGGATTTCGGAAGCTAACTTATGCATTGTCTATGCGATAAATTGAATGTAAAATTTTCATTCTTATTGTTTTAGTTTTAGGCCATTTTGGATCCCTGCTAGTTTTAGGCCATTGCAGGGCCATTGCTAGTTTTAGGCCATTTTGGGCCATGGCATAACGTAGTTTTAGGCCTTTTCAGGCCATGGTTATGGAGCATAATTTTAGGCCATTTCAGGCTATGGACAAACATAGTTTTAGGCCATATTGGGCCGTCGTGTGTTAAAGGGATGATACGCTAACAATTAAAAGGATGGCTAACTAGCAACTAACATAGATGGACGAATGCAAAACAAAAAGGAGGTAAATGTACAAAGGATAGTTAGTGGGCAAGAAGCAGTGGGGTTGCTACATTATGCGCAGCTGCTTCTTGACCCATCATGGGTTGGGTGAGACATAAGGCTAAGGCGCTTTGCCAAGGCCTTTGTCTACATCATTGTCCTCCACTTGGAAGGGCAACTTAGCCCACGCATTTTTGTTTTGGGAACCAGCTCTCCAAGCTAATCCTTTTGTTGGATAGTTAGTGTGTGCTACAACAGGTGCTTCATTCTCAAAGGTTATGGCCTTTGAGCCCTGTTCCATGTCTACGTTATTGATAGCTTATGTCGTTGCCTCATCGTCATGGATTACCACCTCCATGCCTGCGTATGGTAGGTGGATCTCCTAGTGAATGGATGAAGAGACAACCCTAAGTTGTGCTAACCATGATCTTTCTAAGATCAAGTTAAACCCGAGCATCTCTTCGACCACAATGAATGTTGCATTCAAGGGGAACTGGTCCCCTGCCACAAAGTCTATATGGACCATACCTTTCACTACGACCTATGCCCCATTGAACAACTTTAGGCACGACATTGTTGTGGGTCTGATCTAGTCGACCAAACCCAGCTTGTCCACAATAAGGAAGGGGATGACTTTTGTGGCAGCCCCATCATCAACGTGTACCCTTCAGATCCTGTGTTGGCCTACCCGAATTGTGATGAATAGGGTGTTGTAGTCACCTAACCCCTTTCGGAGTCTTCCCTAATGGAGTCGTCACAGAAAGTCAATTGGGACAACTTTGGCTCTGCAAGCACAGAGGGAAACATGACCAAGTGGATGGCTTCCTCTTCCGTCGGCATGTCCTCGTCAATTGGAATCACTGTCAACATGTGGACCAAAGCCTCACAGTGTGCAGTAGACATCATGATTAGGTCATACAAGCTCAAGGTAATATTCTTTTTTTTTAGAGCTTGTTTGACCTACGTGAGAGCATCCAGGAGGTCCTAGCCACCCCCTTGTTTACTGCCCTTCTCCTCTTCTATTCATCCCAAGAGATGAATTTCCCAAGGAGGGATAGTTTTGGGTCTGGGTTCAAACCCCTTTTGGCGGGGTGACGCAAACTGTGTGGTCATAGCACCTTTCCTCTTTGGTGATGAGGGCATAGATGCAGGGAGTGAAGATGTAGGTTTGAAAGTACCTGGGATGGTATCTTCACTCGACGTCTCACTTGTGAAATGCACTTCTCGTTTTTTAGGACGAGAAGGCTATGCAGCTATCTTATGCGAGGCAAGGGCTATTGAAGGAGTTGGCCCCCTAATGATGAATAGAGCTAATGGTGTTAATAGGCAGGGTGGTGCGGTTTCGCTAACAGATGGCATAGGGGCGGCGGATGCCTGGGGAGGGGCTCTTAAGACAAACAGCTACTCTGGGCTTTGATTAGCCATTGGTGATGCTTGTGCACTACACTGAGGCACGCAGACCACAAATGGCTGCTGGGGAAGTCTATGGTTACTGTCAATGTTGATGGTGTTGATGACATAATCGGCATTGTTGGCGTTGAGGGGGTCAGTGTAGACATGCAGAGATTAATTTTTAGGGCGTACTGGGTTGCTTTCGTCTAGCACCAGCTTCCCTTGATCAATCATCCTTTGGATGTCATCCTTCAATGCTAGACAGTAATTTGTGTTGTGACCACACTGTTGGTAATAGTCACAAAACCAGTCCAGCTTGAAACCCTTAGGAATTGGGGGCTCATTGGGCAAGGCTAAAGAAGGGTTCCTAAGAAGCTTGCAGTAGCACTAATGTTTCTTGACTCCCTCCTCTGACATCTGCTTATGTTGGATGTACCCTGCTGCCAGTAGCTACTTCAGAAGATCCGAAAGCTTGATAGGCAACGGGGTATACTTTGAGTGGTCTTTACACTCAAAGTTCGATTTTGGGGGTGCAGATGTCTAGGGTACGGGTGCGGGAGGTATTGGTGTCTTACCCTGCTTGGGCGCAGGGTTAGTTGCGGGTGCGGCTGGTTTCTTGCCGTTCTTATTACCATTGTTCTTAGGCTTAGGTTTGGATTCGTTCACCACAGTGGCCATTGTGGCTGTTGTAGCCTTACCCTTGTCCTTCTTAGTGAAGCTGTTCTTGTAAGCAACATAGGTTGAGTCTTTGCTCACCTCGACCACATCCTATATGCTCTTAGTCTGAGCGAAGGCCTAACTAAGAGTGCGTGGAGCGAGGTAGTACAGCTTAGACTTGATGAACTCATTCATTGCACCCTTAAAGATAGCCAACAAATGGGCCTCCATGATGGGCTCGTGGATTTCATTAAGGGTTGCGCTCCAACGCTGGATGAACTTCTAGACTGGTTCTAGAGGATCCTGCTTCACACTCATCAGCTGATTCAACATGATTTTTGGCTTCAAGTTATACTTGAAGCGCATCACAAACTGGGTCAGAAGCTCCTCTAGGGTTGATATGGAGGAGCATGGTAGGGCGCGGTACCAGTCCAGGGCCTTTCCAGTAAGAGACATGGCAAAGACGTGAATAATAGTGTGACCATTATTGCAACAGAAGAGACTCAGACCTAAAGGTAACAAGATGTGCATTAGGATCTTCCTCCCAGTTGTATTTCGTGAAATGGGGGAGGGACACCCTTGGGGGTAGCGTTAATGCAAGGATTGCAGGGTTGATAGGGTTGTCTTAGTAAAAGTCCATGACTTGTACCGTGTCAGACCTGAAAGCCTTGAGGCATTTTATTTCCTTAGTAAGGCTCTAGATAAGTTGGAACACTTGATCCAGACCCTACGACGATGTAGATGGTTGGGGAACTACCGAGGTAGCTTCCATCTGTGGGATGGCAGGGGCAGCAGCATGATCCATNATGCAAGAATGGAAGTAGAAGTTGCATATGACTGTGAAGTTGGCACAGTGTCAACATGTGGCAGGGTAGCCGTGATTGGAATGTGATACACTACAAGAATGGACTGATGAACAATTTGCGGAGGAATAGTGGCTGAAAACAAAATAGGGGAATAGAGGCATCGATACATCGAGGGGATGACATGGCTACTCATCATAGATGTAATTGTGGGTTGTGGAAGTGTAGATGCGATTACGAAGGAAGTGGCGACAGAAAATGGGTTGGTCCAGAAAAACTAGATAGGAGGGACAGTAATGGGGTTGGTTTAACCTCCCCCGTCGGATTGAGAATCAAGCTCCTCTTGTCCGTCCTGGAAGGTCTCATCATAGTTGGACGTTGTGTCTTGCTACTCCCTACGCTTAGCCAACTGGATTAGCTGGTCTAGAAGCCATTGATTCGTTTGTGTCAAAGGAATGGAAGTGCTAGGAGTGGGAACAAATTCCTTCCCATTGTAATAAACGAACTCAAAGTTACGTTTATCTTCGAGTTCTTGCGCATCCAAGGGCAAGTTTTCCTGCACCTTTGCATAGATACAGTTGTAACCTTGTGTTGCTAGGCCAAACCCTCAGGTCCCCAGTTTTGGATCCTGAGGGATCGATGTGGCCCCAACCCTGGGCTGAGCCATTGTTCGGCACCAGTAATGCCTTGAACCGTGAGGGGAACCTTGAGGTTAGAGGTGTTAGCAGCAGTGCTTGGGGAAGTCATTGTCACGAAGCTAGCCGATTTTGCGAATGAGAAAAAATAAGGAAATCAAAAGGCTTTATGTCTTGCTGGATTCCAAAGGAATCGTCAAAGCGACCGATCTAAACCACACGATGCGTAAACAACCACAAAAGGGGTATCACATTTACGCTAGCACGTGACAGGGTACAAAATGCGTGCAAAAATACCATAAGAAACAAGTGAGTCAACTGGCGATTGGAGGCTTTATGTCTTGCAGGGTTCCAAAGGAACTGTCGAAGCGACTGATCTGCACCGCACGATGTGTAAACAACCACAAATGGGTGTTAAGTTTACACTAATGCGTATCAGGGTGCAGAATGCTTACAAGACTATTGTAAAACACGGAAAGGGCACCAAAAGCCCCTCCTTCTAGTGCCAAAAAATTGTAGTAACCAAAAATGTCAGTGGCTGGAAAACACCGAGAGGTCATCGGTCGTGACAGTCTTAACCCCGGATCTGCGTGAGGGCCATGCTAGATAAAATTGAAACAAGGCACCCTAAACAGTCTGGTCGATCAGATAGGAACTTAATTGGTGTTACTATAACCTTTTGCAAACATGGGATTTGAAAGAAATACTTGTAATGCAAAATGATAACTTTCAAATGTGAAATGCAGAAAACGATGTAAAATGCAATGATAATCAAGAAAACAAAGTAGAATGCTGTTAAGAGAATGCACTGCTTCAAGACTACAGCTTTACTCTGTCAAAGTGGATACAATTAGTTGCACAACATTGGAAGCACAGAGATCCCAAAAGTAACCAAGACATTGAAAGTAAGCCAACTGTGTGCTCGAACACGGACTCAAAGGTTAACAATGCAAAATGTTACAAAGGCCGTGAGAGAGAGAGAGAGCAAATAAGATGCTAGATGGGAATACTAATAGCTTGATTTTGCCAACTCAAGAATGTTTACAATGCTCAATGTTGCCAACTTGCTAACTTGCAAAAGTGCTAACTTTGCTAGTTTGCCAACTTTGCCAACCAACTTTCTTACTTGTCGAACAAATTGCTTGCCAACCAACTTGCTCACCAACCAACCCTTTGAACATTTCTCGTCCAGGTATTTATAGCAATAGAAGCGCATGGAAGATGCGATTTTGATGCCACGTGCCCCTGACCCACGTTGACGTGTCTATGCTGCATGGATTGCAAAGTTGATTGTCGAGCCTACCATGATGTAATTACGCTGTCAGAACTTGGAGATGTGTGCCAATGATGCAAATAGGTAAGGCACATTGATGGAGCACAATCGCCTGCTACGCTATGCCATGCTTTGTAGCGTACCATGTGGATGTAGCGTAGTAGCTTGCTGTGCAAGGAGGTGCACTAATGTAGCGTAGCCACTTGCTACATCGTACCACACTTTATAGCGTAGCATGTCGACGTAGCATAGCATAGCAACCATTTCAAGGCAAAAACTTGCATCGAGGCCTATTGCATGTGCTGGAAGCCTTTGAAGTGTTCTGACTAATTTTGCGTAGTTGATATGCTATGCTACACTACATAGCGTAGCATAGCGTAGCAACATGCCTTAACCGCGGAAATGCTGCCAATCTGTAACTTTTGCTCTTTGCAATGCGAAACTTGTGAACTTGCTGTTTCTACACTTTGAGACATCTTTGGCCATTTTCGTAGAGTTGCTACACTATGCTACGCTACGTAGCATAGCATAGCGTAGTAGCCAACATGACTTGGTTTTTGCCAACTTTGCCACTTTTCGATGGAAAGAGTCATTGCCGAAGGACTTGGTGTCGAGCGAAGGAACTAATTGTTTGACCCTTGCTACGCTACGTAGCATAGCATAGCATAGCACTTTGTTCTGCAACTATCTTCTGAAGCCTACTACACTACATAGCGTAGCGTAACAAACTTTTTGAGTAGAAAACCTGTCGAACTATTTTGCGCATCTTGAACATTGCTATCAACTCCATGCACTACTTCTGAGTAGGCTATCGGCTGGATGGACTACTCAGGTGGGTAGGCTAGAGAATTCATTGAGCCTGTCGACACCAAGGATAGAAAACTTGCCAAACTGGACAGTCTGAACTTCAGAGCATCCATCTCCTGAAAAATTACCGTGATGTCGCCTGGATTGCCAAGACCTCGTGAAGCAAGAACGCCTTGGAAATTTAGGGTGTTTCACAAACCCTTCCTCAAATGTCTCAAATGTGTAGCATGTGTCATTAATTTAGTGGCCTCAAGCCTCCCCTTGGCTTCTTAATTAATAGGAGCCAACCTTCTAGGCCCTTGAAAGAGTTTGTCATGAATTCTAGGTAATTACTTACTGCTTCATCCACTACTCACCATCCTTTAAGTTTATTGACTTCTTCACTCTTATTGCCAAATCAAGGTTGCTTCCATATACTCTTGTTTGAGTGACACTTAGATCTAACTAGTTACAACCTTCAAGGTTATGGGATAGTGGAAGATTCATGTGTATAACTAGAATTGTCTCTTCTTTTCATTGCCACAAAACATCTTGGCCAACTTGATGTTGTCATCCACCTTAATGATGCCCCAACCTAAAATAGATAATGGAAGCTATAACTAACAAATATTTGGAAGGGAAACATGCTTAATCTAACAATGTTTAGCTAGGCATTCTTACCCCCTAATTGTAATGATGATGAGGACATCTTAGCTGTGACTTGATCATTATGCTTACTTTTGCCTGACATGACCTTGTTTTGGTTTTGCTTACTAGCCACCATGAATTTGACATGTTACCGTTTGATTAATATTCCTTGACCCAACTTTTTTTTTATTCTTTTCATACTAGTGACATGTTGCTATGTTTGTAATATTATTTTTATGTTAATATAAATGCTTTTGATTTTTTTCCTTTAAAAAATGAATATGTTATTCTACAATTAGTAAATGGCTAGTCATAAACAAATCAATTAATCAAAAAGTAAAATAAACACAACAATTGTGGGGAATTGTAGATGGTTTATTCAAGAATAAAATATTCCCATTTCTAAATGAGATCAATAAATTACAAACCACATAAAAATAAAAATATAAGAAAATTAATAAGTATAGTTTCTTAAGAGTAAGTTTCCATGCCATTTGTTCATCATATGTAAAATTGAAGAATAATAATGCAATTTAGTGCTATGTTAGTTGTTCAGTCACAAGAAAGTTGATTGCACTCTATAAAATTAAAGGATGAAAATTAATGGTGTTTTAGTTGGCTAGAAAAAAGGACTTTTTTACATTTTTGTCAAAGGTTTATTCTTGTTGAGCCTATTTCTACATATTTCATGTCTTTACAAAACTATGGTATTTGCATGTTTGAATAAGATAGCTATGATATTACCAACTTTTTACTAATTCTTACGTTGAAAAACATTGGTTCGAACTGAAGCACAAGGTTAGCTTTCACTCATCCACACCCACCAAAAGAATCATTAAAGCTTTAAGTAAGCAATGAGGGGTTAGACTAGTGGTACAAGTCTTGGCTTGGTAACCCAAGTCACAGGTTCAATTCTACTAGGTAGCATTGAGTTATAAACTTCTATAAATCTTGGATGTACCTATGTGATGAGTGGTAGGGTAGCCCCACACTCCACCAGAAAAGTCATAAGTGCATGCACATGTCTAGATCGTAAGACATGGATGGACAGTGTAAGTATGCTAGGAGTTGATAATTAGTTCATGATCATTATCTTCACACTTCGAGTTAGTAAAGTGGAAGTGTATGGTTTAACTTTAAGTGAGGCATATGATATCTTCATGTTGTGGGCTCCATTTACTCCTAATTGTATACATAATGAGATAGGAAATTAAAATCTAAATCTAGATGATAACAGAAATGTAAATCTATTCTAGCCTATGGCAATGAGAAGCTATTCTTAGCTTGCCATACATGTCTTGGCCTTATGTAACGATCATTGGGTTACCAAGTATTATGTGACTAGGCAAAACAAGCAAGAACACTTTTGGGATTATCAAACAATTACACTTATATGCTCAAATTCATTTGTACTAATTCTACCTTACTAGTAAATATGAAAAGTAAAGTATTTTAGAAATGTAAAGAACTATACTAAAGTAAACATATTAAAGAAATGACAATTAAATTAAGTAAAGAAAATAGGTAAGTTAAAACAAAGAAACTAAGTGGATGTTGTAATGATGATAAGCAATCTCAATCTTTATTGTCATTCATGAGTTATGCCCAAGTACAACCTACTTGAATAAAAATTTTGTTTAGCTGCTCAACACCACATTGCAGGCATTCCACATAGCAAGCATTCACTCTATTGCTAAGTGTAAACTATGAAAACAAACTGCAAGAGTTTTTCTAAGGTTGTAATGAAAGTTCATCCTACTCATATGACCAAGTGTCGGTATTTATAGGGTCACATAGCTTCCAATACATTGTATGAACGATGATGTAGGTAGAGCTATGATATCTTATATGCGATATAGTTGATACAATATTGTAGACCATGAAAAACAAGGTTTATCATACCCCCATGATGGACTGGAAACTTGTCCTTGAGTTAAAAGAAAAGGAGGATAGTATTCCTTACAAAATTGGAAGGTATACTCAAACTTGACATGACTACCTATATACATGACTCTGAATGCTGCATTGTGATTCGAGTGATGTTTTTACAAAATTGTCATGCATAACATGATGGAAAAAATTAACAATAATAAAACAAAATAAAAAAACAAAATGAAATAGCTTGATGTAGCCTTCAAGTTCCTAATGATGTTTACTCCTCCATCAACTTCTTTTCCTTGTTTTAGGGCTTCTAAAATTGGTATCGGTTGAGGAGTGCTTAAAGCTTTTCTTCCTCTAACCTTGGATCATGTACCATCCATGTAAATTCTATGATGTTTGATGCTATCAGTACCTCCCATGGGCATGGTATCTGTGAAAACATCTTATTGGCCTTCACATACTAAGCCCGAATTACCTTCTTTCTTCTTCAAACACCCTAGCCACCTTTCTTAGTTCTTGATAATTAATCATTCAATGGCCTGGGTTTACTACTACATCTTTTTGTCCTTGGTAGCTAGCTTTTACCACGTTGAGCTTAGAGTTGTTCACATGTAATTTTTATTGTGTTTCCTTTCAATCCACAAACTCCTTCTCATACATGGCATAGACTGCAACTACTTGTGATTCAAGCTCACTTCTTGACCTACCTACTATTAACATGGCTAGATTAACATAGCAAAGGTTTGCTAACTCCATTTACTCGGAGAGATCTTCTATTTGTAGGTCCTTATTCTTTACTTCAACTTGGTGGACATGGGCTAGGCTATCTAGAATTGGTTGCTAATTTGTTGTTTGTGCTGTAATTCAATTAATCTTGGCCTTGGTTGTTTGGATTTCTTACTTATTATTCTGAATATACATGCCCACTTGGTCCTTGAAGTGTTCCTTGAGCCTTTTTTGTTTCTTAGCCTTATTTTGCCACATGCTTATATCAATTGTTGACTTTTATTTGATGGCACAAACTTCTTCCATTGATAGTGTCCAATTTTCTCTAGCTAATTTATTCATGTCTTGGTTGTCTTTGATGAACTGAAGATGGTTCTATGAATCTAAGTTATATCCCCCTTTGAACCTAAGGATATTGTTCATGTCTAGCCTCTTGATTTGACTATCCTTAATGTGCCTTGTATGGATTCTCACTACCTTTGCAATGTTGAGCATGCTTTAGGTAACAAGCAAAGGCTTATCGAGGCCATGATTCGGATGCCTACGATGCCCTCTACTACCCCTTCATTCATGGTGGCAGGTCTATCTTGAATGCCTGCATCCCATGTCTAGACTTGCCCAATGGTCCCTTTGATCATCTCAGTCTTGTCGACCACCTCCATCACAATCACACCCCTTGCAATTACAATCAAACCTAGAAGAGAGAAGATGATGGTGAAGGTGAAGAGGAAGGAGGACTAGCACCATCATGGTGCCTGATACCCCCTCTTTGGTGATTGCAACTAAGATCATGATCTTGTTTCTTATCTACATCCCTGCCATGACTCTCCTCCTTGGATCCCCCTTTGTCGTTGGATCCATTTTTGCTAGAACCTGAATTATGGATCATGGACTGCAAGTTCTAGTTTTTGACCTCCTTCACTGAAGTTAAAGAGGGGAATTTCAATGAATGAAAAACCCCCCAAAGAAGGATTCTCCACCATCTTTTTGGTATAGCAGGTATGGGGAATCATTGAACCACTTCCCCTTCACAAATTTGTAACGTTGTTCTACCTGTTGATCCCTTAGATGTTGTGCCTTAGTGGGATGATAATCCTTGGCATCACTATCCTACACAACATACTCAGCATGAAGTCCCTAAAGTCCTAATCATATAAGCATTTGTTGCAGCATCATAGGAAGGGATCGATCAGGTGGCAACACAATGTTGCCCTCCATGTCTCGTCACCACATCAATTCATCCTAGTGTAGGATGAAGATGAAACTAGGCATATACTCATCAAGATGAGCATATACCACTCTATATCATTGGGGCACTGGCTAATGTACTCTGTCAAACTTGGATGGAGAATCACTCCTGTGAGAAGAAGACATCTTCTATTAGAAAATAAAAATGTAGTGTCATTTTTTAAAAATTGATATAGTTATTTTTAAGTATGATGTAACTCTAGGGTTCATTCCAATGATTTTGAATAATTTGCACATAACAAACAAAAGGTCCTTGGCAATGACACCAATGATGAGCAACCAGGTACCCCTATGCCCAACCATATGAATTACAAGTGTTCACACATGATCCAATTGAATTCCATAGACCTTAAGTTTTTAAGTACATTGGTTCCAGGACATGAAATCTAATTGTGACAATTGTTGTCATCTCAACTACACTTGTGAAGCTTATTTGTATGGTTAAGGGTAATTGAGACACATGATTTTTATTAGTTTATATTTCATTTGTCTATGATTAATAACAAGTTGAAACTTAATTTAGGAACTACTTTAATTAATCTAATTTCTAATCAATAACTAATTATCCTAACATAAGTATTCAATCCCATGTTCCATGTACATCCTAAACATGTATAATACTACTGGGTTACTAAACATCAAGCATTGCTAGGTTTACCAAGAGTCATACGCATGCTCAAGGTGATTGTACTTATGTGCTTGATTAATTCTATTTAACCAAACTAGCTTACCTAGCTTAATTACTTGGAAGCATTAAAGGAAATTGCATAAAACATGAAATGCATGAATAAAATAATTAAGCTAGCCAAGGTGTTGTAAGGTTTGATTAGAAAGTTTGTCTTTATTTTTGCACACACTACCATGCTCAGATACAATAGTGCCCGTTAATAAAGATTCATACACTCAATGACTTCTACTATTGGCACTTTGGAAAATATTCTAACTTCGGAGAAAAGAAACTGTAACAGCTTTGCTATGCTATGACAAAAACTATCCAGAAACGATGTGCCCAAGTACTATATTTATAGGCTGGCACATACCTCATGATATCGGATATTCAACATTGCATCTTGGGACCTGATATCAAGTATTTAACATCACAACTTTGATATCAGATATATGATATCAGAGCCCAACAAAACATTGTTCATCAAACATGTTTCATTATTGGATATGTGCATGCATGGTATTCCAAATTTATTCACCATATGTTGTTGAAAGAATTTAGCAACTTTTTTAGTTTTGTAATCTTTGACTAGAGCTGCTTTTGCCCATTTTGAGCAATAATCAACTATCACTATAATATATGATTTCCCATTGGACATCAGTATTATGGGCCCCATAAAATCAATTCCCTAGATATCAAATGGCTCCAATGACTGAATCCATTATTGTGGGCCTTCATTTCTAGCCATTACTTCTCCATTACATTGACATTTTTCACAGGATTGAGTGAATATGTATGCATCCCTGAATATGGTAGGCCAAAAGTAGCCTACCATCAGAATCTTTAGTGCTATTGTACATCGTACATAGTGATCACCACATGGTCCCTCATGCGCATCTTGCAAGATTCTTTGTTGGGTCTCCTCTGGAACACACCATCTAACTAAGCCATTAGCATAGATCTTGTAAAGGTTTTCATTAATTTCCATATATCATTTAACTTTGTAGAGGAATTACTCCTTTTTTTCCTTATTCCACTTGATAGGAAGCTCTTGTGTAGTGATATAAGTCATGTAGTCAATAATTCATGACTTGTTTGTTGAGTTGACAATCATTATTATCTTTGTAAAAAAAATTTCATTGGGAAATTGGTTTGATAATTTTTCATCTTATTCTGACAGTCCCCATCTTAGACTTGACAAGTGATGTGCTACAACATTTTTAGTTCCTTTCGTGACTATCATCATGATGTCAAACTCTTGTAGTATCACAAGCCATCATATCACCCTTGGACTAACCACTAGTTTATTCATCAAAAACCTAATGGCATTGTGATCCATGTGAACATAAATAGGATACCTGAGCACATAGTATCTAAATTTTTGAAGTGCATACACCACTGCCATAACCTCATTTTCTATAGTGGTGTAATTAAGTTGTGCTCCAGTGATGCTTTAATTGGCACAATGTATGTAATATGGTCTTTTTTGATCATTGAGCTAAGTAAGTACTGCACCCAATGCATAGTTTGAAGCATCTATCATAATTTGGAAGGGCTTAGACTAATCTGGACATTGAAGGATTGGTGTTTCGAACAACTTCTACTTTAATGTCTCAAATGCCTTTTCACACTATTCTGTCCATTAGAATGATTCATCCTTCTTTGTTAGTTCTACTAGCAATTTTTCTATCTTTGAAAAATTTTCAATGAATTTTCAATAGAATCCTATATGATCTACAAATGATTTAACATCCTTAATAGTCTATGGCCTTGTGGTGATGTTTTGAATAACTCTTATTTTATCCAGATCTACCTCTATTTCTTTTTGAGATACTCTATGTCCTAGAACAATATTGTCTTGGACCATTAGATGGTTCTTTTGCCAATTGAGCTTTAACTTAGTTCCAACACATCTTTTGAAAACCTACTATTGTCTTGGACCATTGGATGGTTCTTTTGCCAATTGAGCTTTAACTTAGTTACAACACATCTTTTGAAAATCTTCTATTGTCTTGGACCATTGGATGGTTCTTTTGCCAATTGAGCTTTAAATTAGTTTCAACACATCTTTTGAAAACCTACTGTAGTCAATCTAACGATTGTTTGAAGTCTATCCCATAAGTGAAAAAATCATCCATGAATACCTCTACTCCATTACCAATTTGCTTTTGGAAGATACTCAATACTAGTCTTTAGAAGGTAGCAAAGGCATTACACAAGCCTAAAGACATATGATTGTAGGAAAATGTCCCCCATGAACTAGTCAATATGGTCTTCTCTTGATATTCTGGTGCAATGCAAATTTGATTATATTTGTTATACTCATCGAGGAAACTATAGTACCAGTGTCCTACTATGGTGTCAAGGACTTGCTTAATAAATGATAGAGGAAAGTGATTCTTGAATATTGCTGAATTTAACAACTGAAAGTCAATGCAAACCCTCCACTTGCCACCTTTCTTTGGGATAATGATTAAGGAACTGATCCATTCACTATCTACTATTGGATAGATGAATCCCACTTTTAATAGTTTCTCCAATTCTTGCTTTACTACTTCTTTAAGTTTAGGATTCAATTTTCTTTAAGGTTGGTGGCACAGTTTGACAGCTAGATCTATATAAATTCGATGTTGGCATATGTATGGATCAATACCTTTTTATTTCATCATAAGATCATGCAAATGGTGTTAGCCATTTGTTCACCTCCAATAATCTTCTCTTCTATTCTTTATCAAGATTGGCATTAATAATTACTGGTTTTGTATTATTCAAAAAAGCATATTCTAGTACTTCTAGCAGGCCTTTTAACTCTAGAGGCTTTGATTCAAACTTATATGGTGTTTTTAGCTATCCCCACTCGATATCTTCTTCCTGATGTGAGTGTACATAAGGGTGTTTCTTTCTTAACTACTCTAACTCATCAACTTCTTCAACATAGGCACTTATAATTAGATTAGATGGTTCCATGTACATTTTGGACTCTGTCTCTTTTTCAGTAATTAGCCACTGGGTGCCTTTTTGTTTGGTGGCTATTGCATACAAGCATTGTTGCACACACATATCTTCTACACATTGATTGTATGTTGTGTTGACTTCTTGTTTAATGGTCCAGATTCTCTACATGCAATTACACTCATTATTGCTATATGTAATACATGGAACTTTGTGTCTCTATATGATTCCAACCTCATCTTCCTTAGAAATTTCTAAGGACAAATCTCTAATTCCTAACTTATTGCCCATAGTATTAAGTCATGCTTTTCCCATAATTATAGGAAAATATCCCTTATTTCTCCCCACATGTATCACTAAGAAGTTAGCAGGGTAAGACCAGCCAGTTATGGTGGTAATGACATTGTCCACCTATCCCAGTGGAATAGTGATTAACTAGTTTGCAAGCTCTAACTGAATGTTGCTCTTCTTTAGTGGAGGAAGATTCTAGGGTTTGTACATATCTTGTAAAATTAGGTTTAAACCTAACCATGAATGTAATAGAGCTTTGGATGGTTTATGTCCTGCTATCTGGAAATGTACTAAGGTTCTTATAAGATTTTTTCTCTTCTTGGGAAGTGCTCTTACCTTGATCTAATGTATGATAGTTTGGGTGAGCATGAGAGTGGTCAAATTTGAATTTGTAGAAAGTGAAAGCTTTGTATTCCCTTGATGAGTATGTGTAGATGGGGTTGATGTCAGTGAAGTTCCCATTAGTTGAACCTTTTCTAGACTTGTTTTGAAAAATGGATGTCTCCTAATTCTAGCTTCATTCATTATTACATCCTCTTATGTATTTACTACCTTGGTAGCATTCTTTTGCTATGGTTATATTGGCAATTCTCCTTGCATAACCAATGGCAATACTAGTGGTAGAGAGTTAGGAATTGAAACTAATGAACCAACTATTAGTTGATGTGCATAAGAACTAGGATTCATTCATGGAGTAGTGGACTTGTAATACTCTTTTGGGTAGTAGTGAGAGGAAGTATGGACTGAAGCATTTCTTAGAGAGATTGGACTTTGAACATAATATCCATAAGGATCAGGTTGCCTATATGGATATTGTTGCCTTGGTGGTGGAATTCCCCATGCTTGTGATTATTGCCACTATTACTGGTATTGCTCTTGTGGTTGAGGATAGGCTCCACTTGGATAGTATGATAGTTGAAAGGGTTGTCTGAGATTACCTTGTGGATAAGATAATTGTTTGGGCATTTGTTTTTTCAAAAATTTTGAGTTAAGTGTATATGCCCTAGACTCTTGCAGGTGGGCCATGACAAGACAACATCCCTTAGGATGTTCATATTGGCAGACTTTGCATCATTCTTCATCTTCTAAACTAGAGTTTGTAAATTCCTCAACTACAACAAATTTTCCCTTATGTTTGTTATTCTTTCATTGGATATCTCTTCTTTTCTTTATTCTTATTTAGCACCTATTTAGTCTTCTCCTCCACTATCTTAAGAGTTGTAGTGAACTTCTCATCTACTGAGTCCCACAGTTTTTCTACCTTTGGGTTTTATGTCATTAACTGATTTCTGGATGGGTAGAGTCTTCTTTTGAATGACATCTTCTAAAGTTTCATCTTCTTATCTATCGCACATTCTAACATCTCTTTTTCTTATTACAGGATCTTGGTTGTATTCCTCAGTTGATTCCCTTTTCTTCAATTCTCCTTCTTCTTTGGCCACTTAGTTTATCAACCTTTGAATTTAATGGGTTCTCATTTCTAATAATCTTCCTTGGGCATATACCCAAGGGTTTCTCTAGTCTTGTTTGTTAACCCATCAATAATATGTCTTAGTTCTTTCCTCTGTGAAAATCCATGGCCCAAGCATTTATGTACTAGGGAATAATATTTTCCCATTACTACATCAAGGGATTTATGTGTCCCCTATTTCCATCCTTGGATTTATTTCCTTAAATTAGACATTCTTGAATAGGTTTGATACTTATCATTGAAGAGCTTTAGCATGCTACTCCATCTTCATATTAATTCTAGTTGTAAGGACCAGTATTAGCTTTCTACTTCCTTAATGAGGGTCTTGAGAAATAACTTTAACTTTTGCTAATCACTCTTGATATTTTGAAGGGCACATGCATTATGGAATTCTTGAAGATGGTGTTGTGGATTCACATTATATTCATCCTCAAATTTGGAAATATTATTTATGTCTAGTCACTTGATGTGACTATCCCTTATGTGCCTAGTAGGGATATACACTACTTCTCTAATGTTAATCATGTTGTGAGTAGCCAATAGGGGTTCTTCATGATTATTGGGTTCGTAGGCTTGATTATAGTTGTGACTCCTTCAATGCTCATAGTGTCATTTCCTTTTTTATGCCTAATTCTACCTCTTTGTTGTTCATAATCATATTCTTCTTCATCAAGATACCTTCTTTGGTACTCTTGTCTCTCATGATCCCTTCATCTTTCCTTGTCATAGTCTATGGGTCTTCCTTCCCTCTTGTTGGATTATATTGATGATTGTGAGGAAGAAGAGGAAGCAGTTGGAGAATGGTGTTGACTGGTCCTCCTTTGATGACTCTAGGATTCATTCTCTTGTGGTTCTATGGAAGCTCTAGGCCTTAAGCTCCACCTATGTTTGGAGCCTTTTGTAGCTCTTCTAGATGTTTTCACTAGGCCGAAAGCAATTGTATTTTTACAAGTTCCTTTAGATGAATGATAGATGTCTATGAATGGGATTCATGATTTTGGTGGAGTTTTTCCATCATGAAGGTATCATCATTAATTTCTTCCAGGACAACACTATGAGTTACTTTCCTTTCTTTGTTATTCTCATGTCTTGTCTCCATGGTAGCATCCCTTCTTACTTGCGCTTTTATGGGTTGATATGGCTTGGTCATGTGTTTAGTAACATGATATCCTTCTTTTGCATGGCCAAGGTTCAACCTCATTAAGGTTGCCTGCAGCATTGATGGTGCTGAATGTTTAGGAAGCAAAGCTATGTTACCATGCAAATCTCTCCACCTTAGTTATTCATCTTGATGGAAGATAAATGTGAAGTTAGGATAATATGGATTTGTATGAGCATATGAAATTCTTGTTTGCATGGGCACACTTTAGTCTTCTTCATCATATTTTTAGTCATGACTCTTTTGAGTTTCTTTGGTAGGTGGTGACTTTTCCTAAGTGTTGAAGCCATGTTATAAGTCTAACACTCTTTAGTGTGTGTGTGTGTATTAAATGATTAATTAAAAATGAAAAAATAATCTTTGTGGTTCTGAATACAATGAACCCTATAAGATTAACTACTAAGCAAACATAGAAATGTCCCTAGCAATGATGCCAATGATGAGTGGTAGGGTATCCCATCACTCCATCATACAAGTTACGAGTGCATGCACACGACTAGATCGTAATTTGTGGATGGACTGTGTAAGTATGCTAGGAGTTGATAATTGGTTCATGATTGTTGTCTTCCCACTTCGAGTTAGTGAAGTGCAAGTGTATGGTTTAACTCTAAGTGAGCTATATGATATCTTGATGTTGTGGCCTCCATTTACTCCTAAGTGTAAACATAATGAGATAGGAAATTAAAATCTAAATCTAAATGTTAATAGAAATGTAAATCTATTCTAGCCTATGATGATGAGCAATCGTTCGTGGCTTACCGTACATGTCTTGGGCTCATGTAACTGTAACTAGGCTACCAAGTGTTATGCTACTAGGTGAACCAAGCAATAACATTGCTATGATTAACAAATGATTACAATTATATGCTCAAAACCAATTGTACTCATTCCTCCTTACTAGTAAACATGAAAAGTTAAGAACTATACTAAAGTAAACATATTAAAGAAATGACAATTAAACTAAGTAAAAAAAATAGCTAAGTTAAAATAAAGAAACTAAGTGGATGTTGCAATGATGATAAGCAATCTCGATCTTTATTGTCGTTTATGAACTATGCCCAAGTACAACTGATGAGTTGTCATTTAGTCAACCGCGATATCGCGTATGCGATATCGCAGCCTGTCTCCTCATCTATAAATAAGAGGTAGACAACTTCGATAGGAATTAGTTTTTTAGAGTTACTTTTGATTTTAGTTTTTGTTTTTCCTCTCAACCCTTTTCCTCCCAGTGTATGCCCACAGTGTGGTGATTGTAATTGTATGGCATCCTTATTCGAGTGTGACGTACTTGGACACGCACATGACCGGCAATAAAGATCGAGATTACTTCATCATTGCAGCATTCACTTAGTTTATTTATTTATTTATTTATTTGTATCTACTGCTTTCTTAGTTAATATCTTCTCACCCTAAACTCCGATTAAACGCGGAATGAGTACGACTTGATCACGAGCATTTAAGTGTGACTACTTGGTAACCCAGTAGCGTACTTAGGATCTGCACTTGGTAATCCTAGTGGTAGTCGTACATGAGGTCCAAGATGTGTACGGATGATTGAGGAATAGATACTCATCGCACTTAGGCTAGCTTAGATTCTCTCTCATCCTTTCTCTCTTAGCTTAGATAATATTACCTTCCATTGCCTT
>MNCI01022297.1:170593-196557 GCA_015680685.1 Gnetum montanum
CCCCCCGCCGCAGGGGGCTGCGGAATTCCAGGCGTTCCTGGCCACCTTCTCCCTCGTGGACTTGCCAATTGAGAATTGCCGCTTCACGTGGAGCAATCGGAGGAAGGGACCGGAGCGGGTTCTCACCCGGATTGATCGGGTTTGGGCTGGTGTTGAGCTCCTGCTCCACTCGTCCATCCGCGTGGTGGGGCAGGAAAGGGTGGCTTCCGATCATCGTTTGCTTACCTGCCTAATTGGGCCGGATAAGCCGAGGGCCCCTCGTCCCTTCCGTTTCGAGGCTGCCTGGTTAGCCAAACCTTGGCTGCGGCCGTTGGTGGAGGAGATTTGGGCTGACTACCGGCCTGACCGGGGGGACCCACAGGATTTCCTCAAAGGTGCCTTGCTTTTGCTGAAGTGGGCCATCAGGGCCCTCCCTGTGGAGGTGAAGTTCTCCTTCCGTACTGACCTACGGAAGCTTCGTACCCAGCTTGGCCAGATCCAGGCCCGCCAGGAAGCAGGGGAGGATTTACACGTGGAGGAGCTGCACACGTTGCGGCAACTTCAATCCCTTGACCTCGAAGAGGAGACGTACTGGCGGCAACGTTCCCGAGTCCGGTGGATTAGAGAAGGGGACCGACAGACTAGATTCTTCTTCACTATGGCCAAAACCAGGGGGGAATGTCAACCCCGTTGCCTCTGCAATCACGGCGGTGAAACCACTGATGATCCACAACAGATTGCGCACGAGCTGACGCAATACTGGCGCAGGATTTGGGCCAGGCGCCCCACCACGCCCATCTCGGTTCCCGTGCAGCGTGTGCTGAGCGAGAGCGACAACATACGACTGTTGGCCCCCTTCTCATGGTCGGAGCTCACCGCAACGATCACTAACATGCCTGGTGGCAAAGTGCCAGGTCCCGACGGTTGGAGCCTTGAATTTTTTAAAACTTTCATAGATATTGTGGGGCCCAATATTCTAGATGCGTTCAATCTTATGTTGGCCAGGAGATAGGTACGAAGGGAACTCAACTGCTCCCGCATTGTGTGCATCCCAAAGCAGTTTGACGCACACCACCCCGAGCATTTCCGCCCCATTGGCGTTTGCAATGTCCTTATTAGGGTCTTCTCCAAGCTGCTGGTGAATCGGCTTGTGCCGGTCATGCCCAAGCTAGTGGGGACCAACCAGGCGGGGTTCGTGCAAGGACGGGCAATTCAGGACCCAATCCTTCTCATGCAGGAGGTGTTTCACTCGCTTCGGATTAGGGGTTTTCCCGGGCTTTGCCTCAAGCTTGACATCACCAAGGCTTATGACACACTCAGCTGGGAGGCCTTGCAATCCATCATGTTACAGAAAGGGTTTGATCTGCAGTTCATCCGCTTATGCATCCACATGCAGTCCTCTGCAGGTTTCTCCTTTGATGTGGGGGGGCGTTTATGGGGCCTCTCCTCCCCTGGGCGGGGGTTGAGGCAGGGGGACCCACTCTCGCCCCTCCTTTTCATCATTGCCATGGACTTAATGCAGCATTATTGCAGCACCTCGGGGGTGGACGGTCTTGACATTGCCGGTGTGGCCTGCCGGACCGAACACTATGCGGACGACACGATGTTATTTAGTAGAGCAATGGTCCCACAGGCACGGTGTATTAACGTTGCCCTGTCCCGTCTCGCGGCCAAGGTGGGTCTGGAAATAAATCGGACCAAATCCTCCACCCACTTCTTCAATGCGGATACTGAGGTTAAGAACCGGGCGATGCACATCCTGAATATCCTGCCAGGCACGTACAACGACACATATCTGGGCCTCCCCCTTTTTAGGTGGGACCGGACCACGGCATGGGGCCCGCTGCTCGGTAAAATCGAGAGAAGAATGGGCCACTAGGCGAATAGGTTCCTTAGCCGCAAAGGGCGCCTGTTGGTGGCCACTGGAATCCTCACGGCGGTCGTGAGGTTCGTGGCAACCATGGCTACGCCTCCGAATGCGGTCATTTCTGTGGTTAATTCTCTTGTCCGTACCTTCGTTTGGGAGGGGGGCAAGGGGGGGCGCAAAATTCATCTGGTCTGCTGGGAGCGGGTCGCGTGGCCCCGTAGTGCCGGAGGTTTGGGGGTTACCTCCTTCGAGGATGAGCTGATGATCGGGCAACAACGGTTGTTGCTCCGTTTTTCGTGCCCCCAGGGCGAACTGATCCCCTGGATCCGAATCATGAAGACCAAGTACCTGCCTTGGGTTTCGGGGGCACGTGATTTGGACCTTGGTAGGGGCTCTGCCGACATGCTCACACCATGCAGACCTTGGGTTGGGGGAGCCTCGAGCCATGGGCCCTCCTGAAGACAAAGTACCCTCGGATGGACGGCTGGCGGCAGATATGGCAGGGGCGCTTGCCCGAAAAAATTAAATTTTTTCTGTGGCTCCTAAAAAACGATGCGTTGCCAGTACGGGCCCTGCTGCATCGGCGCGGGATCCTCAGTTCTGCGACGTGTCCTACATGCGGCGCTGAGGCAGAAACTACGCAGCACTTCGCGGAGGAGTGCCCCTGCATGCGCGCCACGTGGTGCGCGGTGGCTATGCCCCCCCGAGACGCCTGACGGGTGACTCTCCTGCCACGCTACTTTTATGGGTAGCGTGGAAGGCACGGAACAGCGCCGTTTTTCAACAGCAGCAGCGCCCCCCTCCGACGCGTTTGGTCTCCCAGGCTGCCGCGGCGTGGAGAGAAATCGAGGCTACCATGGGACAGACACCCACTTTTGAGCCGGACTGCGTAGTTTTTTAGGATAACGAGACGCTTTGGCAGTTAGTGACCCAGTGCGGCTGGTCAGAACCGCTGCAGCGGCTGGTGGGGGACCCTGACCTGGCGGATGACACGTTTTTCTCCAACTGGGTCAACGACCATACTCTCTTTCGCGGGCACGAAATCTGGATCACCGAATCCTCGATTGCCAGCTGTCTGGGGGCCCCGATCGCTGGGGAGGTCCTCTTGCCTTCTACCCGAGGGTTAGAGGACGCGGAGCTGTTTTTTGTTGGGCCCGCGCCCCGGATCCAGAGTCGCCAGGTCCCAGGTCCTCTTTGCCACGCTTATGGGCCAGGGGAACTGATCTGATTGAGCGCTACTTCGTCCAGTCTGGCAAATCTTCTAAGTTGCAGGGCCTTCACTTTGCTTTCCTGCGTTGCCTCAAGTTGGGCACCCCCGTCAACCTCCCCTGCTTCTTTAAGGCGACGCTCAGACTCAAACGGCGCGGCCGGCACTCTGGTCTGATCTTAGCGCTCTGGCGGGGGGCAGTGCGGGGGGCTCCCCCTCGGCTAGGCCGCTGGCTGAGGGGGTGCCTGGGGTGGAGGGTGGTTGGCCTAGCTGGGTTTCCCAGGTTCCACGGAGGCAGAAGACCACACAGGGGCGGCACCCCCCCGAGCACTCGCCTTCCCCCCCGCCGGAGACGTCGGGTCGAAGGAACTGGGAGGAGGAGCTTCAGCAGGCTACGCAACGTGTGGCGGACGAGGTGCAGGAAGAATGGGAGACCAAGTGGAACGAGGCCCTCGCGCAGGCCCGGGCCAACATTGAGGCCCAGGTCACCGAGCGCGTGAAGGAACAGGTCAGGCAGCAGGAGCTCCTTGCTGAGGTTGCCCGGGCCTGCCTCATCGACGAAATCAGGGCCCAGGTTCGGGAGGAGCTCACGCAGGAGGCGGAGGCCCAGAAAAGGCGCGAGCTGGAGGAGCGGGCGGAGCAGGAGCGACTCCAGGCAGAAGAGGCGCAGTGGCAAAAACAGCTGGACCGCGCCCACGGGCATAATGCCCCGCAGTGGCTGCGGGAGGGGCGATGCCCATACTTTGTTTTGGGCATTAACTGCGAGTGCTCCTGGGCGGAGCTCAGGTGGCACATCCGCCGGACCTCTGCGCGGTACCACCCTGATGCCGGGTGTTCGCAGGAGGACAGGGGAAGACTAGCGTTTTTGTCAGCTGCATTTACCTTTGATGTTCCTTCTTTCAACTTCTTCTCCTTTTCTTTATCTTTTTGTGCTTTCCATGCAAAGCAGTCCTTCTTCAAATGACCTTTCTTCTTACAAAACCAACACTTTTGAGTTTGAGTTTTGCCATGTGATACACCTTTGTTCCTACATCTCCCCCTACCTGGAAACGTTTCCTACTTCTCCCTCTTTCCTCTGCTACATGAACATTTCCAGATCTAGAAGACTCATCTACTCTTCCTTTTGAATCTTGAAGGGTAGACACGACCTGTTCAAATGTCATAGCTAAAACACTCATAGAAGTAGTAATAGACATCACAATTGTAGACCAGGAATCAGGTAAGGAGTCTAACAGAGCATAGGATTTAACTAAATTTGGAATAACAATTTTATATTGTTCAAACTTACTCAGATTTCCCATCAACTCACCCAAATGATCTTGGAAAGACACATTAGATCTCTTCTTGCATCTAAAAACTTTCTGATAAACATGAAAGGTATTCAAACCTGATACTTTATCAAACCTATTCTTCAACGTTTGCCATAGATCATGTGGATCCATATCAGGTTTAATTGACGCCAAGATCCCATTGCTTAGGGTTGGATGAATGAAAGATAATGCCTTAGTCTTAATTTTTCTCCAATTAGCATTCGACATTCCCGCTGGTTGAGAGGGTTCTATGGCCTTCTGGTACTCCTTTTGTGCTAAGATGGCCTTCATCAAAATGCTCCAGACATTCTAGTTCCTTCCTACCAATCTTTCCATTGTTTGCAGCCTCTCTATCTCTTTAGATCTATCTTTGATATCAGTTGTTATAATCAGAAGTGATAGTTTCAATAAAACAATTAGTAAATCAGATCTGAAAATACACTAGAGAAGCTCTAGAGAAATTATTAGAACACTGTAGATCTAAATAAAATGTTAAAGGCAGAAAATATTACGCTGTAGCAGATCAAATAGACGCTGCAAATCACTGAAAAAACTATTGTAAACTCCAGCAAACATTTTCTGTAAAAGCAGAGTGAAAATAGCGAAAGAAAATAGCACAAGAACACAAAGACTTACATGGTTTGCGCCCTTTTTACCCTACCTCCACAACAATGCTGATTTGCCTTATATTTTGCTCAAATTTTAAGGACACAAACCGTCCTTATAGCTTTCCCAAGCACCCAATCTGTTACTCCAACAGATCTCAGATCTTAGACTCTCGTCTCCAAGGTAAAACCTCAATACAATGCTTCTGCATCAAAAACACACACTTAAAGGCTACCCCAAGCCCTCTATTTATAAGGAAACATTAGGACCAAACCCCAATCCTAACACGTGGGATGAACATCACTTTACAAACTAGCCCCTTTATATTATTTAAAATGCAACATCCTTTTTAAAAACATAAAAGGAAATACAACAAATAATACTAATGTATTTGTCTTCATTTTTCCAACAAAAATGAGGTGCTCAACTAGCCTCAATTAGTTCCATAAGGTCAATGATATGTGGATCTTGTTTCAGACCACTTGGATATGAGCCAACAATACATCATCACATTGAGTTTGGGAAGTTTTATAGCCATTGATGTCCAAGAGTTGGGAGGATAGTTACTAACGATTTCTTAGTGCATCCACTATTGCATTTTCCTTCCTAGGTCTATAGACCAATTGCAAGTCAAATTCTAAGAGCATTGCCAACCAACGGGCCTGCTTAGGTTGGAGCTTTGATTGATTTAAAGAGGTAACTTGTCACTAAGTTGTTAGTTTTAACAAGGACATGACCCCCAAGTAGGTAATGGCTTCATGTCCTTAGGTAGGAGCTATAGCAAACATTTTTTTTCTTATCAACTGATAATTCGTAATTGACTTGATTCAACTTTTTAGATTTGTAAGCGATAGGGTGATCCTCTTGGAGCAGTGCCCTACCAATGGCATCATCATAGATATTTGTATGAACCTCAAAAGATTTTGATAAATTTGGCAAGGACAACACAGGATGGGAAGTGAGGGCCTCTTTAATTTTCTCAAAAGCCAATTGACAGCCTAAGTCCCATTGTCAACAAACTTCTTTTGTAAGTTAGTGAGGGAAGTACCAATGCTTGAGAAAATTTTGATAAATTGACAAGAAAAATTGACCAACTCCATGAATTGTTGGACCTCATAAACATTGGTATGAGTAGGTTACTGAGGGACAACTTTGACTCTTTGTATTTGGCTTGGTTTGACCATGTCCAACAATGTGGCCAAGGAATTTATGCTCAGTACGGGCAAATTCACAATTTTCCTTCTTGACATATAACTAGTTCTATCGTTGTTTGTCAAAGACCATTTGCAAATGCAAGATATGATTCTCTAGAGTTTGGTTGTATACTAAGATATCATCATTATAAATGTATCAAGAAACAACTAGAAAATCTCATTCATGAGAGTGCAAAATGTAGCAGGAGCATTACAGAGGCTGAAAGACATTATTGCCCATCTATATGAATCATATTTGGTTACACAGTCTGTCTTCTCTTTGTCACCTTCTGCTATACGGAATTTGCAAGTTTAGCTAGGTGAAATAGTGAACCTTGGCTAACTGATTAAGCAAATCTGAAATTAAAGGTACTAAATGCTTATTCTTCATTGTATGTTTATTTAGCAACTTGTGGTCACAACAAAGTTGGAATAATCCATTTTCTTTGGTTACAAACAACATAGGTACCTTTTTGAAATTAGATCCTCAAGTTGGCGTTTTAACTTTGCTAGCTTAGGAGCCATCAAACAAAGCATTCTTTGAATAGGGGGTGTTGTCCTAGGCTTTAAATCTATCTTGTGATTTATAGCATGTTGAGGCCGCAAGTTCCAGGCAGTTCAAACAGTATAACATCTTGGTAGCGATTTAGCATTCTTCCAATCTGTGGCCCATTGCCCCTTTTGGTAGATTTGGCATTCATTTTCTGTGTCTGAGAAGATGTCCCCTTCTTTCCTTTATTGTACTTGCCCTTATGAGGCCTTGTAGCCTTAAAATAAAGAAACATATTGGCCATTGCGACAGCCTCTAGTACAGTATCGGTTCCTCATTGTTGCAACTCCAGCTATGCCCATGGTTGCATGCCATTTACAGATTTAAAGAACTAGTCCCAATCATCCAGATCAAGAATCATCAATATTAACTCTTGGAAGGCATTGATATACTCTTTCGACTTGCTAGAGCGTTTGAGGGATTCTAGCTTTGTCTGGGCTACCCATTCAGAATTCCTAGGCAAAAATTGTTTAATCAAGTCCGCTCTGAACTGTTCCCAAGAATCAATTGTCTCACATAAGGTTTCTTTCCATTCTCTTGAGTGCGAAGGAGGCCAAGCCACCATAACTTTGCATTGCCAGTTAAATACTAAGAAGCTGTGGACATCCTTTGGGCTAGGGAAACTCAACTAGTAGTCAAATACATCTCCAAGTCATGGAGGAATGAATTGATCTTGGCAATGTTTCTCTCTACATCATAGGCTCTGGGCTCTTTAACTTTTATGTGAGCAATTGCCACGGACTCCTCAAAGAGGCATCCAGTCAAAGACGACTTTGAGATGGTGCTCATTTTTCAGATTATTCATTTCATTATTTAACCCCACTAGAACATCCTTTAAGAACTTCACTTGTCTAACTAGGTCATCACCGATATGTACTTTCACCTACATAGGTGATGACACCCCATAAGTGCCACATTACTTGATTAAAAGACCCCTTAATTTTTATCTTGTTTTTACTGCTTCATACTATTGTTGGTCATTGATTTGGTTAGTGCCACGTGACAAGGATAGTTGTGTTTTGTTGTTTTACTTTATTGTAGGTCATTAAGTAAGCAATAACGAGTGATGAACAAGTATTTGTTCTCATTGATTGAAATTGATCTTAGCAATTTTCGGAGATAGATATATTTTTTATCTATTGCCGGAAATAGCACCAACAATTATTCATGATTACTATGAAAACCATTCATTGTCAAAATATCTTATCGTTGGACATCAATCCAATGATATCTGGTGACAGAGAAGGAAGTTTGTTGCTGCAACCGGTGTGAATGATGTCCATTAATAGCTGCAAATTATGTTGAAGCAAGGATATCACTTGATGCTGTCTAAGCAATAAAGACAATGGGAATAGAATAGAACGTTATTGTTGGACATAGTTAGAATTAATGCCGAACGACAACACTATTATTTTTAATTTTGTAACTTTTCCCATAATAATTTGAATCCTAAATTGTACCCAACTTTCCCTTATAAAAAGGTCATTTGACTATTATTGGGGGGAGGTTGGAAGAACACCATATTTCATACGCTTCATTGATTCCCAAGTCCACTTGAGGTATTTTACCCATTTTTCATAAGAAACTGTGAACTTGTTCAGCTTTGTGGTAGTCTCTCAGCCATGGGAGCACATGCGGTCTGTCGGCGGTTGTTGCATTGTAGGAGTAGACATGCAGATTCATAGGTAGGGGTGATATTTCCATTGTGTTCATTTTTAATACAATTCATTTTTCATCTCTCAGTTGGGTTGTTTTCTTGGATTCAAGTTTAAGCTTATGATTAGAAGTTAAATTATGAATTCTTGAATTTTATTCATAGGTGATAGACGGGAGCATGGAATTAACACAAGATTGAATTTTAATTTATTTTGTCTTGAGATCTTTTTGACTTTGGACCATTCCTCCATGGATATGATTTGTGGGTTGGTCATAGATGATGTGACATTGCTGCAACAAGGGTAATTAGCACCAAATTTTGGCTAGCTTGTTAGCAAGCTAATTGGATTTGAGTAGGTTTTGGTACAACCATAGCATTTGGTCTATATGTCCCTTTAATACCAAGACTCTAGCGTTGGCCATTTTCACTTGGTCCCTTGTGTGAAGGCCAATCTTGATTTGAGGAAGGTTAATCTATTTGAGAACATAAAGGATCAAGTCAATTTTCTTAGGATTCGGATTTGCCAAGGCCTCATCCACTAACTTTACTTGGTTTCAGAGGTTTTGAAACTCAGCCTCATTCTTATCCAAGATGGCCTGATCATCTACAATCCCATTAGGCCCTCATGGATCTATCTATAAAAGGCCCCTACTTTTGATGCCACAAACAATAATAATAATAATTGAGTGGTACAAGTTAGAGATGGAAACCTTGTAGACCAAAATTCAACTCCTTAAGCAACTATCAAACCCAAACAAACTAATCAAGCTTTGATATCATTTGTAATGATGTTGTCCCTAGAATGTTATTTGGCACCATTTGAGTCCCTCAAAACATTGAATTTGATGTTGGGATAGAACTCAAGCAAAGTACACCTCAATGATCACCATGTCTGAAATACATGACATAATACTAGTTCAAGTCCTAGGAGTTAGTTATAAACTTGAATGGTGCACAAATATGTATCAATAATTAACCTACAACAACCTAGTTGCTCTCTCCTTTGCTCAACATACATGGACAACATGGGGACTACTAGCTAAACCCTTCATATTCATCATTGCATGCTTGTAGTTGGTGTCACACTCATATGAGTGCATATAATCAATGTCCTATAGTACATTGGAGGTTAGCACCCAAGTATAAACCCCAATGTAGACGTGAACTACGAAACCATCCCAAACATGGTCCTACCATGTGGGGTAAAAGAAAAGGCTATATACCTCCTTCAACTAGTTCATGGAATTGCCATGCCAATATGGTTTTGAAAGCACAAGGAGGAGGATCTCTTGTGCTTCCATGGCCTGCTAAGTGTGGGGGAGGTAGCAGGCCACCACCAACCTTGCTACTCTTACAATCCTACTTGCTTTTTCTCATTGACTATTCTTTTGTGGCTCATTTTTTTCAACCTTTTTTTTAGTCACTTTAGCTTTTATGGAAATTGGAAATTGGAAATTTTTATTACGTCTAGGAAATTGTAAAGGATTTGTTGGATGTTTACAAAGCCTCAACACATTTTCTAAGAAAGTTGAAAACATCATTGATGTAATGCTCCAAGTAGATAGGGTCAATTTGAAAGAAAACAATTAGCAGATTACAGTTAATATTATAATTCATTTGAATGTGAGCCAAAAATGGACAATAAATAAATATGTTGTTCATTGTCTATGCTTTGTTTGTAGAGTTTGCAAATATGCTTTTCTCTCAGTAAATTGATCCAACGACTTGTCTCAACAAGGGGATGATGAAAGCTCATTCATGCTCTAGCAATTTAGTTTCTCAAATAAATAGGAATAGCTGAGAATAGATACTTTTGAGTACTAGATAACAAACCTCCTGTAACAGAATGTAAATAAAAATGCTTCTTTCCTAATGTGTTCAACCAAACTTTAGCCAAGACTTTTTCTTTTATAGTCTTTTGGAAGAGCCTTTTGTTTAAAGGAAGATCCTCCATTACAATATTCCATGACTGAAGCCATAATTTTTCTTGATGCAACTATACATTTTCTTGTGTAGCATTCATTATCTCCTTAGCAGAATTGAATTCCTTCATGTGACTTAACTTTTGAATACAAGCAATTAATTGACAAAGGGCTTCAACTTAAAAGAGGAAGCAAATATGCTAGAAGAAGTTTGCATTTTCACTTAAAACGCATATACAAGAAATTATTTTTGAACATGCTCTAATTTTTTCCAATTATGTGTGGAAAGAGAAGTTCTCCATGCAACACACCCATAATAATACGGTTTGGACAAGACTGTGAAAAAGTTTCCTTTTGGTCTCCTATGCCAAAATACTAAGAGGGTTTTTAATTTTTTTTTTTGAAATTGTCTACTTTTTAAAATTTTAATATTTGGGCTAGCAAACTACATTGATATTAAACATTTTATCCTTCAAATTTTTTACATCTGTTAAGCTGTTTAAAAAAAACACAACCATGCCATAGCTACCTAGGTAAAAATCAATATTTTAATCAAACTAAATAAAATATGGGACTCCAAGTTACCTTTTTAACCATTTAACAATAAAATTTCAAAATTTAGATGTCGAATCAAGAAGCTACTTATAGATCTCCACTCTACATGTAACATTGAGTTGGTCCAAATTTGAGGGAAATTTTTGAATTTTGAATTTTTGATGTAATTTCTTTAATTAAATATTCAATAAATTAAAAATTCCAACTTAATGACAAAATATGCTATGGATCCTATTTTTATTAGTTTCAAAATATTATTCTAAAATAATATGAGACTTTACCATTCTCATTTGTCAATAAAACATATATCTTTATATCTTAAAATAATAAATAATTAGAAAGAAATTATGAAAAAATAATACATTTGCTTAAATCACTTTAGAAGCATTACACACATCTCCAAATATATATAAGCTTCAAAACAAAGTCAAGTCTAAGTATTTAATAGAGTATTAAGGTTACGTTTACAAATCTAAGGTACTACAAATGGCGTAACAAATACATTCTGCTATTCAATACTATTGCCATATCTTAATATATCACATGGTTTGGCTGTTCACTGCAGTTCAGTGAGAAGTTTGACCCTTTCTAATAACTATTCAGAAACATCATTGAACCTGAGTGCAATATGAGCTTTATAAACTTCAGATGCTAGGCTACGAATCACAAGTAGATGGTGCAAAAATGGCAACTGGCATGGCAGGAAGACCCCATTAAAAAATGGGCTAGGGTTAGGGTAGAGATAACTTAAGTTTGACAGTTGTCGAGTCATTTTAGCCCATCATGGCTTAACTACTTTCCATACATAAATAAAAGAGCTCTTAAAATCACATTATATAATTATATTAAAATTAAACTAAATATAGGAACAAAGAAAACATAACATTATAAATGAAAGCGCTCTTAAAATTAACATGATGTAATTATATTGAAAATTAAATTAATTTTATATGACATCGAAAACAATATAATATTATAAAGGGAACATTACATCTTAGGAAACATATCATAAAGGATGCTGGCTGGGTCTTCAACTCCATCACTACAATTGGTTAGCTATTCAAGAAAAATAAAATCAGTTGATTAATTTTGCAGGCACAACATACTTCAAACCTACAAGCAAGCTATATAACGAAGGACCTAGATGACTAAGTTAATAAACAATGTTTAAACAGTTTTATTAGAACATGGATCCTAACATCCTACAATAGTCTATGTGGGTCATGGTGGTGTGGTTTTTATGTTTTATTCTTTATTATTTTTGAGAGATCCAAAAAACACATATTAGCGAGCGTTGGTGTGGCTTTACTAGAACTGATAGAAAACTGATTGTGCAGAGGCAGAATACTGATTTAGACTTTATTATCATTTTGCTAAACTGAGTTTATGTGGCCTGATATAGACACATTTTTTCTTTTTTAATTTCTCGCCATGGTGTAAGATTTTTTCATCGAAGTCTCAATAAGTTTCCATTTAATTGTTGAAAAGTCATCTTTAATTTTAAAATGTTGCTGTAGGTTTGAAGGTGACTTTTCAATTGCCACAATTTTAACTACATGACATTTCTATTTGTGTAGTTGGTTTTATTCTTTTTAAAGTTGTGCTTCTTTTGATACAAAAGGAAAGAAAAAAAAAAAAAAACCTTTTGACTGTTATATACTGTTATATCCTGTTGCTTTCTTTGTTAACCATTCTATAGTAGGAGTTTATGTTTACAGATCTGGAATAATCAATTGGAACCTGCGGTTCTGTAAATGAATTTGCATTTCTTTATTTATTTATAACATGTTTCATCTGCTGCGGTTTCTCTAAGCTCAGAACGTTACAATATATGAATATGCAAATATGTTAAATTAACTTTGATGTTTGCTTGGTGGTTGTATATTCGTCAAGCAATACGGAGGTGGGTGGTGCAGGAACTCAACATGCTCATTCCGGAAGTGAACTCGTTTGGGATCATCTATTGAAATGGAAAAACAAATTCTGTTTACAGGCATTTTAAGTGATACACCTTCTGAAAACCCAGGTTAGGACAGACCAAAAATTTTCAAATTTTTTTTGGTTAAATTAAAACCATCTTTGTATGAAGGTTCATTCTTTTGCTATTATAACCAATGCTTTGTGTTACTTTGATGTAAGTGAATCTGCTCTTTTTTTTAAAAAAATATTTTTTTTACTCTGGATTTACAAATAACTTATAAAAAGTTGCAAACTGATAGGTGCAGGTGTTTGTCGAGTGAGAACTGTAGTCCCATTTGAACGAGCGTATCAGGACCCATTTGATAAATACGTTTTATTTATTTTATTTTTAGTAGCTATGTTTTGATTGAGAATTGAACGTGTCCCTAAGTTGGACTGGTGTTTATTGGTTTTAATGTCCTAGACTATGGGCACATTAATTAGATAGAAAATAAATTATATGCAAGCTCTACCTGCCCCAACAGGAAAATAGACTGATTTGCAAGCTCTAACTAGGTGTTGTACTTTTTGAGTGTTGGCAGGTTCCAAGGTTTGTACATATCTTGGGAGATCAAGTTCACTTCAGAGCCCGAGTCTAATAGAGCTTTGCATGATGCATTTTCAGCAATGTGCAAATAGGTTAAGAAGCTTCTTGGATTTGTTCTTTTTTTTGGAAAGGCTACTTGCCTTAATCTATCAATGACAACATGGGTTAAGATGATAATTTGTATATTCAGGTTTAAAGGTGGCTCAATTAAGGGATTGGAGGATATTGGCATTGATGTCGAGGTCCACAGCCATGGATGCTTGTATTAGGTTGGGTGGATTGACAAGTTGAAAGGGAGGGTGTTTCCATGGCTTGCGCTCAGAACTGCTTCAACTATCATTTATTTGCATATTTACAGCTCTTACAGCTTTTTTTTGATGTGGTTGTGGAGGTATCTCACCTTGCATTTGTGGAGGTGGTGTTGGAGAAAGATAATTATGTGATTGTTGAGGATGCATGAGAGGTGGATGTGAAGGGTAGGAATGTGATTTGGTTCTAGGAGTAGAAGGCCTGTGGTATTTCATTGGATACTCATCTATCCTTCTCTCACAAGCACAAACATCTTTCTTATGAAGGGATGGATCCTAGTTATACTCCTCAACACACACTCTCTTTTTAAGTTCACCTCCTTCTTTGCTCAATAAGTCTATTAGCTTTTGAATTTGATGGGCCATCATTTTTGATAGTCTTCATTGGGCATAGACTTCAAGAGTTCCTCTTATTTTGTTTCTAATGTAACTCAACTATTGCCTTTGAGAAAAACCATGACTTTGGCATCTGTGCAACAATGAATAGTATTTGTCCAAGGTTGCATTAAGGGATTCATGGTCACCCTATTTTCACCCTTGAATCTATTTTCTCAAGTTAGACTCTCTGGAGTACGTTTGATATTTGTCCTTGAATAGCTTTAACATCATACTCCACCTTTTGATGGTTTTCAATTTCAAAGATCAATGCCAACTCTTTGCTTCTTTTATAAATGTACTTGGGAACAATTTGAGCTTTTGTGCATGTATCATGGAAAGCTGCCAAATGATATTGCGAGTTCGCATTATAACCTCCCTTAAATTTGGGACTATTGTTCGCATCAAGTTGCTTGACGTGGCTATCCCTTTGATTCTTGGTAGGGATATAAGCAACCTCCTTGACATTTATCATGCTTCTTGTTGCCAAAAGAGGTTCATCATAATCACTATGTTCATCATGGTCTCTATCATGACCATGGCCCCCTTTTTGCTCCTTGTTGTGCCTTCTTCCATGTTTGTGTCCATTATCACAGTCATCATCCCTGCCTCCACTTCTGTTCTGATCTTTCTTGTTGTTACCTCCAAGTTGTCCATCTTGATATTTTCTTTTTGGCCTACGCTCATTCTCATTAGAGTTAGATGATGAGGATGAAGAAGAAGATGGAGAACTATGAGAGCCATACTAGCTTGCTTTCTTGCTATGGCCCTTTTGATTTTCCTTTGGTGGCTTGTTGGAAGACCTAGGCTTAGAGGTCATCTAAGTATTGGGTCTTGTTATTTTTTGGTTACTTACCAAGGTTGAGTGTAGTCACAAGTTAGCCATTTTATTTGCATTGAAGGGTGGAAGATTTTGGTGATTGGATCTCCTTGAATGATAGTTTGTATCCTCCTTTTTGGATTGTGAACTCAATGAAATGGTAGTCCCTTTGCTCTTAGTTTCTTCATGGCATGCCTCCATGAAACAATCTTTTCAAAATTGGGCCTTAGTGGACTAATAAGGCTTGGAGAGTTCATCAACCACTTTGTATTCAACTATCGCAACTTCCAATCCAACATTCATCAATGTTGCTATTAGCATTGATGGGGTTGCATGGTTGGGTGGCAAAACAATTTTGCCTTCTAGGTCTCTTCTCATTTGTTTATTTTGGTGTAAAACAAAGGCAAACCCTAGATAATAAGGATTTGGATGTTGATAGATGTCTTTGACATGATAGGGCATGCCATCTTTGTTTTTGTTGGTTTTGTCATGTCCCCTTGTAGAGTTGTTAGTAGGTGGGGAATACCCTTTGAGTAGTAGAGATTTTGAAATTAGTGTCCTAATAAAATAATAATATTTTTCAAATAAACTGTTAAGTTTCTAACATCAATTGGTACTAATTGAACTAATCTAGAATACTAGCACTAGTCCTTAGCAATGGTGTCATTTATGAGTGGGGAGTGTCCTTTACGTCCAACCATACAAATCACAACTGTTCGTGCATAAATTAATTATAATCCATGGATTGGACTTCTGGAGCTTCTTGATAGTTAAGCATGATTGTCAGTCACTATCTTCTTAATTACACTTGTGTTAGCCTTAGTTCATATGGTTAAGTGTAATTGAAGCATATGATTGATGTTGTATGACCATGATTAAAATATTATTAAAACATAAAATATAAAGATTTATTCTAATTAATCTAAGTACAGGAAATAAAGTCTAAGCTAGCCGAAGCGATAAGTATTTTTTTTGAGNAATGATAGCACAAAAGGCCAGATCAGCCAATCGGGGAATAGTGGGGACCACAACTTGGTGCTACGGATGTGTTGGCAGTCTATGACACACGCAGTGCAGGTGCTTGAGGGCATGGAGAATATCCAACGTGTTATGGTGTTCGGAATCCACAAAATGACCGGCTTGTTGAATTGCTTACATGGATGCCTTTCATCGAGTCCGCTCCTCAACCGATGTCCCCCCATTTGGGTGGAAACATGTGGATGTTTGGTGGATGTGTTGTTGGAGCACCCCCCACAAGTAGTCGCAGTTTATGCCCAGAACAATGTACGGACAACGCCCCTCCCAAAGCCATTGGCACGCACTTTGCTCGTGTGCCCAATCCAACTACCTTTGCCTCTATCTTTCCTCATTCTGTTCTTGTTCCTATTGTGCCCGCTCCGCCCCCTCGCGCTCTTTGCGAGTAGCCTCTGTTGGAAAAATGAAGACAAATACATTAATTGTTGTATTTCCTTTTATGTTGCATTTGATGTGGGGATGTGTTTTATCCCACATGTATTAGGTTTGGGGTTTGGTCCTCATGTTTCTTCATAAATAGAAGGCTTGGGGTAGCCTTTTAGTGTGTGCTTCAAAGTGAAAGCATTGTATCAAGGTTTTACCTTGGAGACGTGAGTCTTGTTGGTGTTGATTAAGATCTGTTGGAATAACAGATTGTGTGTTTGAAAAGTTGCAAGGACGGCTTGTGTCCCTAAGATTTGAGAAGAATAGAAGGCAGATCAGCATTGTTGTGGAAGTAGGGTAAAAGGGGCCCGACCCACATAACTCTTTGTGTTCTTGTGCTATTTCCTTTTTACTGTTTTCATTCTGCTTTCATTCTGTTATCACAGCAAATGTTTGCTAGAGTTTGGAATGTTTTGAGAGTGGTTTATAGTGTTTCTTACAGTGCAATATTTTGCCTCTAATGATTTATTCAGATCTGTAGGTTTTTTTTTTTAATAATTTCTCTAGAGCATTTGTAGTGTGTTTTCAGATCTGATTATAACAGCCTCCTCCTGCAATATCTCCTCCCGGATTTGGGCACAGAGCTTGTCAGCCAGCTAGGCTTGGGCAGCCTCCGCTAGCAAAGTTTGCTGCCAAAGCAGCTCCTGCTCCTGTTCCCGAAAACAGGTCTCCAATTTAGCCTATGCATGAGCGAGGGCTTTGTCCCACTTGGCTTCCCAGTCACACCTTTCTTTAGCACGAGCAGCGGCTGTAACCTCCACCGCCACACGGTGCAACTTGTCATCCCATAAAACCTCACATCTCGATGTCGTCCTCGGAGATGTGTCTGGCACTGCCATAGGGTTAGAAGCACTCGACTCTTGGTGGCCAACTTGCTTCTGGGAATAAACCACTGCAAGCCTAGTCCCTGACGGCCTAGGTAGATCCGACTGGGAGGGCCTAGGCGAGGATGGCCCTGAGGGGTTAGGACCTAGTCTCGGCCTCGCCTGTGGCTGCACCCTCGTCGCCCCCCGCAAAAAGGGCCAAAATAAGCCCAAAATGGTGCCCCCTCTTCTGCTGTTGTGAAACGGCCAGAAAGAAGCAAGGCAAATTTACTCTAATCCCCGACTTCAGACATTTGAGAAACGCAAAGTGGATGCCCTAGAGCTTGGACCCATTTCTAGATTGTACCAAAAACTAGTCCACCAGCTCAGCAGCTCGAGCCTAGATAGGTGGCAAGGCGGATTTGGGCACTTGCTGACTCTGCGTGTGTGGCACCAGTCCAATGAAAAACATGTTAGCATCCTGTAGCCCTCGAGTAGTGGGCAAAATGATTTCGCCCTCCTCCTAGGCCCCTAGACATTTGGCAATTGTAGGTTCCATGAGAATAATTTTGACGCCCCGAAAAAATGTGTGGTCATCTTGCCAGTTGGTATAGAAAGTGTTGTCTAGGAGGGCCGGGTCTCCCACTAGTTGTGGCAGGACATTACTCCAGTCACAACGCTCCACCATTCCCCATAACTTAGCATTATCCTGAAATGTCNCAGCCCATTGCGTGCCACTTGGTGCACATGTAAACACATTGAAAGGCGAAATGCAGGATGGTCTTGGGTGCATTCTCGCATAGCGGGCAGGTGGCATCAATATCAAGGCCGTGCCTTTGTAAATTCATTTGTATCGATAATGCATTACTTTCCAGAAGCCATAAAAAGACTTTAATTTTCTCGGGCAAATGCCCTTGCCACATCTGATTCCATCCTGGCATTGGTGGATACATGGTTGATAATAGGTGATGCGGCTCGCATTCCAACCACACTCATGACTGCATTTGTAGCGCATGGTTGCAAAGTGTATGCCATGGCCTCGAGTCATGTGCCCCCAACTGCCATTGAATGTACTTGGCATTCATGATCCGTATCCATTGGGCTGACTCTTCATTTTGGCTGGTGAAACAAAGTAGTAGACGTTGCTGACTGAGCGTTAGTTCGTCTTTGAATTTCGATATGCCCAAACCCCCCATAGTTCGAGGGCACGCAATTCGGTCCTAGCTAGCCAAGTGCAATTTGCACCCCCCTTTGCCCCCCTACCACACAAAGTGATGTATGAGCTTGTCAATAGNATGAAACAGCAGAATGCCCAAGTAGGAGTTCTAGATCATTGCAACCAGCACCAGCCACCCTTTATGAGTAAGAAAATAGTTTGCCCAGTTTCCAATCCGAGTCTCAATTTTTTCCAAAATCGCCCCCCAAGACACACAACGACCCCAATGAAACAGCAGAATGCCCAAGTAGGAGTTCTAGATCATTGCAACCAGCACCCCTAATGCCAGCACCAGCCACCCTTTACGAGTAAGAAAATAGTTTGCCCAGTTTCCAATCCGAGTCTCAATTTTTTCCAAAATCGTCCCCCAAGACATACAACGACCCCACTGAAACAGCAGAATGCCCAAGTAGGAGTCCTAGATCATTCCAGAAGGAACCCCGAGGATTTGCGAAACTCAGTCTTTCACCTGAGTGTCTACATTGAGGAAGTGTGCAGACGACTTTGCACGGTTTATCACTAGGCCAAGCTTTGCAGCCATCCAGGTAAGTGGTTAATGCCACGCGCTTGTGGGACCCCAGCCCGATTGAGCAGCATCATGTCATTTGCATAGTGTTCAGCCAAACATTCCACCCTAGCAATTTTCAGGCCTCCTACGCCTACAGCCTTGCAATAATAACTTGGCAAAAGAGGGTCCCTTTGCCGTAATCCCTTGCCTGGGGACAAGAGTCCCCATAACCACCCCCCCTCCCCCACATTGAAGGAGAAACCAGTCGAAGATTGTAGGTGAATGCAAAGCTGGATAAAACTTGGGTCAAAGGCTTTTTGCCACATAATGGTGGCAAGTGCCTCCTAGCTAATCGTATCATATGCCTTGGTGATGTCTAATTTGAGGCATAAACTAGGGAACTTCGAAAGACGAAAAGAGTGGAAGATCTCTTGCATGAGGAGGACTTGGTCCTGTAGGGTTCATCTGTGAATAAAAACCATTTGATTAACCTTGACTAGGTTGGGCATGAGAGGAGCCAACCTTCGCACAAGCATCTTACAGAAAATACGGGTCAACATGTTGCAGACCCCAATGGGTCGAAAATGTTCTGGAGAGGAAGCATTAGCAAGTTTGGGAATGCACACGATTCAGGAGCAGTTGAGCTCACGGCGGACCTGCTTCTTGGCTTGCATTAGATTAAAGGCATCTAGGATGTTGGGTCCCACAATATCAAGGAAAGTTTTGAAGAATTCGAGACTCCAACCATTTGGCCCAAGCACCTTCCCTCCAGGCATGGCCCCAATCGTTGCTGTTAGCTCCTGCTAGGAAAATGGGGTTAGCAGTCCAGTGTTATCCTCTTCCTCCAGCACCCGTGGAACTCGAATAGATACAGGCGTTGTGGGTTGCTTTGCCTAGATTGTCTCCCAATATCATGCCAATTCTTTGGCCACGTCCTTCGGATCATCAACCATCTCTCCCGTGTTAGTCTCCAGCTCGTGTCTTTGGCTCCACCCACACGTTTTGGCTGCAACAAAGAAGAATTTTGTTTGTCTATCACCCTCTTTGAGCCATCTGACCTGCGATCTCTGTTTCCAATAGATTTATTCTTCCAAGTCAAGTGCCTGCAGTTGCATCAGAAGGTTCTGTTCCTCGTCTTGGAGGTCCTCTCTAGCTTCTTGTCGAGATCGCACTTGGGCCAGTTGGGTCCAAAGGGCAGTATGGCCCATCCGGAATGAAAACTTGTCCTCCACAGGTAAGGATCGAATAGCCCACTTCAAATGAAGGAGCCCCTCTTGGAGAAAATTCCTAGGATCCCCATGGCCTAGCCTGTAGTCCGCCCAGATGTCTTCAACTAGAGGCCACAACTTGGGCTTGAGTAGCCAAGTTGCTTTGAACCGAAAAGACCAAGGGCCCCAGTTCCTTGGAGGCTCAATGTAACAAATGAGTGACCGGTGGTCTGAGGCGACCCTCTCCTACCCCATAACTCGTGTATCCATCCTTAGAATGAGGTTCAAACTGATGCAAACCCGATCAATTTGAGAGAGGATGCGGTCAGCCCCTTTCCGCCTATTGCTCCAGGTGAATTGACAATTTTCAATTGGTAGATCAACCAGTGAGTGAGATGTCAAGAAATCTTCGAACTCGTGGGCTCCCTGGGGGGGAGTAGCTCACACTAGACTTTTCCCAAGAGTGGAGCCATTGGTTGAAATCCCCAACCACAAGCCAAGCAAGGTGATCTTGCACCAATGTCGCCACTCATTCCAACTCACACAGTCTATGCTCCTAAACTTGAGCCCTGTAGAAGTTGGTCAACCACAGACCCCGGGAGGGAATGTGAATAGTTAGAGCCCACTGCGATGAGTCAACTAAGAGCATGTCAAAACATGCAAGGATAGCCAGCCACCCCCCCTTCTGCTGCCCCCCGCGCCCCCCCTGGCCTCGCCCCACACAGGGTCATAGGTGCACCTTCTAGCCATCCCAATGGAGATGGTAGGCCTCTATCTCCTGAAGGCATACAATGTCACAGTCTTCATCATGAACAATCTGTTGCAGGGTATTTCTTTTATAGGGCATACCCTGTGCCCTACAATTCCATGATAAGAGCTTCATGTATGATTGGTTGAGTGGTGCTGGTAGACCTCTCGTAGGGTCTGTTGCAATCTCAAGTCAATGTTCTGTAAACTGCCTCTTAAAATCCACAAACCTGTTCTGGTTGGCCGTCCGATTTGTTCATACACAGGTTATGTTCTTGAACCTGCTTCCCGCCTCCTCCATTACCTGCTGTTCCCGATTTTATGTTCCCAACCATATCACCTTCAAGACTCATCTGCCTTGATCCGTGACCTTCATGCCAGGGTCCTCCCCGTCAACGTACTTTTGTCTACGTTTGACGTTGAATCCCTCTACCCGAGCATCCCCACCGATCAAGGCCTTGATGCCCTTAAAGAGATGATTGGAACATATTTTTCTACAAACCCTTTTTCTTTGCAGAACCTCTACAGCAGCGCCATTCTAGAGCTTGCATCATTAGTGTTTCGTGAGCACTACCTTGAATTCAATGGAGTACAGTATAAACAGGTAAGAGGCACTGCAATGGGTAGTAACTTTGCAGTTGTCTACGCATGCCTCTTTCTGTGCCATCTCGAGAAGCAAGTCTTTAGTACTCTTGATTCTCATAATCTTTTGTATTTCAAAAGATTCATCAATGATGCTTTCGGCATTTGGAATGGTTCTCAAGATTCCCTTGCTCTCCTGCTTTCCCGGTATGGCAATGTTTATCCTTCCATAAACATTACTCCTACCATTTTTGATTTTGCAATTGATATCCTGGATGTCACTTTCTTCAAGGGTCCCCAATTTGTCAACACTGGTATCCTTTCAACCAAGTGTTACCAAAAACCCTTGAATGCTTATCAGTACATCCCTTTCTCCTCATGGCATCCATTCCATCAGAAGAAAGCATTTATCATTGCAGAATTGAAAAGATATCTCATCAGGGAATCCTGCTTAGGTGATCTACAACAAATTCAGGGGCAACTCTTCCGACGACTCCGAGCACGTGGGTATCCATCTCGGCTGCTGGTCAAATGCTTCAACGCTGTTCCTACTGCTTCTCGCCGATCACTTCTAGCTAGGCTTCATCAAAGCAATGACGTTCAAATTAGGAAACGGACCCCTCTCGTCTTCAAATTGGATTTTAGTACTTCTACTAAATCCTTGAACGTGAGGGCTCTCCTAAACCCTATACTCGCTTGGCTCCGTCAAAAAGATCCGACACTCCAGAACGTCATTCCAGATGTGATCGCCTGTTGGCGTAATCCTAGAAAGCTGCGTTCCTTCATAGTTAGACACAAATTCAAGTGCTTAGTCCCACCCCCACTTCGGCCTGAACGAGTGGGGCCCACTTAAATTTTTCCAAGTCCCAATTTCATTAATTTTTGTAAGTTGGGACAGTATATATTGGGCACTTGAACTCTTAGGCTCTTGTGAATTTTTACCTTTGTAAAAGCAAAACATACTGAAGAGGGGTGAGACTCCCCGAAAACGTTTTGTGTTAAGCTTTCACTTTGTTAATGTCATTTTGAGCCTTTTTCCTTTACTTTACTTTTTCAGTTCTTTTCCTTTGCTCTCCTTTGCTTTATTCCGTCTCTCTGATCAGCCACACAAGATCCCAACAAAATTTTTAGAACTCTAAAATTTTTAAAACCCTAAACCCGTGGGGAAGCCTACGGGGGAAGGGGGGTAGGGGTGGGGATGGCCCCACCAACCGCCTCTTGCATCCAATAGTCAACCAACCCCCATCATGTCCCAGCTTACGTGTCTCGGCCCGCATCAGCCTTGCTCCCCCATCTCGAGCCCTATAGTCAAGCTCGCGGTGTTTGTTCTTTCCACATAGGGAGTAGCCCCTCCACACACCCCCCCAGGAAGGGGCGCTTTCTCCATTGGCTGCTCAACCTCTAAATTTTCAAACTTGGTGTAGAGCCGTTCCTCCCTGCCTGGGAGTTCGAGGACCACCTCTTTGATGAGATCTTTCGGGGATAGGGTCCTCCACATGTAGAAGCGGGCGAAGCCCATCCGCTCCATTGTTTGTGTGACCTTATTGAAGGTAATGAAATTGCCGAAAAAAACTTGCAATACGTTTAAGGAAATCTAGGTTCCACATTTCCCATGGAATCTCAAAAACATGCACCCATATTGGGGCACGAGCGAACAAATCTGGTTCACAATGCACCCCCAGCTGCTAGGGGGTCAGAGGCAGTCCTCTAGTGCTGTAAAACCATGGCGCCCCCCCCCTCTAAAGGACCATGCCACGGTTTTCAAGCATCGGAAAGATAAACAGGAGTAGGTCCTTCGACAAGCTCCGCATGTCCACTTCCCCAACTCCCCAAACCTCCTTTGTCCACCACCGAATAAGGTCCATTCGAGGGCGGGCGCTAGAGGACATGAACCATCCTATTAAACTATTTTGCATTGTCCTCACTCCCTCTGCTGGCAGCCCACTAACTTGGAGGTGCATGATGCCATCCGAACGGGAGCATTCTTCAATAGTCCCATTTGCCGCCTCAAAGTCCCCCCAGAACACCCCCTTAATGAATCCCTCAAGGCCAGTCACCCGTGGGTTGGTCAGACTACCATTGTCCTGCGTACCGTTATTGTCGACATTGCGTGCACTGTAGCCGCACCCTCTGTTCGCCTTGCTTGCTTTGTGCGCTCTGCCAATAACCATATTGGCCTTCCCAATCACTCCGTGTGCTTCGTTTGTATCACATAGAATCCAAAGATAACTCAGCTCATGGTTAGATGGTGACCGAATTCTTCGAGTTGGATGGCCCTCAATATGGTGATAAGTATTTGTTCCCGATCTTCAGTACATATCTTGAACTCACATAATTGTTGTTGGGTTACCAAGTGATTATTGTTGGGCGTATCAATTAAGAGCACTGCTAGGATTATTGGATGACATGTGTTTATGCTTGAGATTGGTTGTGCTTATTTTGCCATCTTGTAATGTGCATGGGAATGTAGAAATATCATTCTAAGTGTTTAGAGAAGGCAAACATTCAGCTAAATGTGTAGAAAATAAATTGCAAGAAAAGTAAATTTTATGCTAAGTCAAAGTGTTGCAATGAAGTGAAACAATCGTAGTCTTTATTGTCATTTATGCAATGTGTCCAAATATAGTGCACTCAAATAAGGATTTTGTCTAATTACCTCACACCACGATTTGGGTACTCACTAACTGATACTAACTCCTATGAAATTAAACTAGAGCTTTCCTACAATTAATGAATCAAATATCATAAATGCAATAGGTGGCTTGTTTATATAGGCATTTATGAGTACTACATCAATGTTGCTGCATTAGTGCACCCTAGGCTATGTTGAGTTAGATACATCAATGTAGCTGCATCGATGTTGATGTGTCTACATTGTTGACAAAAAAGACTATTTATCAATTGCCATATCTCAAGTACATGGGGTCGGCTATATGAGTTTTGTTACACCATTTGCCTCTATTAAGAGCCAAAAAAAAAACATTAATGCACAAATCTTGTATGCATTTCTTTATGTAAGAAAATCAATTATGTTGGTTTCCTTCAACATTAGTAAAGTGACCTCTTTCAATAGCAGCAATCTTTGGTCTTCTTAACACATTACCAAAGCATCTATAATGACTTTTTTAATCTTCTCATCTATGGGAGCTACTTCCATACTTATCCTAACAAGAGAGTTGTTGATTTGATCTTTTCTATCACATCAAACATCCACCTTAGCATACACATTTGTACTACATGCATGAGTTGCTCTTAATGTTTTTAAATTGACCAACATTTTGCATCATAAAGAATCTTAGGTTTGATAGTAGTTCTATAGAACTTACTCTTCAACCTAGTAGGGTTTCTTCTATCACAAAGAACACCACTAGGTTCTTGCTATTTCATCTATCCTACCTCAATTCTATTCATCACATCATTATTAATCTTACTATCCACTTAAACTAAAGACCCCAAGTATTTGAAGTGCTTACATTAAGAAACTTCTTGGTTTTGGATTTTAATTTTTGTTTCTTCATTACTCTCTTTTCAAGTGAAAAATAACCATTAGACAAACTTTCAGGAGGGGAAGGAACCCCCTCCTAGACATTTGGTAACATCGCCCAACCCCCAACTAAAATCCACAAACAGAAACAATTCGGGGGGCTGGGGTAGGGGGTAGGGGGTGGGGGCCCCTAGTCCATAGTGTCACCCTAGAAAAAAAAAACCTCCAATCTTAAACAGGGTTATACCCCTTGTTAGCCAAAAAATGCGAAGCCTCCCTCCACCTGCTTGCGGAAAACCAACCTAGTCTTGCAAGGAAAAAGGACAAAAAATTAGGTAGTAAAAACCAAAAGGACTCCAACCCCCCCATTAAAGCTTGAGGGGTAGGTGAGTGCAGTCATAGGCCGACCTCTCTTGACTATGCACATTATCCAAAACCAACTAGTGCCTTTTCGAATCCACAAATGTGGATGCCTCCTAAAAGGTTTTGAAAGCTATCCTCAATCGTGCACCTACAGTCGGATCCTCTTTGTTATTTGGATGCAGTTCCCATCCTTGATGCTGGATGTGATGTCGCAAAGAACTCCACGACATTCCTCTCCCAATGTTCAGAATAATGTAGGGGCAGTGCCCACATCGGAGCCAAGCACGTGTCCTATGCTTATGTGCTGAGTCCAACCTGGGGTACATAAATGTTTTTTTTTTGAGAGAATGTTCGGAATTGTATTACTGAAAAATTATNTGTGGACCTGGGCTTCCAGGTCAGCCCGAGACTGGGCAAGGACCTTGTTCCACTTGGCAGATGAAACAAAAAGAACCCGTGTCACCGGTGGGGGAGGGGCCCTTAGGGGTGAGTCGGCAAATGATGGCAGGCGCAATGCAGACGTTCAAGCTCATGGAGCAGGTCCAAGGTGTTGTGATGGTCCTCGGTGTCTATGAAGTTTGCCGCCTGTTGGATGCCCTGCATAGCGGACTCCTGCCTGCTCCGATCCGCCGGTGAATCCCCCGCGTTTGGGTGGAAATGCGCTGAGGTTCGTCGGATATGTCTCCAGAGCTCCCCCCAGGAGCTCTCACAACTAATGCCTAGGATGAGGTAGGGGCATC
>MNCI01022297.1:198159-213642 GCA_015680685.1 Gnetum montanum
CGATTGGCCCAGTGGTTCATCCGCCTTTCAACCTTCGCCATGAGTGGCCCCCACGAATTGTTTCGGCCCCATTGGAATAACGGGATGCCCAGGTATGTGTCTTCAGTTGTCCCAGGCTGGATGTCTAGGATTTGCACCACCCTGCCTTTTACCTGCGCATCAACATTAATGAAATGCGCCACAGATTTGGTGCGGTTAATTTCTAATCCCAATTCCTCTGCCAGTCGGGTCAGGGCTGTGTTAATACAGCGTGCTTGTGGGGCCGCTGCCCTGCTGAGCAACATGGTGTCATCTGCGTAGTGTTCGGCCCGGCAGGCCACCCCAGCGATGTCCAAGCCCTCCACCTCGGACGTGCTGCAATAATGCTGCATGAGGTCCATAGCAATGATGAAGAGCAGGGGCGAAAGTGGGTCGCCCTATCTCAAACCCCTACTAGGGGATGAGAAGCCCCACAGCCGCCCCCCCACATTGAACGAGAAACCGGCGGAGGATTGGATGTGTATACACAGTTGGATGAAATTTTGGGCAAACCCTTTTCGACGCATAATGGCTTGCAAGGCTTCCCAATTGAGCGTATCATACGCCTTAGCTATATCAAGCTTGAGACATAGGCCGGGGAAGCCTGTAGTCCGAAGGAAGTGCAGCACCTCCTACATGAGGAGAACCTGATCCTGAATGGCCCTACCCTACACAAAACCAGCCTGATTAATTCCCACCAGCTTGGGCAGAAGAGGCCTGAGCCGGTTGACTAGGAGCTTGGAGAAAATCCGGATAAGGACGTTGCAAACTCCAATGGGACGGAAGTGCTCCGGGCAGTGTGTGTCAAGTTGCTTGGGAATGCACACGATTCGAGAGCAGTTGATTTCCCGTCGTACTTGTCTCCTGGCCAACATGAGGTTGAACGCATCTAGGATATTGGGCCCCACAATATCCATAAAACTCTTGAAGAATTCAAGGGACCATCCGTCCGGTCCAGGTGCTTTCCCTCCCGGCATGCTGTTGATAGTGGTAATCAGTTCCAGCCAAGAGAAGGGGGCCATCAGCCACCTGTTGTCTCCATTGTGTAGCACCTTCTCCACGTGACCGAGATGGGTTGAGGTGTAGCACCTTCTCCACGTGGACCGAGATGGGTTGAGTAGGCCGCTTGGTCCAAATTTCCTCTCAGTATTGTGACAGCTCATTGGCGATCCCCTACGGGTCGTCGATAACTTCGCCTGTCTGGGTTCGCAAGCAACGGGCTTGGCTCTCACCTCGAGTTTTGGCCATGGCAAAGAAGAATTTTGTCTGTCTGTCCCCTTCTCAGAGCCATTTGATCCGGGAGCGCTGCCGCCAATACGTTTCCTCCTCCAGGTCAAGGTTCTGGAGTTGACGTAAGAGACGCAGCTCCTCTAGGTTGAAGTTGCCCACCACCATCCAGGAACAGTGGTCTGGCACCATCGTCACCACCCGGTTCAACTCCTGTAGCCTCAGCTCCCAAGCCTGTGTCCCATATGAGTTGGTCAGCCAGATTCCTTGAGCGGGAATCTGGACGGTGATGGCCCACTGTGAAGTGTCCACCAATCGCATGGCGTAACGTGCTAGGATGGCAAGGCCCCTGGCCCTGCCCTGGCAGGGGTGCATCTGGGTAGCCCAGCCTTCCCATTGGAGAAGGTATGATTTTATCGCTTGCAGCTTGGTCTCCTGGAGGCAAACGATGTCACAGTCTTCCTCTTTAACAATATGGCGCAGGGTATTTCTTTTATAGGGGGTACATAAATGTTAACACATTAAGAAAAACACATTAATTCTATCAAAAGTTACCAATTTGATTATCACTGTGAAATAAACTGTGAAGGCAGTAAAATATTGGAAAAATCCAGTGTCACATTTCTAAACACTCTGAAATCAAGACTACTCAACTGTTGGAATTGGTTCACTCTGATGTGTGTGAATCATTTTCATTGCAAGGTATAATAAATGCAAAAAAATTTGTTGTCTTTGTTGATGATTTCAGCTAAATAACATGGTTTTATGGCCTATCACATAAGTCACAACCTGAAAGATTTGTTCACTTTAAAACAAGTTCTGAAAATGAATTAAAAAAAGGGTAAAATATTAGTTACTATCGGATAGACTGGAATTCACGGTGCATTCTTATATGGATGAATCTCTTTTTTCTGCTGTTCATGGATAGGCTGTCCTGCCTTCCATGGAGAGTAACTTATTTCTCTGTTAAACTATAAACGAACATATCCAACTTATTTTCTTATGCATTATTATGCTTTTTGATCCTGTACTTTCTAACTTGTGTGAGCCTCTGTTCTTTTCCCTTGTTACTTATATTCTTCTTCCACCCTACTTTACTTTCTATTTCCCCGGAGACTCATATACCATGCCAAATGATGTATTTTTTGGATATATGGTTATCTCCTAAGAATTATATGATTAAGCTACATTATTCGTTGATCTGTTGCATCACGTAAGAGCCTCTTTGGGATTGGTTTAATATCTACAGATGATGTAGTCTAACTCTATTCATCAATCTCAAGGAAGATTTTATTCCTAAAATAACCACGACTTTATTTATTTTCTTAACTCTTAAGCTGCCTTTTATATGGTATAATTTTGTATAAAGCTAAATTTTTAAGAAGTTCTTTCATCAGACAGATTTTTACAATTGGAATTGTGTCAAGGTTGGTGCATCTTTTGCTGGAGATAGAGCCACTGAAAATCAGGTTAGTGCAAAAAACTGTCTTTACGTTTTTGGAGTTAGTCTTTTGCTATAGTCTTTGTACCATTTTTTTTGAATTAGAAGAGAAAAACAAAGTTTTTAATTGCAATTTTGCTAATGATAAGTCAATATTTGATAAGTTCTTTGACTGGTATTTATTTTACGTTATTTAGGTCATAGCAAAGAAATAATACGCATGCTATGGATGGTAAAATAGTTTGACTTACTTTACAGCCACCATGATGACCGAAAATAAAGTGTGAGATTTGTAAATCACTTTGACTGTAACTTTTAATCATGTAAAACCTTCCTTCATGCGAATGAGGTATAAATCTGTATTAGCTTAATGGCAGAGTAACCAAGGCAAAAAATGATGCTGGGCAATGTAGGTTAAGATAGACATTATTGCCAAAAATAAAATAAAATTTGTTGTCTTTAGAAAAAGAAACTGTGAAGGCACAATGGATGGTTTTCTGTCATAAACTGAATCAAATGCTGTTTTTTCAAACATTTTAAAAGAAAATTTTATGAAGGAAAAATAGCATGATGTACAATTAGAATTGTTTTTTAGATGTTATAGATGAATCAAGATTGAGTTTATTGGCTTGTTGCTGGGCTAGATAATATGAATATGATTTCAAGTTTAGTTGTTTTGACGTTTGTATTGCACTGTGGGCACATAATGTATGTCAAGAGATGGTAGTCGTCATATTGACATTCTCTTCTAGCTATATCTTTGGGCTGCTATTTGCATTATATAATGTTTTGTGTTTATAGTTTTATTGCTAAATTGATTGCTGTAAATGCTGATATGAATGCACGTTGAATTTCTGATGATTGATTAACTGTTTGGAAAATAAAAAATAAAAAATTCAGTGTTGCATTTTCAGGCAGCGTTTTAGGGGCTTCAGGTATTAGCTCTTGCTCCCTAGGATTCGGTGTTACAGGATATCCCAACGTTCTATAACAAATTGTTTGCTTACTATCGTTGAAAATGCAGGAGAAATTACTGCATTGTAGAGTATGGCTTTAGCATGAGTGTGCTTTTCATCCATTATCAATTCTCTCTGCTGATGTAAAACAAGCCTTGTGTTTTGAGGCATAAAAAGCGATCTCAATTTCCATACAATCATTTACTTCTAGAATAATTACCATAATCAGCTCAGTCATAAAAAATGTCCCTTTTTGCTATTCTTCTTAAGCTCCATAAACAAGAATCTGAACTCCAGGTTGCCTGTATTTTCTGAACTCTAAACTCTCTGTTCAGTACCACTCTATTAGGGTACGGCAAAAATTTTTCTGAATAACCTCAATCAAATGCACTATGTAACTAAAAACTGAGTAGAGATTAATTTGACTCTAATTTAGCATTAAGAAACTAGGTCCAGAAAATAAATTAAAAGTAAAACTGATTTAGATGACCCACATGGGCATTAGTCACGGGTCTCAATGGTCGATTCAGAGATAATTTGCAAATACTGATTTAGAAAACTAACTCAATTTTTATTTATTGTTCAACAACTACTGATGTGTTCAAATTGATGATAATACAATTGACTTGAGCTCCATAAATAACTTTCCTTACCATGACTTCTAAGGTGATTGTGCTTCTTGGGGTTCCTACTTCATAAACATTATGATAACATAAAAATATAACTGAAACTGAAATTTTTTCCTTACGTCTGTTGAAACCCCTTAGATCTATTGGACCAGTTTTATTAGGCAAAGGCACAAAGCTGATATGTGCCCTGCCAGAGGGCTTAGCTTAAATAGCATCTATACAGAGGAAGCCTCCTATTCTGAAGATGCACATCACAAAAAGGGCTTGAATAATATGAAATGTGGTCGTGGTACTTGGAAAGTAGTGAAGTGCCAATGATACTGGAAATCTAAAGATGTATATTCCAGAAATGTTACCCTAAGTAGCATCATATTAGCTGAAAGAGTCTTCATGAGAGTACCTACGGTATCAAATGATATGAAATTGCATTAATTTTTTTTGTACTCGGCTGCAATGATTATTTAGTCAAGGTATTATAGCAGCTGCTTTGTAGCATGTCCAACTAACTGAGCAGAATGAAAAACTAGTGTCCAAACATGTTGCCAACTCTTACAGCGTTGGCGTGCATTATTTTTCCATTTCTTTACATAGAGGTCTTGCAATTATTTTGTTTGCATGTAAAGTAGATTTATAAGGTTTTTCTTTTTCTTTTTGTATATGGTAGAATTGTAAATATGTTAGTTGGGACAGGCCATGGGTACAGATCCCTCATCTGGCATTGAAGGGTTTATTAAAAATATTTGTTCAGACCATACAATTATTGCCAATTCTTTTCTTAAAGCTGAACCAGAATGATGAAATAAAGGCTAAGAGGTTTACCTTTCGTTTTCATATGTTTGTTTTTGATTTTGGTTTCATGATTGAAGCTTTACTTTAAAATATTAAATATTAGATGTACTTTAAGATAATCAGTAAATATCAAAGAATTGTTTGGGAGAATGCTCAAAGGCAAATGGGCAAACAAAGAAATAGAACTCCATTGACTTGATACTCTTTTTCTGAACATTTTAGGAGAATCTTTTCTTCCGTGGTCAACTTATATGGACAGAAGTCATGAGAGATCTTCTAGAAAAAGGGATGAATTAAGCCAATCAGGTTTTGTTTCTTCCTTTGTTATTTATGAAGTTAAAAATGATGCATAGTATAATTGATGGTGCTTTTTAGTGGCATTTAATTTTAGGTCTGTATGGAGAAGAATAACTTTCAATGTGATTGATTTGTTTTGTGTAATTGAGCTTTTCTGGAGATCAATGCAATCTTTTATTGATAAATATGAGCATAATTCTTGGTTTATAGGAAACTGTTATGCAAATATGATTTGAATTAGAATAAAATAGCTTGTTACGCTCAGATTTTGAAATTCTTGAAGAATTAATTTTAATCTTTTGCACAAATATTAATGTATATCAAATTACTCTGCAGGCTCTTCTTTCTGGTTGTTCTGCTGGTGCTTTAGCATCATTTATGCATTGTGATGGTTTCCGGGACCTATTTTCTAAAGACGCAAAAGTTAAATGTCTTGGAGATGCTGGATTTTTCCTTGATGCGTAATTCCTTTGTCTTGCCAATTCAGTTATTTTGCGTGATAGTTGTATTTTCTCTTCTTCATGTCAAAAATAGCTCCCACTTCCAATGCAATAGTTACATAAGCATGGCAACTATTTTTATGATGGAAGTATGTCAAAGAATCTTTTTGCTGATATGCTATCAATATAATGTTTTAGATAATGAAACCAAAAAGAAATACTGCTTAAATTGTGAAGAATTAAACTGTACAATTATATAGGAGGGGAAAAGGGATGTAACTATGCTGCTAGCATGTGCTATATTTAATTTACCCAAGGTATTTATGCCAGAACCAATAAAACGTGAATTTTTATAGGAAAAGGATAGAGAGATTTAAAATCCAGTTGGAGGTTACCATGTGCCACACATTCTTGGTGGGGAAAGGGCCTATCCAGGTTGTGGATGGGAGGCGTTACAATGTTCCATAACATAAAATGTTGCAAATAGCATTAGTCAACATGCTATCACAGGCATGGACAATGTCACTTGGCCAGAGAGTCATCGGGTTATGATTTTCAGGTTGTTGAAAACTATCAAGCAAGGGTTCTGGCAAACCATCCTATGTTTATACAGTCTCATGGAATGTAGGCTGGCAATGACAAAGTGGTGTTTGCCCCTGCAAATTAAAAATCGTTCTGGTTTTGTTCTTTTGCTGGTGCCAATATAGAACTTCTTTAACAATATTTACTCTTGTTTCTGCTTGGATTTTTTGGCAGATAGCCCTTGTGCAATGCGTTTGTCTATGGGTCACTAGGATACACGCTCGTAATCCAAGCAATACATTTCAGGCCAAAGGTTTCAAGCTTTGGGAGCAAATTGCAAATAAAATCTTGTTAGTAAATCTTGAAAAGATCTTTACAACAAAATGCCTAGAGTTGGGAAGGAAGCATTGTTAAATCTTTCCGAACTTTCAAGAACCCCTAATTGTAACACCCTTTCCTAGGGAGGAAGAGGTAACAATTTTACAGAACTTTCAAGAATCCCTAATTGTAACATCTTTTTGTAGAGAGTGAGAGCTAACATTCAAAGCCCTCAAAGTTGCTGTCCCACAAAAGAAAAAGAAGAAGAAGAAGAAGCAAGCATAGCTTTTTATTTTTCAAACAATCAGACAATCATCACAATATAACATTCAATAGAAAATTCAAGCTTGCAGTTGAACTGACATTAGCAACAAATAAGTTCAGTGCAAACAGCTAGGCATAGACATGTAAAAGTATATCATGAAAACAGCAGGCGAGGGATCCATCTCAAAGAAAATTCCAATACAACAATTTACCTCTCTCAAAATTAACTATGCATCTAAGGTGCAAAATAAAGGTTTTAGGATGGAGAAATACTGGATGGGAAAACCTTGACTTAGAAAGGATGTGGAGGCTATTTGGAGATGCTACTCTTCAAATCAAGACCCTTGGGATTTTCTTTAGGCAGGTCTAAGACAAGTGAAGCAATGTATTAAAAGGTGGCTGTCTGAAGAGCATTTTCCTTTTAAGTATCTCAAGTAGGATTGGCATGTAACAGTATAACATAAAAGCAGTAGGCAAACGATCTATCTTGAAGAAAATTCCAATACAACACTTCACCTTTCTCAAAATCAACTATGCATCTAAGGTCCAAAATAAAGGTTTTAGGATGGAGAAATATTGGACGGAAAACTTCAACTTAGAAAGAAAGTGGAGGCTATTTGGAGGTGCTACTCTTCAAATCAGGACCCTCAAGATTTTCTTAATGAAGGTCTAAGATAGGTGAAATAATGTATTAAAAGGTGGCCATCTAAAGAGCATTTTCCCTTTAACTATCTCAAGTACAATTGGCAGTGACATCTTCAGAATTTTCAATCAAAACAAAAGTAGGGCCTTGATAGGTAGGAGTAATTGGAGATCCTAAAAAAACTGCAGGAGATTTATGCAAATGAAGAAATTTATTGGAGACAACAATCCTGGATTTCTTAGCTAAGAGAAGAGAATCGTAATACTAAGCTTTTTCATGTTGTAGGTAAGGCTCACAAGAGCTTGAATTGCATTCACATGATTAAGCTGAGAAACAGGGTCACCATGGATTAGGATGAGATTGTCACTAGTTTGGAGAACTTCTGGTGGAATATTTGGAAGAAGAAGAAGGCTAATAGCTTTTTAGTGCAGGTCAGAACTGTTATGGATGAGTTGGATAACTATATTCTATTAGCACTGATTGCTAGTCATGAGCCTTGGATTGCCATTGCTTCCATGAAGGCTAACAAGGCTTTGGGGTTGGATGAATGGCTTGTGGAATACTTCAAGGAATTTTTTGTTATCATGGAGGACAATTTTATTGATGCCTTCAACTTCATACCAGAGTGGGGGCAGGTCTGTTGGGAGCTAGGTAGGTTTGTTAGGAGGTAAATTGTTTGAGGGTGGTTGTTATCACCAAGAGGGACGATCCTAGTACATTGTTTGACTATATAACTATTGGGATGTGCAATTCCCTGATGAGGGGGTTTTCAAAGATTTTGATTAGTTGTTGTGACATTTGGATGTCAAGGATTAATGTGAATTTACTGCACGTAACTCATAAAATGTGCTCAAAAAAGGAATAAACATTGCTTTGTTGTAGCAGAAAAAGGGAAAAGGCAAGGCAGAATCTTTATTAATAATGAACATGGAAGGTACAAAAAATGTTGAAGTGGGGGAAACTAAGGTTATCTTCTTGTGGCACTAAGTACCTTTAGAGGTAATTTAGCATTGCCACCACGGTTAGGTTCTAAGACTGAAGGGTGATTAGTCTCTTGTTGTCCCATGTCTCCAAGCTCTCGTCACTCGCCATTGTATGCTTTCCAATTCCATGCTGGCATGACCTTTAAGTTCATTACCTTAAATACCATACGTCAATCCCCCAAAGGGTATCACAAATAATTACAACTCTTCATAATGAGGCACCTCTTCATACCAAAGGTTAATTACGTAATTTATATATCATATTACAACTTTGCTTTTTAATTACAATCTACCCTTCCAAGAAATCTTGCTCATCCTCAAGATTATCTTCAATATCCTATTTATCTCAATTTGCATTCTCCATTTGCTTTTCATCATCAACTCCTTCATTATTTATATCTATATTAAATTACATCTATTAGTTCTTAGATATTTATTTACTCTAATAATCAATTGTTATTAATTATCATTATGCTTAAAAAAGTGAGGGTAAGACTTTAGAATGACCTTCCTATTTTTCAAAGTTTGTTGGTCGTAATTGGACTATTGGACCTGTACTTTGGTGATAGTTTTATTCCAAAGTTTCTTTTCTCTTTGATCCTTGATGGCCGTGGGTTTTACTTCAAAGCTGGCATTGGATCTCAAAGGTAGTTTATTCCCATCCAATACATAAGGAACATCATTCTTATGGAATCTTTAATAGATTCACATGGAAGATAGGGTGGATTTTCAGGTTTGTTGAGAGTTTTAGTTGATATGCTACTTCAATTCATTCATAGATCTCAAAGGGGCCACAATATTGAGGGGCTAACTTGGAGTATTTTCCTAGTTTTAAGAAACTTCTTATTGGCTTAACCGTCAACAATACTTTGTTTTTTATTTGAAACTCTTTCTTTAAACGATGTTGGTTAGTGTATCCCTTGGATTTATCTTGAGTTGCTTGGCAATTTTGTTTTACTTTGTTAACAATATTTTCCATAATCTTTAATTTCTTTTCTTCCTATTCGGTTTGCAAAGTAGGGTTAGCCCAAGTTAATGATGTTTGGCAGTTTTATCTATACACAACTTTGAATGAAGTTCTATGAATTGATCCTTGGTAGTAGTTGTATGCAAATTCTATCAATATAAGTAATTCTTCCAAGTCTTGTATCTACTCCCAACATAACCACTTAAGATATCCTCCAAGATCCTATTAACTTGTTCAGTTTGGCCATTGCTTTTAGGATGGTATGTTGTGCCGAACTTTAATTGAGTATCTAACTCCTTGAAAAAGTTTTGCCAAAACTCAAAAATGAATTTTGGGTCTTAGTCAAATGTGATTGACTTGGGACATCCATGTAAATGGAAAACCTCCCTTACATATTTTTGGGCTACTTCTTCTGTAATAGTTAAAGGTATGAAATGAGTCATTTTTTATTGTCACTTCACAACCACCAATATGGAATCATTTCTTTTCTTAATTAACGGAAACCCTACAATGAAGTCCATGGTAACATTTTCTTATTCCCATGTGGGAACTTCTAATGGTTAAAGTAGTCCACTACGTTTTCTTTGTTTAGTTTTGATTCTTTGGCACATTGAACAATTTTTGATATATGTGAATACCTTGATCTTCATGCTCACTTGGCACATTGGACAATTTTTGATATATGTGAATATCTTGATCTTCATGCTCACTTAGAAATAGAACTTTCACAACATCACGTAGGTTTTAATGTACCTAGGTGACCTGTGTACGAGGCTTCATGCACTTCACTTGGTAACTTTTGTCTCATGGCTACACAAATTATTTCTTCCTTGGTTTACATTCCTTGTAGAGAGAAATGGAAATTGGTTTTGGAATATTGGCTAGGATTCATTGGAAATAAGGATCTTCTTTATCTATGCCTTAATTTCCTCTTCCATGGTTGTTGTAACCATGTTGATCATTAAGCAACCTGAATGTCAAAGAATTGATTGTTAATTAACATGGATTTTGCCTAGACTTTGATCAAACTTCATACCAAAAGAACACAAGATGTGGTTTGACTTATTGAGATTGGGTGGCTGTTCAGTAGAGGATTATTATAAGGTGTTTTTCAACCTATTAAGATATGTGAATCATTGGGATGAGAGTGAGCTTGCCTTCAAGTTTGTTGGAGGGTTCTCAACCCAACTATCTCCTCACGTACACTCATAATCCACAAACATGGGATGAAAATCAATGTATTCACATATATCAACAATTGTCGAACATGCCAAAGAATCAAAGTTGAACAAAGCAAACCTAGTAGACTATTTCGACCATTAGAAGTTCTCACATGGAAATGGAAAGATATTACCATGGACTTCACTTCACTTCAAATGGTCCTACTACCTAGGATCAATGCTCCAATTAGATGGTGAAACTGATAAAAGATATAAGAAATAAGATTAAAGTAGGATAATAATCAGACTTGTTACAAAAGAGGCATGAACAACAAATCACTGCTGTAGAAATGTTGAAGTTTAGATGAAAGTTGAATATTACAAGAAGCGATACAGTTCAACATATATATGTACACCCCCAAAATATATAGTTCAATTAGAACTTTATAACCTAGCATTGTCTAATAGCATTGAACTAATGACTTGAAGTTTTCAAATCAAGTCTTGTCACTAGGCTAATACCTTATTGTTAGAGGTCACCCATCTCAACAATAGGCTAGTACTCCTGCAATAGCCAACTAAACCATGTTTTAGTGCATAACCTTAAGATGCATATGGTTATAGTTTTAGTTTTCATAATCCATAGTAATTGTGATGTCTTGATGTGAGATTAGTGAGGGTGGGTATTGGAACCTCAAAATAATTGTAATATAAGTATACCCCAAGATACATAAGCATTGCTTAGTAGAATGGAACTTGTGACTTGGGGGTACCAAATCCAGTGTTTTACCGCCCATGACTTGAAGCTTTTTATGTCCAATGTGAGATAGGATTGTTTATGTCCAATGTGAGATAGGATTTTGTATACATTTATTTTGTATACATTTATTTTTCAAAGATTGTTCTATTGTTAGATCATTAACTTCCTGTTAGCAAGTAAAAAACCTTGATTATAAATATTTTCATAGGCTTGTGGCCACATGTCTAAAACAAGGGCACAATGACATAGTGGATAAAAATAATGTTTTGAGTGAAAAATGTGGATGAGGAATTCAATGAAGAGCTGTACATTATCGATTTTTGTAATTATGTTGATGATTTTGTTACTGTTTTGTTTTTTTAAATGATTCAGAAAAAGGTTAATATCAAAGAAAACACTATCAAAATACGCAACAAAGGCAGCCTTGTGAGTAAAGCCTCACCAGCATGAAATTGCTCCTTACCGGGCTTAGTGGAAAGCAAAATTCATACCAGACATTACTAATTGAATCATAAGTTCCAAAAGCCATGCTAAAAACAACCCAAAAGTGACAGTGGAAGGAAAGAGACAAATGCTAAATTTAGTAATTTTTGGATGTGTAAGATTGTTAACATACAAAAATTAGAGATTAACTACTAGGGTTCATCAACAATAATAGATTTTACAATTGAAAACAAAATATTAGTAACATAGATGAGCACAATGAAAACAAAACCAAACACATTTTTGAAGCTATATGAAAGGTTAGAAACTAAAATCAAGTCCTAAGTTCTTACTGAATTAGGGAATATGCTTAGGTGATCAATTTCATTATCATTACCTTTCATTTTAATTTGTACATGTAGTTTCTTACAAGCTAACTCAAGGTTCATTGAATTTAGACATATTCTCCAATTACTTAGAAAATTTGTACAATGTTGGTATTNGCTAAACCATTTCCTTTTCAGCATTCATGTCGGACTTACACAACAGATGGATTTGTGGCGTCTCCTTTCCAAAAATCGAGGTTCTTCAAGGCAGTACACGAATATTTACAGTAAGCTACTTCAATCCAGTTTGTTAAAGCATTATTCATTCATTGGTCTGTGCTGTTTTAGAATTTCAGAAGCGGAGGCAATTGGCTGTTGGCAGACTTCGTTGCAGTTGGTCCAGAATCAGTTCATAGGAAGTACAGCAGTAGTAAGACACTTCTACGCTTCTCCGGCGTTTTGGCTACGTTTCGCTCCGAATTGAAATATGAAAATGAGTTGCAGTAGTCTATTCTTTAGAATGAGCATAAACCGCTGGGCTTTATATATATATATTTATTTTTTAAAGGTATTTGGATGTCCATAAGCGGGATTGATATCTCAGCCTCAGCGTTAGCCGTTGCTATAATTTTTTCTTACTTTGGAATCATAAGCCATTCGAGTTTTTTTTCAAATAAAAAAAATCAGATTCTGTTTTTTATTTTCCTATCTCATCATAAGCTAATACAAGCCATACTGCTTGTCTGTTAATTTTGGCGTTTATGTTTTACGGAGCTTTGCAATTGGATTTTTACTGAAATACATTGTGCGCTATCTCCATTACCGAGTTCTTGTTTTAGTCGGTTTTGAAAATTGTCTGTTATTTGATCCGGAATTATGAAAGTGCTGTCAACCTATCACAAGCAATGTGTTTAAAAAATGTGTAGGGAAACAGTTGACGAGAAACCATCAGTAAATTGATTAAGAGAGAAACTCATGCCGTCAGATACAGCGCAAGTAGTGAGACAAAAAATCCAGTTTTTCTAACTTTTTTTCTCCCATCTATATGGGGCATTAGGGGTAAGAAAACAAGAGTCGTAGGGATAGAAGCTGGTAATTCGCAAAGAACTTAGCCCTTATTTAAGGAGTTCAACTTGTGCCAAGCCAGATAGGAGACATCTAGTGAGCCAAAAATCAGAGGAGGCACTACATTGAGCGACATTTTCAGACTCCAGCAATCACATGATATTCTTTGAAGATAGGATGAGTTAACATATCCATAAAGGTGTATTTTTCCTTGGATAACAATATTTGCGTTTGTTCATTACCTTACCTGAACTAGCATTATCATAAATCATTTAAACACAGTACTAATATGAAAGAAGGTACATATATGTTTCTCTCCTAATAATAGATTGTCAAACAAATCATTTTCATTGAACAAGGTAGATAGTTGACACAATCTACCCTCATTATCTTGTCAATAAAGTGTGTCAACTAACTTGGCCACTGCTGACGTAATCGAGGTTGTGGCATTGTACACCAGCACACATACTGTGGTACTCCGGTTTGCTGCTGATAATATCAAGAGTTGATGCAGGGGCTGTTCGTCAAAGGATCCATACGGTCTGGAGTTCTTTGGATGTGCTAATCCGTTAGCTTCCCACAACAGCTAGATGGGGTCAGACTTTTTAGAGTATCCATAGGAATGTTAAAATATTTTCATATCTTGGAACATTGTTTTTCTTATAAATGTTTATTTTTGGAGGTTCAAGAGGAAATCATGGCACCATGTACAGTTCATTATGGAAAACCTCTGGCTACATATTTGCAATTATTTAATGTAACCTAATATGCAGCTCAAATCATGCCCCTAGTCTCCTCTTGCCTGTCATGGCTTTACATACGTGTCCATCAAGTTCAGTTAAAACCTTCATACACCTAACACAACAAGAGCTACTGGTGATGGTGCATGGATTTGAACATGGGCCTCTGTAGAAGGTGAGCAATGCCTTTACCACTGAACTATAGAGGTAAGCTCACCTACTTTTATATTTATCAGTAATGATTATATATTGCTAATCTTGTTACATAGGACTAACATACCATCATCATCATCCTAGCCTTGTTCCAACAAAATAGGGTTGACTAACATAGAACTACCATACCACATGACTGAATTGATGACACCAATGTAGATTAGAAACTGAACATAAAATATTACAAACCTTATTTTACTTTATTTTGAAATGTTTTTACAAGCCTTTTAACAAATATTAAATTCTTCCAAGAAGTTTGACTGATTGCTTAATATGTGAACTATATATTAACCAGATAAATCATTATAAAAATTCTTATTTTTACTGTTTGGAATTTCGTTTTATATTAAAATGGTTAATTTATTCATTCAATATAAAATCTCTTTAACTTTTTAAAGCATTTTGACATATATTTTGATAAATCAAATTTATGCAAAATTCAAATAATGCAAATTATCTAAAAACATGAACAATTTGAATTTTGAGAATTTCTGCTTCTTACAATATGAAAATATATTATTTTCTAATCTTTTGAGAATATGAAACCATACAATTAAAACTTGTAAATTTAATGGGGAAGGATAATGAGAAGATCAATTTGTATATAAATTCTAGCATCATTAAAAACATTACTCACGATAAAATGGTAGTACATAAAGATAAGCCACTAATGGGGATTTAAAATTGGACATGTATATTTGAATTTAAGGAAGCCTAAATGCAGATTATGAATGGTTAAGTTATTTGGCTTTATGGTATCCCTATAGAGATATGGAGGCCTAGGGGTTCTTTATGAAACTAATTATTTGCAGCTGGTGATTCAAATCCCAGAAATATACTGGCTGGTTGGTAGCTAGTGTCTTTTCCCCACATCTTTATTTTACCCCTTTTTTGGGATATTGATGTGGATACTTACCTAGTATTTTTAAGTTGCTGAATTGCTTATCGTCAATGCTTTTTGCAATTTTGATAGTTAATACCTTTAGAGACTATACATTTGAATTAAAATATTCTTCAAATCAATATGATAGAATATTTAAAATGCCATAATCAATATTATATTGTCTAATTTATATCTAACTTTATGAACCTTTTTTCTTCTAAATTATGTGAAATGTTTTAAATATTATGCTATATATTCTTGGCATTTTATTTCTTGGAATCTTTTGATAATACATAAAGAAATTTGATAGCATAAACACTGGCCGCAATGCCTATTACATTTTGGTTGTCTGCTATTTAATAACCCATTTGATTGATTATCAAGTTATCATTTTCAATGAAAAGTATACGTTTAAACAC
>MNCI01022307.1:5253-63713 GCA_015680685.1 Gnetum montanum
ATTTCTTACCATTAGTTATGTTCTTAATTAACTGATTAACCCTAAGGTTCGTTAAGGTTCACAACGATGTGAGTGATATCACTTATGTTCAATTGGCATAAAAAACACTTAGTCCCCGGCAATGGTGCCAATGATGAGTGGCGAGGTATCCCTACACTCAACCATATGAAACGAGCGTCGCACGCACGATCCGGTCGAACTCTGCAGATGGACTAGTTGTGGCATCTAGATAGTTAGCCTTAGGTCGCAGTTCGCTATCTTCCCATCTAGACTAGTTCTGCATATGTCACGTATGGTTTAGTCTAGATGAGGTGTATGATGTGTCCTAATCTATGCTACTCCTGATGGTAGTGGAAAATAATATTTAACTAAATCTAAGCTAAGAGAAAAAGGGTAAGAAAATCTAATCTAGCCTAAGTGCGATGAGCAACCGATTCCTTGATCAACCGTACACATCTTGGACTTCGTGCACGACTGCCACTGGGACTACCAAGCATAGGCCTAGGTACGCCACTAGGATTACCAAGCACAGACCCCAAATACGCCACTGGGTTACCAAGCGTAGATCCCCCTAGCTACACCACTGGGCTACCAAGCAGTCACACTTAAACGCTCATAATCAAGTCGTACTCGTTCCGCTTCTAGGAGTTTAAGGATGAGAGACTAATCGTGATGAGTAACCGATTCCTTAACTAGCTGTACACACCCATAGATGCTCGTAGTTAAGTCGTACTCACACCGCACTATGAAAGCAATAAATAACATTAAATAAATAACAATAAATAAACTAAGTGATTGCTACAATGATGAAGTAATCTCGATCTTTATTGTCGGTCATGTGCGTGTCCAAGTATGGCACACTCGAATAAAGACACCATACAATTACATTCACCACATTGCAGGCAGACACGGGAAAAATTCTAACTCTGGAGGGATCAAACTGCCAGAGCTTCGCTACTCTAAAACTGGGATCCCCAAATAAGGGAGGGCTGCCTCTTATTTATAGACATGGTGGTGGACTGCGATATCGCGTACACGATATCGTAGGGAAGGACGCGATATCGCGGGGGATGCGATATCGCGGCCTGTGCGAACCGCGTCTCATCACCTTCCCAATATTTTGTAAGAAACTCGAGGACAAGTTTTCATTCAGTCATGGGGGTATGATTAGCTACGATATCGCATCAGCCGCGATATCGCATCCACAATATTGCATTGTCCCCTGCGATATCGCAGCCCGTCGCCATGTCTATACATAAGAGACGGATTTCCCTTGTTCAAACATCTAGATCTGGACCCTTAGCTAAACTATAGAAGTTTTACCATTCCAGAGTTAGAATAATTTCCATGTGCCCGCAGTAAGAGTCTCAAAGTGAATGGATCTTTATTCGAGAAAATTGTACCTGAGCACACATTTGTGTACGGCAATAAAGATGAACTTTCTGATAAACCTTGCAGCATGTGGACTAAGCTAAATAGGATTTAATTACTGTTAAATGTTTAAATGCTTTCTTAGATAATTAATCTCTCTCAACCCTTGACTCTCCTAGTTAAGTGCATTCAGTACGACCGCTTCGAGCACATGTGTAACGCTTGGTAACCCAGTAACAAGTAGCGTTTGGTAATCCCAGTAGCGTTGCACTAGTTCAGGGTGTGTGTGGCAAGTGGGAACAAATATTGGTGCTAGGACAATTAGAATTTAGTTAGCAAATAGTTAGTCACTTAGTCTCTTCACCCTTCCCTACAAGCATAGGCATTAAAAAGATAAAAGATATAAAAATCACATACCTTAAACTTACTTAACCATACAACCATGAAAATACAAGTAAGTTTGGGAGGACAACGATTGATTAACCTTAAGTGTTCCATTAGGGTGCGTAAGCACTTAGTCCTTGGAGTTTGACCGGATCGCACGTGAGATGCTCATATTTGTATGGTTGAGTGTAGGGGTACCTCGCACTCATTAGTTTCAAACTGTGAGGTCATTCATGCTTGCAGTGCTATAGCACTAATAAAAAATAAGGCTTGTGATTGAAATGCAAAGTGCATGTCACCCATAGTTTAATTTATGTTATAGTGCATTATGCATGTCACCTGCATGTAGCTCGCCATTCAGTGATGCACTAAATAAAAATCAAATTTTCCTATTTTGTAACCATCAAATTAGTACATTAAGTCAATCCAACAACAACAAAGTGCATGCCACCCATAGTTTAATTTCTATTATAGTGTGTTATGCATGTCTCTTGACTGTAGCTCGCATTTTAGTGATGCACTAAATAAGAATCGAATTTGCCTAGTTTGTAACCATCAAATTAGTACATTAAGTCAATCTAACAATAGCCTAGACTAAATTGCATCCTTAGGCCAAAGAACAAAACCATCACTAAATTATGCTTACTTTCAATATTATGCATGACAGATGATACTACCCATTCAACATGAACAGCATTGCACTGTACAAACTCTACACAAAGCTTGTCACTCACTAGCTAAGGGATATTAGCAAATCATAACTTTGCTAAATACCTTCCTTGGTAGCCATTATAAAGTCTTTCAAATGCCTTCAAGATCTTGACATCAATAGCCCAAAACTTTATGCAATCATAAATTTTTTTTTGCATTTTCTCACATGTTACAAAAAAGGTGGAATTCTTGCATTAAGCATGTGTATGCAAGTTATCCAAAACAACTGCAGGTATATGCAATATGTAGCATGCCATAACTCTTTAAAAAATGAGGTTTTCTGACAAGAAGCATGGTCTGGCATGTTATCTTTAAAAATTTCAAGAACATGAGGATCACATGCTCTCGTAATTATTAAAACTGAAGTATCCTCGGTAATATTGATAAAAAAAAGTAATCATGATATACGAGGATCATTGTCTAAAATGTAATTAACAATGTAGAGTTAGGTAACACATGGCAAACAAATAATCTTGTGACATCTAATTAATTAATATAAATCTTAGATTCCTCCAATTAATATAAAGCTTAATTAGAACAAAATGACCAAAATGTTTTCAAGTAATCAAAAAAAGATACATAGTATCCTCCAATCATAGTTTGCTTTCCAAGGCTGTAAAATAAAAATTCAATTGATAAAAATGTCATCAAATGAGCTACTGGTTTAGGATAGACATGGGATCAAAGGACTATCCTTGATTCTCTTGGCCATCTACACCAATTTTCAAGCAAAACAAAATTAATTAAAATAAAAAGAATACAATGTAAAATATGTAAATAACCATAGATAAGCAAAGGAATAGTATCCTCACCCGTAGTAAAAAGTTTTCTTCACACTTAGGCTTTGAAAGCTTTTGGGTAGTATGTTTGGTAAGATTATTCCAACCAAATAATTTTTTTTACTTACCAAACCATTTGCATTACATGAAAATACGAACTTTGATTCTAGCAATTCCACATGTTTTTCTATTTCTAAAATACTATCCTTGTTTGTAGGCAATGTCTTTGCAAATTTTATCAATTTGTTTTTGAGATTAAAAATTTTTGTCTCTCACTTTGCATGTGCTTTACCTTTGTCCACCTCCATATCTTGATCTATATTCTCATCCATGTCCACCTCATTTGTTATAGACCTCTGACTAGTTGATCCTAATGTCTTTGGTGTCATTCCAAGTTCTAAAGCATCTTCTTGGCTAGGAAACTAATGTGGTTGGAATGAATTTAATTACACAAGCACACATGAATCATAAAACTCATCTTTGAAGAAGAACTTGAATGACTTGGTGAAACCCTTGACCTTGATAAGAAATTTCATTGAATGCTTGTAAAAATGGCCTAGGCAAGACCATTTACACATAAGATATACTAAGAGAAAACACCTTTGAAACCCTGTACTAGATGTTTGGCATCAAACTATTCCAACATCACACAACATATTCATCTTCCTTTTTCACAATTTGAATACAATTGACATTAGATATTTGTAAAGCCTTTTTCCAAGACTTCTTATTGAAATCTCTATGTTTCTTATTAATGCAACATCTTGCAGCTTTAATTCTTGAATTATGCCAATAATATAGTTGTACCTTTGTCAAGTTCCATATAAGCCAATCAATCCTTCGGTATTTCCTATTTCTTATATCTCTTAAAACTTTACCCTTTAAAAATCTATGGTATGAAATGACAACATTATTTGTGTTTTCCTATGCATGGGGAACATCACAAAATGCTTTTTCCCACATCTCTAGAAATAAAGGATTAAAGACAAAAAAAAAGAAGAAGCAATGAACAAGTGGGTAATTAGGATATGAGCATGAATATGAACTTTAATGAAATGATACCAAGGAATAAAAACTCCTAAAATTTGTCTCCATTTAACCACTATTTTTTTAAGTATGTAATGAATTTTGAGTTTGCTTGAAACCTGTTAATAAATTTGTCTATTTCCACAACAACATTTTTGCATTTATTCATAATATGATTAAGATGATCACCCATTGCTTTTCTCTGATTGGAATATCTAACTTTGGTTGCCAAGTTCATCCTCCATGCCCTCCAAACATGCCAAATGCATAAAAAGATTTGTCTGCTAAAAATGAACCTGTTAAATTATCAAATTTGAGCACATGTTAAGATATCTCAAATCAAGTTAGCATGATTTCAAGTATGTTTTTGATTACCTTAAATCTTGCATCACTACATTAATATCTCCCTTTGAGTCAGCTAGCATGAAAAAATTTACCATCCAATTCGATGGAGTTCTGAAAGCCAACCTCTTATAACAATTTTGGTGCACCTTGAGGATATCACCCATGCAACTGGAAGTCCATTATAATATGAATCAAGAACCATCATGGTATGAATATGGAATTGCAAAGAAAAAAACATGTTTGTAATTAGTTACTAATTCTACTATCACACCATCAATTTTTAAAATGGAACAATAACACCTATTATTAAAACTTAGACCATATTTGTTTGTGTTGAAAGTGGAATACATCGCAAGGATACTACATTAAGATAGAGTTATCATCTTTTTGAGCATCCAACATGATTATAGCACGATGACCAATGAGACACCTTGTTCTTGGTTTTCTTCTTGGTAGTAAAAGAAAAAATCACTAGTCATTTGGTACCATAGCCAGGTATTGATTTTATCATGCTTACTTTTCTTGTAATTAAGGGTTACATTTTTGTAAATGTTGTAGATGTCTTTCTTAATGAGAAAAATATCCCTCTTTCTGAACTCCTATCCTCCCTTAAAAAATATTTTTTATATACCTCTTATGGATGAGATCTATTGGTAATCCTTCCATCCATAAACACACTATCTTCTAATGCACCTCTTTGGAAATGTGTATGGATTGCAAGTTTCTTTTATTTTTCATGGGACTGAGCAAGCCATGATAGTAAGCTCCTGATGTGTCAATATGATTCATTTCTTTATATATAATACAAGTAACATGATCAACTCCTCCCATATAACAAACTATGAAATGACATTGATAACCAATCTTTCTTCCAATCTTATTTCTTTTTCTACCTTCTTTGGGTGATATCCTTGTGGTAACATTTGGTCCATACTGGCAATGATAACTGATAAAAAAAAAACATATTCAAAAAAGGGTCTTAGTCTTCTAAATTATGCATGTTTGTATTATAAAACATTCTTACATAAGTATGAAATACTGGTGAGTAACTTACATTATGCAACTAGTGTAATGGTTTGCTCGTGAGTGTGTCTCCTTTGTCCATTTCTGCTTTTTTATTTTTATTCTATAGAAAAATTTGCAAGGAAAGATCTCATTCTTCTTTTCACCCTTAATTAAATCATCTACTCTATCTCTATATATCCAAGCAAATTCATTGTCATAAAAATAAGACCATTGAATATCATCTTTTGAAAAATGCCCTACTGGAAAATTTTGTATTTCTTACTGCCATGTAGTTTTCCATAACTTGACATGCTCTTGGCTTTCTCGCATTCTTCAAATGTTTGTTTTTAAGAAGTTGGTGTAGGGTTTTTTGCAGTTCATCCCTTTTTCCCAAGAATAGTGCCAAGTGGAAAAAAAAATACAAAGTTTAATAATTACCACAATGCAGAAGTAGGTTCTAAGATAAAATAGTAATGTAATTTTGGGAATCATGGCATCCTATCCCAACATTAGCTTTAGAAATGAATAAAAATAAATAAAACCATATAGAAAAATAAAATCCTCCATTTTAATCAAATTGTAGACTGTTGGACCTAATCCTAGCGCAAGAAAAAAGATAATAAATCTAGAATTATGGTGTGGTCCAACTTACCCTCCCAATCATTGCTATTTCTAAATTTGAAATGAAATTCTCTATTGCTACTTTCGTAGTGCTTTGCAGCCTTCTATGATGTTGCTTCTTGCTTGATGTCTACTACGTGCAAGTGAAGGTGAAACTAAAAATAAAAGTAATAATAATGGTCAAGTTGATTCATTTTATTTTTTTACATTTTACCTCATGATGTGAGGTTCTGTGAATTGCATTTTATAGAAATTTGCAAGTCGCACTTTAACTGTCTTCTCGTAGTTAAATTATAATAATGCGACTTGCATTATTATAATACTACTTGCAATATGAACTATATGATGTGAGGACCTACGAGGATCACTCTCTTGCATTCCAATGCAAGTAGCATTCAAACGTAATTTAAGACATAGTACATGAACTGTGATATGCTACAAGTAGGATTATCTCGTAGTATCCATGACATATTAAAAAAACCCTAAAATATATCAACAAAAACTAAAAATTAACACTCGAGGTAGAATAACCTCTTTTGAAACCAACACTTCTAGTCTAAAGTTAGTGTTTAATTTTAAAAGTTATGATTAGTCATTAGATGATAGTTAACTATGATGAGTACTAGATGATAATTAACGATGATGAGTTGGACGCCTTAGTATGACATTAGGAATCATAAAAGTTTTCATGTTTGATAGATCGAAATCATTAACCTAATGGGTTCACCTTTAGCCTCATGTTACCTATTATCTATTGCAACAAGCTCAAGAGAAATGGTTATCTGTTGGAAGAGTACAAGCTCTTTCTTGCATGTATTTCATAGAGGTACATTAGGTTATCTAAGAACTAGAAATTATTAAGGTAAATAATGATATTAAAAAATGCTCAAATCATATAATAGCCAAGACTAAGGTATTAAGGTAAATAATGATATTAAAAAAAATACTCAAATGATATTAAGGTAAGTTATGAATAGTATGATAACTAGGAAACATAAGAAGAACAATAGGAATCATAAAATTTTTTATGTTTATTGTTAGATAGAGTATGTGATTTTTATTTATGATATAGTGTTAGATGTTAATTTAAATATTGTGTTACATTGGGCTTGAATCATAGCATTACTTTAGGGTTTAGGGTTGAGGGTTGAGGGGGGTAGTATGCATTTCTATACCTAGACCTTGCTGTTAGGAGATCCTCTTCCTTTTAGAAGGCATAATCTCCAAGCAATTATTTGCAACTGAAAGGTCTTAATGTTTATCGGTTGATCTAGATCCTTCTAAATGACCATCTTCCTTCCAGTAGCATTGAATTACAAGCAATTGTTAGGTTGAGTATGTGATTTAATGTTAGATGTTAATTTAAACATTATGTTACATTAGGCTTAAACCATAGCATTACTTTAGGATTTAGGGTTTAGGGTTGAGGGTTAAGTCATAATGGCCACCGGGAAGATCAAAACTTGTTGTAATTTTGGCCTACCGATAGGCATGAATCACTTTAAAAGTTCAATTCAAGTTAGAAAGCCTTCTGCGTGACCCTTTACCTTTCAGGGGAAGGTAGTGTGCATTTCCTATACCTAAACCTTGCTACCAAGTGATCCTCTTCCTTCCAAAAGGCACAATCTCCAAGAAATTATTTGCAATTGGAAGGTCTTAATGCCTACCAGTTGATCTCAATCCTTCCAAGTGACCATCTTCCTTTTGGTAGCATAAAATTACAAGCAATTTTTTCATTTCGAAAGAAGTAGTTACCTTTCGATTCAGACTACAAGAGGGTGTTACTCATACTACCTTATAGTTCAACTAGAATTTGCATCCAAATGGCCCTTTGCCTTCTAGTAGTTAGGATCTTGTAGCAATTGAACCCTACTAGAAGGTTTGGGTAACTACCAATAGGAATTGCAGGAGAGTGCTAGTCGCACTACCTCACAGTTCACCTAGAATTTGGAACTAGATGAACATTTGCCTTCTGGAAGCCATAATCTCCAATAAATCATTCACAACTGGAAGGTCTTAAAGCTTTTCGTATGATCTTGAGTTGTCCAAATGATCATCTTCCTTTTGATAGCATCAAATTACAAGCAATTGTTCCCTTTTGGAAGGTTGGGTTGCTAATGAGCGGAAAGGTACCCCTACACCCAATCATACGAATACGAGCATTCACGTGTAATTCGATCAAATTTCGAGGATTAAGTGCTTATGCACCTACACAAAAAAAGGATGAGTTATGCAGTCATTGTCTTCCCAAGCTTACCTGTAAGGCACAATTATATGGTTAAGTAAACTCAAGGTATATGATTTTTTATGTTTTTTATATGTTCTATCTTGGTCTCTTAAGTGTGTGAAATGAAAGGATTTAGTTAACTAATGGGTTTTTGTAACTCTAATGTTGATTGAATCCTAACACCAGCATCCGTTCCCACTCTCCGAACAGATCCTGAACTAGTGTAAGACTACTAGGATTACCAAATGCTAGTCGTTACTAGGTTACCAAGTGTTTCATGTATGCTCAAAGTTATCATGCTGAGTGTGCTAATTCATTGATAAATAATAATTCTATAGAAATAACATTGATTAACTAATGAGGGCATCAAATAACAATGAATAACATTAAATGCAATAATTAAGCTATTCTGAATGTTGCAAGGTTTATCACAAAGTTTGTCTTTATTTCCAGACACAAGGTGTGCTCAGGTACACAATGCTCAAATAAAGATCTGTTCACTCTATGACCCCTACTGTGGGCACTCAAAAATAATTCTAACTCTAGAATAGAAAAATTGCAAGAGATCGGCTAAGGGACTGAAAAAATACTATGCAAAACCAAGAACCCCTGTCCCTTATTTATAGACAACAAGACAGGACATCGCATGTTTGATGTCGCTTGGTCGATTCGATATCGCGTATCCAACATCGAGGGTCCAATATCAAGTCACTTATTTGGTGACTCATCAGTTGCCTTCTAGTTTGGCCTGCAGGAGGGTGCTATATGCACTCCATCGTAGTTTAGCTGGATTTTCTTCTAGATGGCCCTCTACCTTTTGGAAGCCAGGATCTTGAAGCAATTGAGCCCTTCTAGAAGGTTTGAGTACCTTCCAACAAATACTATGGGAGGGTGCTAGTCGTACTTTGTCATAGTTAAGCTTGATTTGCAACCAGATGATCCTCTTCCTTCTATAAGCCATGATCTCTAAGTAATTATTTACAATTGGAAGGTCTTAAATCCTTTCAGTTGATCTTGCGCCTTCTAGATGATCATCTTCCTTCTAGTAGGATCAGATTACAAGCAATTTTTCCCTTCTAGAAGGTTGGATAGCCTTTTGGTTTGGATTGTAGGTGGGTGCTAGTAGTACTACCTCATAGTTTAGCTGGATTAGCATCTAAATGGTCCTATGCCTTTTGGAAGCTAGGATATTAAAGTGATTGAACCCTTTTAAAAGGTCTGAGTACCTTTGGGTAGGGACTACATGAGGAAGCTAGTTACACTCTATTGCAGTTCAGCTAGGATTTGCAACTAGATGATCCTTTGCATTCCAGAAGCCATGATCTCCAAGCAATTATTTGCAATTGGAAGATCTTAAATCCTACTAGTTGATCTTGGGCCTTCTGGATGATCATATTTTTTTTAGTAGCATCAAATTATAAGTAATTATTCCCTTTAGGAAGGTTGGGCTGCCTTCTAGTTTGGACTATGGAAGGGTCCTACTTGCACCCTCTTGCAATTCAACTAGATTTACATCTAGATGGCCCTTTGCCTTTTGAAAGCCAAGATGCTGAAGCATTCGAACCTTACTAGAAGGTCTAAGCATCTTCTGGTGGGAATAGAGGAAGAGTGCTAGTTGCACTCCATTGTAGTTTAGCTAGATTTGCAACTAGATGATCCTTTTCCTTTTGGAAGCCATGATCGCTAAGCAATTATTCATAACCAAAGGTCTTAAACCCTTCTAGTTGATCTTGAGCCTTTCGAATGACCATCTTCCTTCTGATAACATCAAATTACAAGCAATTGTTCCCTTTTAGAAGGTGAGACTACCTTCTGGTTTGAATTGCAAGAGGGTGCTACTTGCACATCCTCACAGTGTAGCTAAATTTGCATCTAGATGGCTCTCTGCCTTTCGAAAGCTAGGATCTTGAAGCAATTGAACCCTTCCAGAAGGTTTGAGTACCTTCCAATATGGACTGTAAGAGGGTGCTTGTTGCATTACCTCATAGTTCAACTTGAATTTGCAATAAGATGATCATTTACCTTCCAGAAGCAATAATCTTCAAGTAATTATTCTCAACTAGAAGGTCTTAAAGCCTATCGGTTGATCTTGAACCTTCTAGATGACCAACTTCCTTCCGGTAACATCAAATTACAAGCAACTGTTCCCTTTCGGAAGGTCAAATTACTTTCCGGTTGGGACTATAAGAGGATGCTACTCGCACTCCCTTGTAGTTCAGTTAGATTTTCATCAAGATGGTCCTCTGCCTTCCAAAAGCTAGGATCTTGAAGCAATTGAACCCTTCTAGAAGGTCTGAGTACATTCCGGCAAGGACTATGGAAGGATGTTAGTCGCACTTTGTCACTATTCAACTAGATTTGCAATCAGATGATCCTCTACCTTTTGAAAGCCAAGATCTCCAAGTAATTATTAGCTATCGAAAGGTTTTAAAGCCTTTCGGTTGATCTTGAACCTTTCAGATGACCATCTTCCTTATGATAGGATGAAATTACAAGCAATTGTTTCCTTTTGAAGGTTAGGCAGCCTTCCAATTCGAACTATAGGAGGGTGCTAGCCACGTTGCCTCACAGTTTCACATTTATGCAAGCATATGCGAGTCGTAGTTCAACATCGTCAACATGAGTATGCATCATATCAACATGAAACACATCCGTGAGCATGATGACACATTATCCATGTATATTAATAAAAAATTCTCATCATGCATACCCATGCCCTCACCTATCACATCATAGGCTTTGTAATTGCCTAATGGGAACAACGGTAACCTTGTTCGTTGGCCACAAGGGTGATCATAGCAAATCTTGTTTTTGTTTACAAATCTTGGTAAGTTATTTTATTATTTTACTTTTTTTACAATCAAGTTGGGTTCAATACCAAAACCCCATTTTCATAGCAAATTAAATGTGATTTGCCAAACAAAAGCATAGATTGTTTTTCCAAATCAACAACAATTTTTATAAATTAGATTGGAAAAATCGGAATAAATTGATATGAAAATAGGATTAAAATTGACAATATTAGCAAAAAAGCAGTTATGTCCACTCATGTCGGCTGCAGCATTTTCCATTTTGTTCATCTAAGAGCTTCGTTAGAGTGGAAATTCATATATAGAATTTTTAGTTTTTGGTTGGCATGAAAATTAACAATAAACAATATATTAAACTTAAAACATGAATGAAAATATAGCACCATTTATTGGATTAGATATTTGATCCAATTTTGAATCGACTTTAATTTTACCTTGTAATTGATCTCTGCAAATTATGAACAATAGTACTGCATCACAAGGCCATTTTACAAAAGTATTGCATCACAAGGCTATTTCCTAGCTACTACACCAAGGGATAGCTATCTTAACCCTTTTCAAAATGGTTTTTGGATTCTTCAAATTTTGGCCTCGTGATAAGCAAGTAGATAAACTAGGAGAGTTGTAGGTGGGTATATTAGAATAGTAGGAAATTAGGTATAGCACAATGGTAGCCTCCTTAAATCTATGTGCTAAAGAAGTTTCCCCCCTTCTTAAGGGATTGATCAAGGTAATCCAGTCTATTAATTATTAATACGTTAAAAAATTTTAATTAGAAAGAAGGCATGAAGCATACAAAGTCATAAACAACCAAATAACACTTATTATTGTTTCATATACCTAGCTCATTGTCTTGGTAGGCAAAAGGTTGTTGGTTTAAATCACATTTGAAAAATTATTATATTCTTTAATAATTTTTGTAACAAAAACCATAAAATAAAAAAGATGACCAACAATGACAATCACAATAAATAATAAAACTAAATAATAAGATACAAACTACCATTCAAAAAAAAGAAAAAAGAAAAAACATCACACATAGGCACAAATCAAATACATTGCACTAAAACTAACTTAGATATATATATATATATATATGTATCTATCAATTAGTCGAGATGATTTTTTAAAAAAATGATTTTAACCAAGCCCGACCACTAGACAAGGTAACAAGATAACTAAAAATAGAGCATTATGCAATTGCTCTTGTAGTTCTTCAATAGTTATGGGGTGCGCCAACAATAATTTTTTTTAAAAAATACAGCGATAGATTCCATTGCTTCTTCTTCTAATGACATTGTAGATATAATACCTAAAAATAAATCACACATCATTGCTTAAATGTTATAAAAAAACATTATGAATGATGATAATAACAAACAAATGGAGAATTAATATTTTGTGGCATCTAAATTTATTATCTTTGTAGCGAATAAGATGTTTTGCATATTCATGTAGTTTGACATCTTTAGCTCTTTGCTCAATAAAACCTCATTTTCCTTCAAGAAAAAGACTTGAAAATGCCATTGTAAACAACTCCATCATGTTAAACTCATTAATAGGAAAATTAGACATGAAATGTCACTGAGCAACATTTGAATCCTGCAATGATAAATTATGCATCCATGCTCTTATCCAATCAATTTCCTTTCTTACAATTCCAGAACGTTGTGCAACTGATGATGTGTGATCGATAATGTTTTCTTCATCTCTCTAAAGCAAAGGACGTTGAAACTACGATCTCATTTCTCCATCCTTTTTTGACAATGGAATATAAAGAATGCTATGGAAGTTGTTAACATCACCAGTATTAGCAACATCATCTAATGTGTGCATGCATATCGATCTCAACATCTTAATAGTATGGATCATTTGCCTTCTTAAAAATCAAAGCTTCATAAACCCATATCTTGTTGACAATGAAATTATACTTAGTGGCCATTTGATCTGATTTTCTCAATATCAAGAAAGAGATATCTTTAATTCTAAGAGGAAGTCTTTTAACAATCTGTGTAACATTCTGGATAAAGCTAATTGTGTGACCTTTATACTTGAACTGTTTACCAACTGCATGTGTAACTTGTAAAATAGGATTGATTTTTGCAATTAACATTTCTTCAACCTTAGTTAAACACCCTATGATAAGTGGTTGGATACCAAGATCCATGTTATTTTCAACAGAGAATTATTTGATTTCACAACCAAAATTGTCAAGAATATTATGTTTTTTTTCATTAATGCACCTATTGCATGTGGGTCCTCTACTTATGGTTGAATCCAATAATATGCCAAGAAACATTTCGTTGCATACATTGTAGGAACGTGGATTTGCAGAACTTCTAACTATAGTATTAAAATTATGTATTGCTTCAGCAATTTTTGTACTTACCTTTTGCAATCTTGGGAAAGATTGAATAGGTTTTGAAGAAGACATTTCCATTGTTGGTGCACTAGCAATATCTGTAGGTCTTCCTCCTGTCAACGTTGCCTCTTTCAACGCTCACTCTCACTATAATGTGGTTGTTCTTGGTCTTCTTGCAATTTTGTTCTTCTTTGTGTGTGATTTCTAGAATAGATGTTGCTTGATTAACAGTTTTAATGTCCTACAAAAATTATTTCAAAATTTAAACTAAAAATTGAATTAAAATATGTACCAACTTGAGTATGGGCAAACATCAACCTACATTTCTTCTTGATTATTTACATTATTAGTATTAATAATGTGGATCATTGCATTGGATAAATTTCCAAGTGATGAGAGGACATTTGAAGTTGACATAACCTAAAAAAAAAATATGCAAGTATGTAAATAAAATAAAAAGATTTCACTATGATAAATATTTGTTTTAAAATATTAAAAATGCATAAATTACATACTCTTGAATTTCGTAGAATTAGTTTTCGTTCTCGTTCACGTCATTTTGTTTCTCGTTTTAGAAATCGTCTTTTCTTCTCTGAAGTCATCGATTCTAGATTTTTAGTTTTTATAACCCATGGTTGTCCTCTACGTCGGCCATACCCATGTGCATGCCCACTACCACAACCTCCATAAATCGCATTACTTGTTGCAGTAGATGGTTGTTGTTGATGATCTTGAAAAGAGTGTTCTTTGCCTTTTCTATTGAGGCTAATAGCAGCACGAATTCCTTGCACGTGAAAGAATACGAAGAGACGAATGGGGAACCCATGGGTTGAGGGCATCAATTGAATAGAGATTTGACTTCCCTATAATGACTCTTTGGCTCTCGTGCATGTGGTGCATGCGTGTGAAGGAATACGAAAAGACGAATAAGGAGCTCAAGGTGGAATAGAGATTTAGCTTCACTGCATTGACTCTTTGGCTTTTGACTTTTCAGATTTGGCTCCCTTGAGAGCGTGATGTGGAGGGCGACAAAATACACTCCCTCTCCCCCCATCGCAGGAGACGTGTTGGCCTCTCCGCCAAAAAAAAGATATTCCAATGTGCTTTCAATTAAAAATAATAAAATAAATAAAAATGTATGGTTTTCACCGTTGGAATTGTTTCACCCACTCAGAACTCTTTGAATTTCCGAAATTCAATTTTAAACGTGACCCTCGCTGTTAGAACCAGAATCAATCTACACGCATTTTCTCATGAAGAACGCCCGATTTCAGTTTGCGAAAATGCGAAAGGCCAGGTTTACAAGAATTGGTCAAATTAGAGAGTGCCAAAACAAGGAACGACCTTTGGGTTTTAAAAAATTAATCAAATTTGACAGCGCAAGAGGAGAACACAACAAATAGGTTTTTTCTATTCTGTTTTGAGAAAAATTCAAGTTACGAATTTTCAATTTACCAGGATTGTTACAAAGACTGCACCTTCTATGCAGCAGCTTGGCCCCAACATTGCCAAATAATCCATAAGAACAGGCGGCGGTAAACTGCTCTGAAGATGTGAAAAACATAACATATACAAAATATTAAGAAAATTACACCCCATCCAACCAGGTCAGGTTTAGGGAGCAAACTAAATTCAAAGTCTTCTTCATTATCATCATCTCAAGGACATATTGCTTGTCTGCAGCGCTTTCGCTGGAGCTTGCTTGCTTCTTGGTTCTTGCTGAATCCAGGAGCTCTGCAAATCTTCACAATAATAGTTGTTCATGAAATCAACAGAACCCAAAGAGGATAAACAACCATAACCATAAGCAGAACCTTGAGATTTTGTTGCTGCTCCTCACGCTGAATCCAACCCTGGTTGGTTGCAAGGTGCTGTTTAAAACAGAGATGCCACTGAAGAAGCTGCAGCGGCAGCTGCTGCAACTGATGATTCTTCATATTGATGTTGATCATCCAAGAATACTGCAAATCTTGTGGACGGCTCAACAAATTGAGGAGGAACAGACGACGCAACAGAAGAAGAAGAAGAAGAATATTGAGAAGGAATAATAATAATAATAATAATAATAATCAAGGATCATTCCCGGTAACTGGAACAGAACAGGAAAGAACGTAACCACAATAAGAAGAACCATTATTGTTGTATTTTGCTGATGAATTGCCAGACGACTCTGCAATGACTTTGTTGTTGGCTTGTTGCAGATGCGCCACTGTTGCTGAAGAAGAAGAGAGGATAGCTCTGTTTCAACTCTTTTGCGGTTGTGTTCACTCTGTGTTTCTGTGACAGCCGAGTGCTACTAGATTGTACTTAAAGGACAAAACTTGGAAAAAAGAGAGCAATTTTTACCAAGTTGCCATTTTTTTAACAGCGCGAGGATAACATTGCAGCAAATATAGCCATTTGCAACCGTGCAAAGGTTCAACTCCTTCTCTGTTCGAATAATGGAAATCACACCTGCTAATTTTTTTTAAATAAAAAAGTTCGTACTTTTTAATATGATTAATGATCAATGGCAAGGGGATGTCATAACGGTGGTAACTAAAGAAGGTAAGAATGGAACCCACACCTTCATAAGTGAAAATGATTTTTAAAAAACCTTTTCTACCATAGATTTTAGATTTTTTTCCCCATCTCTACCCCTCCATATTTTTATTATTTTCTAAAACCTTTGTAAGGTAGATTGTTAATTTTTTTAAACCTTTCCTGCTATGCTATGCCATGCATTTAAGATTTTCTCTAGCCCCTCCATCTTTTTATTTGTTTGTTCTCAAAATGGCCCTCGCTGTTAGAGATTTTTAAATTCTTTTAAAAAACCTTTACCGCTACAGAGTTTTTCACAAACCTTTGACACCCCAAAATTTGTTTGCTATTGTTGCTCCAATGTTTATTTTCATAATGGCTTATGCATATTCTTATTTCTTCCAACATTGAAAACGTGACAAAATGATAGATGTCGGGTACCTCTGGCAGTTGTATACGAGCAAATGCTCATAATGTGGCCAGAGCAAGTCAAAGGATATGGGTTCCTAAATAAACATCTTTGCGTTGGAATTAAAAGAATGCACTTAATATATATATATATATATATATAAAAGCATATCTTAGGACATATAATCATTTTTATATTTTAGAAGATGATAAAAGGATATAATTCCTTTAGAGGCAATTGGTGAAACAAAACTCATGTAGCCAAACTCATTTTCTTGAGACAAGGTTAGGATGATGATGATCATAGACTAATATAATGATGATTCGAACTAACAACCTCTTAGCTAACAAGACAATGATCAGGGGCATTCATCATACTACTTGGAATATTGAACTTATAAAGGTTGTCAAAAAACACATGAGATGTTAGTGTACTGGTAAGACTCTTGATTTCAAAGCTCCAAGTCATGGGTTTGATTCTAGTAAGCAATATTGAGTTATAAAGTTTTAATTAAGCTATATATCTTAGGATGCACATTTGACTAGGGTTACACCCTATGACTTGCAAACCACAAGCCACATACTCTAACCTAACCAAATGATCAATGCCTTGTTGACATAAGATTGAAGTTGTACTTTTAAGATGCAAATTGCATGTACCATACAACATAAAATATATTGCATCATGTCAATAATTAAAAAAAACTTAATTAGTTAGGCAAAAGGTTTCTACATTGAGTTACACTTAAAGACACCTTATTCTTCTTCTTAAGGTTTCCCTGTTGAGTTTTTTCAGAGGCATTGGAATCTTGTTGGACATGACCTTTTCCAAGTAATTAAAGAGGCTATCCATCTTGGTTCTCTTGGACCAAATTTAAATCTTGGGATCATTCGCCTCCTTCCCAAATCAGGAGACCCTACTAGTATAGCTAATTGGCGACCCATTACTCTTCTTAATGTGGTATACAAAATTTGGGCCAAATGCTTAGCCTTACGTTTGAAAAAATTCCTTCATAAAATTATATCCCCTTAACAAACCGGATTTGTCCCAGGGCGTTATATCTTAGATAATGTAGTGGCTGCTTGGGAAGGTTTGCAGTGGGCTGAGGATGATGGCCAAGACATCCTTTTGATGAAATTGGAGTATGCCAAGGCCTACGACAACATTAAGTGGGACTTTAGGATGACAGCCAAGACATCCTTTTGATGAAATTGGAGTATGCCAAGGCCTACGACAACATTAAGTGGGACTTTATCCTTCAAACTATGTTAAAACTAGGTTTTGGCTCCAAGTATCTTCATATGGTGAAATGTCTCTTCTCATATGCTAATGCGAGAATAGCCACCACCTTTGGCATCACTACCCCCTTTGCAATACATAGATCAGTAAGACAAGGTTGTCCTCTTGCCCCTTATCTCTTTATCATTGCTGCGGATTTCCTTTGCCATCAAATTAACCATGATATTCAATCAGGGATGCTATATGGCGTGCGCTTTTCCTCTCCTCAACATCAACTGCTTAATATGCATTTTGCTGATGACTCTTTTTTTCTAATCCAAAATACAACCGATAATGTTAAACGACTTTTAGCCCAAGTAGAGCAATATTGTTCTCTCTCTGGTTCTACCATTAATTGGTCTAAATCTTCTGTATATAGTTTTCATAACAATTATAGTAAACTCCCCACCTATCCATGGAAATTAATCCAAGACCATGAGATCATGAAGCTCTTGGGAATCCCTTTTCGATTTCGTGGTCCTACTTCTACACTGTGGGAGCTAGTTATCTCTCGTATTCGTAAGAAAACTGAAAAGTGGAAGACTAAGCCCCTTACCTTGGCAGGAAAATATCTTGTTTGTAAATCCATTTGTGCTTCTACCCATGTGTATTATTCCTCGTGCTGGGCTCCTTCCCACACAGCCTATCAAAACTTGGAGCGGTTATTTCGAGACTTCATGTGGTCATCTAAAGATTCCCAACGAGGTTTTCATCGTGTTGCTTGGAACATTGTCACTCTTCCTAGAAACAAAGGAGGATTAGGTCTGTTGAATTCCTACAAACAGGGACTCACCTTAGTTGCTAAGTGGTTAGTGCAACATCTGGACACCTCTGACATAATTGGAAATCTTCTCCAGCTAAGGCTTCATCAAAGTTTTCCTAAACATAAGCCTTTTTGGAAAAACATCCATCCTATTAATTGGATTTTCTCTCCTCATTCTATCTCCATTCCTGGTTCCCATGTATTCAAAAGCATATGGAAGGCTTGGCAAGTTCTCCACCATCATATTAATTGGTCTAATATCCATCTTAACCCTACTCTCCTTCCCATGCTTTGCCCTTGGTGGTTACCCTTGACCCCTGCCCCTCTTGCCATTACTAATGCAAGATTAGCCATTATTTGGTACCGGAAGGGAGTGATTTCCCTTAATTGTCTTCGTCTTGCTAATCAATGGATTTCTTGGGAAGCGTTTGAAAACCTATATGGAGCTTCGAAAGCAATGCGGCTTTGCTTCCACCAGATACATACATTTCTTCATCAATCATTACACCTAGATGGTGCTATCCAAGGTCTATTTCATGGCCTCTATTGGTCTAATGGGTCAAAAATTTTTCCTTATCGGCCACATGTTCCCTTCCAATTGTTACACGATTCTTCCGAAGTCATTCTACGCTGTAATCGATCTTGGAATAAACAAGAATCAGAGGATTTTTGGATCTCTCTTTTCAAAAAAATTTGGCATCTCCCGACTCTTCCCAAAATTCAACAATTCCTTTGGTGTTTTCTTCATCAAGGTCTCCCAATCGGGAAACGTTTAGCATACCTTGGGATTCACTCCCCTAAGTGCCCTTTATGTAATGACCCTAAAACCTTTGTCCATGTTTTTTTGGCTTTGCCCATTTGCTTAGCATGCATGGGAATGGGCTTCTAAGGTTTTTCCCTCATGCACTCTTACACAAGAGGCCGTAATGTTTGGTTTCTTACCTATCAGGTCCAAAAACTCTCATTTCCTATGGAAGATCCTTAGGCCCATCATCTTATATAATATTTGGAAATGTAGATGTACCACACTTTTTCAAAAGACAATTATTTCAAACTCCTTACAACTAACTACTTCGGAAAAAATGCAACTTCTTCGGCATGTTCACTTCCAAATTATATCTCAAGCCCCAAAATTCAAGATGAATGCTAACCAATTCTTTTCTTATTGTAGCCATGGAGTCATATCGGAGATCCAAATAATCACCATCATCAAGCCTCGCTTCAGAACCAAGTCTCCTAATTAAGCCACAGTTTCTACACCATTTGGCCTTTTTCCTCTTTCTTCCACCTTCGTTCTCATTCGACAATCCACATCCAGGAAAAGATACACACATTTCAGCGAATGGTTGATCTTTGGATGCATTTCCACACCCTATGGAATGCTAAGTTTAACATGTTTCCTCTATAATAGTCTCAGTCAACACGAATCCAAAGCAGTGTGAAATCTCCGAAGAATCGTTGCAGAAGAACAGAAAGGAGACAGAGATGTTGTGCAAGCCTGCTTCAGTGTCCTCCTTTGCTTCGGCTTCAGTTCAAGCTACAAAATTCTTTCAGATATCTGGGTTGCTGACCAGAGACAGCAAAAGGAGAAGTGATAGTTGCAGAGCATGTATTAGTTTTGGCAAACCCATTGGATTAAATGAAAGAAAAGCCATTTGCAAAAAAATGTGATGTGCTGCAAGCACCTCTTCGTCTACAGAGACAGCTAGCAGTGATGATCTCTTCAATGGCTACAAGCCGTCCCTTGCATTCCTTTTCCTTGGACATGGAGCACAAACTGTGGGCATGGGCAAGGATTCACAAAGTGTGCCAGCTGCTGCTGATCTGTTTGCAAAAGCTAATGCAATTTTAGGATATGATCTTTTAGATGTGTGTGTCAATGGGCCCAAGGAAAAACTTGACTCTACTGTCATAAGTCAGCCTGCAAAATATGTTACAAGCTTGGCTGCAGTAGAGTTGTTACAAGCTCGTGATGGTGGCCAAAATATTATTGATTCAGTTGACGTTACATGTGGTTTGTGTTTGGGCAAGTATACAGCACCTGCTTTTGTTGGGGCTTTCAGCCATGGAGTCATATCAGAGATCCTAATAATCACCATCATCAAGCCTCGCTTCAGAAGCAAGTCTCCTATTTAAGCCACAATTTTCTACACCATTTGGCCTTTTTCCTCTTTCTTCCCCCTTTGTTCCCATTCGACAATCCACATCCAGGAAAAGATACACACATTTCAGCGAATGGTTGATCTTTGGAATGCATTTCCACACCCTGTGGAATGCTAAGTTTAACATGTTTCCTCTATAATCGTCTCAGTCAACACGGTTTCTCTTCCTCCTTTCCTCAATCTATATGTCTTGAAGTAGCTTATGTACTAAATTTTGTTTTCTATTAATAAAATTCTCTTTTTGGGGTCTGACACCCCCCCTTAAGTTTTATCAAAATATTGTCTTACTTGCATATCTTAAAGGTAACACTATACATTTTAGGTATTTGAATAGTCAATAAATTTAAAGTTAATAATGAGTTGTTAGCCAAGTGGTAAGACTCTTGATTTGCTATCTCTAATTCAAGGTTTAATTCTAGTGGACAATGCTAAGTGATAAAGTTCTAATTGGACTATGTATCTTGGGGTTTACTTATATTACAATTATGGAATAGCGCAATGGTGAAGACACTCATCTCTTAGTTAGGAGGTTGTAGGTTCAATTCCTACCTCTAATCATAGTTGTAGTAGTAGTGGAGTAGCCTTGTGGTGGGACACTCTTGTCTAGTGAGTCACATCTACCCTATTGTATAGATAGGGTTTCTGCTACTAGCCCCAATGTTTGCTTGCTAAAAAAAAATATTAATAGTAACTCAAGAAACCAAATTGTAGTTGCAAGAAATTTGGTGTCACCATTAGTAACCATCTAGCAAATATATAAAAATTGTTGTTAGACAATAGAATCTTTATGATTGTTTAACTATAGAATCTAATATCAATTGTATATCTAATAAAGGTTCGAAGAACTTCTTGGAATGATCATTATTATAATTATTTATGCTAAACTGATTAAGATTTACTTAACATATAAACTCCATATTGAGATATGATAAATTTTATGCTTAAATTAGAGGAATCTTCTTGTATTACATTAAGTTACTATTTACATATATGTAGGATTCAGTTTATTATAAAGAAGAGATTGAACATTCCAATTTGAATGTCATTATTTCTTATGTTATAAACCATATCAATCTTGGTTCTTCTATAAATTCATCATTAGTAAGAAATGAAGTGGGTTTGTTTGAATTGAAATTTTATCTATCTGCACTCTTAAGCAATACAAGCAATACAATAATTTGGTAAAGTTTAAATAAACCATATGTAAGAGTCAAGCATAACTCACAAGCTCTTACATTGTCCTATATATAAAGCTATAGACTTATTACACAAGCTATATACACTTACAACATATTTTACTTTATTTTTATTGAAACTAAAACTAAAATTTTACTATGTCCACATATATTATGGATCCATTGGATATTGTAAATATCCATGTTATGAGGTTTGAATATCATTTTAAAAAATTACCAAATGTTATAGGTAAAAGTGAAAACAAATCTATTAAATTGATAAATGTAATCTACGACTTAAGTTAAATGTGCTTCCTACATTGTAGGATAAGATTATATGTTTTAACTCTTAACTTATGAGATTTCATTCATGTTTTGCTAATTATGCATCACAAATGTTAAGGGATAGTAGTTGTTAGGTAGGTTTCGTTTGAAATAAGGCCTCCGCTCCCTTCATATAAATCAAATGGAATTGTTCCTTTACCTACAAAGAATTGTTTCTTTTGCCATTATTATGGATGAATTAACAAAGGAAATACAAAATGAAATCCCTTGGTATATGTTATTTGCAAATGATATTGTGTTGGTGGATACAACTCAAGAAAATATTGCTACTAAAATGGAGAAGTGGAGACATGCTCTAAAATAAAAAGGCTTAAAAAATAGTAGAAGCAAGATAGAATATATAGAATGCACACCTACTTATAATTAAAATAGAGAATGGTATTTCTAAATACTAAGCTATAAAAAATTTTTGTAAAACCATGCTTTCATTTTCTACACATAAGGAAGAAAAGGAAGAATTAATATCCCTAGGATACTTTCTTATCTTACTATTAACTTGAAATAAAAAGTTGATATAAAGATTTAAATTTTTCTCAAAATCGAAGCTTTGCTCTATAGAATATATCTTGTAGATCACATTAATTTATGCTTACAAATGTAAAAAAAGGACATCAAGTTGAAGCATATTCCAAAAAATATCAAAAGTACTAGTATTTATTATCTCTCCACAAATGGCATAAGTAGAAGAATTCTTAAAATTTTGAAATCTAGGAATTGAAAAACACCATTTCCAAACTTGTTGAGAAAAAGAGCAATAAACAAAAATATGTTCAATAGAATCTTCATGAAGGCCTAATAGAACAAATTGGATTATCAAAACCAACAAGTTATAATCAACACCTAATAGGAAGGCCTCTATATAATAAAGACTAAGCAAAAAATTACATTTTTAGCTGCACCCCAAGTTTTCATAGGTTTAAAAACCTTTGTATCTAATCTTTCTCAATATTTTGAGTGTTACATCTATGACTAAGAATTACAAAAATTGGTGACCTTTTGTAAGAGAAAAATGAACAATCATAACACTATTAGGCCAAACTCAATTATCCCAAAACAAGATGAGAGTTTAGAAGATGATCCCAAGAAAATTGCTAAACATCTATCACAAATAATTTGAAAAGAGGTCTTATCTATCTTATTTATATTGAATTTAGCTTGAAATTCTTTCTATTCTAATGGCATAGTAGGGGTAGTATTAGGGAAAAAATCTGCAATATGAAGAATACCTTTATAATTGAATTTAATTCTTTTCAAGTGAGAATCATAAGCAGCTAAAATACCAGTATTTCTACAAAATGATGTCCACCAGAAAAATAACCATTTAATGGAATCCCATGAATGTTGGGAAGGATGCCATTACAAATAGGAATTGATTTTCTACCAAGTTGACCAAATGTGTTGAAGCACAACTGATCCTCTAATTCTAATTTTAGAAAAATTAATAACCCAAGTTTTCCATTGAGTGTTAAACCAAATTTTTGACATAGCTAGACAACCAAATTTAATTTAGTGTCTAATAAACAATTTCCAACTTTCATCACCTTACAAAGCTCTTAAAATCCATTTGGCAGCAACCAATATACCTTAACAATGGGTTGAAGGAAAATCCAAACCACAAACTTTTTTATTAAGAGTACAAAATTCCTAGTTAACTTAAGAAAAGTAGTGAAGAGCATTATTGTTTCCCTTAAAAAGGAATCTAATAAGCTACTTTAACTACTCATATGATCTTTTAGAAGAAGCCATAAAGGAAAAGTAATAAAAATGAGTAAACTACAAAATTCTAAAGTAACAATAAATCTTCCTACTACAGATAATGGTTTACCAACCCACTTATTGATTTTCTAATGAACTTTATGAAGAACTTCCTCCTAGAACTAATTGGTAGAAGTTAAGGGACAAAGAGAAATGCCCAATAGAGTTATAAACTCAAAAGGTTGAACCTAGCTCCAAGGAAAATTAGAAAGCTCCAAAGGAATATCACCAAGCTTGGATCTCATAGCATGAGTTTGTTCTAATTAATAGCAAAACCACATGCTTTAAAATAAACTTAGATACAATGAAGGGAAATGTTTAAATTATCATCAATTACTAGTAGAAGAAGAAAGCTATCATCTACAAAGTAATTATTAATACTATGACGTCAAATAGTTAGAAGAGGTAAACCTTTGATCTTGTCCTGAAAGGATAGTATTGTAAAATTTAAACAAAAGCTTCAACAACAAGAATAAAAAGATATGGAGCAAGAGGACAACCTTGCCTAACTAATCTTTGAAGAGTAGTAGTAGAAGAACAACTCTTATTAATGCATATCTTGGCACTAGTAGAGGAAAATAACATTCTAACATGAGAGATAAAAGGAGAACCCAAGCCTAACTTCTACAACATAGCCAAAATAAAAGAACACTCCATCCTGTCATAAGCTTTAGCATAATCTAATTTTAGAAGAATAATATCTTGATTAGTATCCATGGCCAAATTCATTGCCTCTACAATTGTGAAAAAATTATTCGAAATAAATCTTCTTGGAACAAAATGAGTTTATTTTTCTCTGACTAATTGAGGAAAATACCTTCAAAATTTTAAAGCCAAAGCCTTAATAATAATCTTATAACTAACATTCAACAAAGTGATAGGCCGCCAATTAGTAATCTCAAAGTTATTACCTGACTTTAGAATGAGATTTATCAAACCTTGATTAATCATTTTACTAATAAAACCTTTAGATAGAGCTTTTTGATACATGTTGAAAAAATCAACAACAATGTCATTCCAATATTCTTTATAAAACTCACAAGGTAGACTCTCAAGACCATGAGATTTGTCATTAGCCATAGAGAGAAGAGCATCATTAAAATCTTACATAGTTAGCATGCCATCCTCTCCCAAAATAGAGTAAGAATAAGTGGGAGTCTCATAAGTACAAAAATATATAGCCACTTTATCAATACATTGTGAAGTGAATACATCTAAATAATGAGCAAAGAAAGCATCTAAAATATCTATAGAAGTAGAGAGAATATCACCATTAACATGAATTTAATCAATTTGATAACTTATTTTAGGATCTTTCAAAAACTTGAAGAATTCTTTTGAAGCTCTATTCCCTAATTTCAACCAAGATAACCAATGCTTAAGTAAATCACCTTGTGCTTATAATTTAAAAAAAAAAATTTTGTTGAAGGCTTACAAGCTACATCTAAACACTTTCATCATGAGGGGTATGAGACAAACATTCTATTAATTGATGATATTTTCGCCTGGTTTAAAAGTAACAACTTGAAATTTTTTAGGTAAGCATTTACCAAAGTACCTTAAAAATTTGATACTGCAAAAAATAACATTTTACCATCATTCAATAAAACCATTAGAATTTACTAATCTTGGAACCAAGTTCCAAAAGTACTAAAAGGACCTTTGAAAATTTTTATTAGATAAAAAAGTAGTATTGGTAATAAAAATATTGAGGAAAGATTCACATGGCCTATTCTTTGAATTAAGAACATGATGGATTGATGATTTGAAAGAGTTCATTCTGGATGTGCTTAACCAAATAAATTGTGCAGAGACTCAACACATAAATTAGGAGAAGCAAAAAGATAAAGTTTAGATCCATATTTAGACTAAGTAAATCAGTCTGGATCTCTATGATTCCCACCAATATTAAGATTTGAAAGTGCAAACCTATTCCTAAAGGAAGACCAGGCTCTCCATTCATCTTGTTAAAAATTAAAAGGTATCCCTTCTATTTTGTCTGAGTCATTTTCTGACGTATTAAAATCCCCACAAATCAACCAAACAATATCAAGAAGACCATTGTTAAGTTAAGATCAATGTAGAGTTTTTTCTTGGGAATCAAATGAATAATATATATTATAATGCCAAAAATGACACCAAAAGCATTTAAGTGAACCCAAACATCTCTAGCTCTCGAAATAGAACCAGGATCAATGATGTAAGAAGAATATTTTGAAGTAACAAAAAGAGGAATACAACCTCTTCCAACTTCATGGTTTGCAAAAAAAATATCTTCCCTTAAGCATAAAAAAATTAGTTGCAGAAGTCAAATTAAAGTCATCTATTTCAACCTCTTGAAGACACAAATAATTAGAATTCTAAAAATGATATTGGATAATTGCCTATCTTCGAGGGTTCAACAATCCCCAAACATTCCAAGAGATGCACTTCATGAGGCATAACATCCAACTTAGATCATTCTTTGATATCCATGATAGAATAAAAAAGGATTAACTTACTCAAAATTAGAAACAACTGGCTTACGGGTTTGAGGAGCAATATTCTTTGGAGTTTCTGAGTTTTTCTACTTTAGGATTATTGCATATGATGTATTGATTTCTTTCCTTTGAGTATGAGAACCTCATGAAAGCACTATATGATTCTTAAATACTTATGATGTTTTTTGGACAATAGACTTGTGATGTCACTTTACATCTGTCTATTCATCTTTTTGAGGATTCATTTACTTTTCTAAAATTTCATTTGAAGTATTTGCAACCCCTTGTCAAAATTTTCTAAAGCACCTTCTATAACCTTAATTTCTTTAGCTAATTTAACTTCATCAGCTCTTTTGGCAATTAGTTTAGGAAAATTAAAAACCTTGTGAGATAGCTCATGACAATAACAACATGCATTAGGAAGGGTGATGAGACGCGACTTGCACTGGGCCGCGATATCGCGGCCACCGCGATATCGTGTCTTCTCCTGCGATATCGCGTACGCGATATCGTGTCCCACCGCCATATCTATAAATAAGAGGCGGCACTCCCTTCATTTCCCAATCCTGGCTAGTGTAGCGAAGCTCTGGCAGATTGATCACTCTAGAGTTAGAATTTTTCCCCATGTGCCCGCAGTAGGAGTCCTAGAGTGAACGNATGAGGGGATCGTAATCATATTCTAACCAAATAACATTATTAGGTTAAAACATTTTAATTCAAAAATTTTAACTCTAAAAAAATCTTTTATCTTTTACTTGCCTACTAAATTGAAAACTTTGGGATGCATTTCTTATTTTATAACTATGTAAAAATGTAGTGGTTAAACTAGCTAGCAGTAACACTTGTATTATATATAGGCTACACTAGTCTATTAAATACATGCCTAGGGATGTTAATTTTTTTCCTCTCATAATAGGAATCATTCTAATCATTGATTGAAAAATATGATCAAATTGTAAAGTCTTTGAGAATGACTCTGGGGTAGACCTTTGAGCTTACCTTTGAGCTAACGACCCAGGGTAAGCATAAGTGCACTTGTATTGACATAGATGATTTTAGATTTGCAAGCCTTGAGGCTTACATAAAAGATCTAGCTATGGATGCGAATGGTAGAATATGGTCTAATTCTACAGGAGCAAGGAGTGAATCTCAGGTCATTAAACCTTGTTTTACTCTACTAGATGACTTACTTAATGCAGTCATTCAAGACTTTTCAAAGCATTATTCCATTGGATTTTTTGCCACAATGATCCCACCTGCATAAATTTTGAATAATTGGATGGAAATCCACTAGACTCGTCAAGGTATTCACAATGTTCTTGTTCTAAATTTAACTAAGGGTTTTTTTTCTTTTTCAATTTGAAATCAATGAACAAATAATAATGCAATTAAGAATACTTCATGGTTTATGTGTGATACCCTTTTAGTATTATGCAAATGGCAAGAAGACTTTGATGTTACTAAAGAAAAAAAAAATATTTTGCCAATTTGCATTGAGTTCCATAATTTGCCAATGGTTTTTTTTCTTTAATCACTGATATTGCTAGTATGATTGAAAAAGTGTTTTTTTTTTAGAAAAATAAAGGGGTTTCTATGCTTGAACAACTAGAAGGGTTTGTGTAGAACTAGATTTAAGCAAAGAACTTCTAACTTCTATGGAGCTAGAATACAAAAGGAAGATTTTGGAATACAAAATTTCTAATCTTACCCTTTGATGAGTGGCGAGGTACCCCTACACTCAACCATACGAATACGAGTGTACACGCGCGATCCGGTTGAACTCCGCAGACTAAATGCCTTAACGCCACAAGAAANAAGATTCACTCCTTGCTCCTGTAGAATTAGACCATATTCTACCATTCGCATCCATAGCTAGATCTTTTATGTAAGCCTCAAGGCTTGCAAATCTAAAATCATCTATGTCAATACAAGTGCACTTATGCTTACCCTGGGTCGTTAGCTCAAAGGTAAGCTCAAAGGTCTACCCCAGAGTCATTCTCAAAGACTTTACAATTTGATCATATTTTTCAATCAATGATTAGAATGATTCCTATTATGAGAGGAAAAAAATTAACATCCCTAGGCATGTATTTAATAGACTAGTGTAGCCTATATATAATACAAGTGTTACTGCTAGCTAGTTTAACCACTACATTTTTACATAGTTATAAAATAAGAAATGCATCCCAAAGTTTTCAATTTAGTAGGCAAGTAAAAGATAAAAGATTTTTTTAGAGTTAAAATTTTTGAATTAAAATGTTTTAACCTAATAATGTTATTTGGTTAGAATATGATTACGATCCCCTCATTGTTCTTCTTCCTCATTATAGGTGACTTCATAAAATTTATACCAAAATGTAAGATTGAAATGGAACATCTTTAAGAAGTTGAGTAAAAGAAAACTCATGAATTTGAGAGCACAACCTAGCTTTGTTATACTACTTATTATACCCCAGAGCTATTCTTTTTCAATTAAAAATTATTCTTTTTACCTATAATGTATTACAACAACAATGTTGGTAATTGGGGGACCAACAGAAAGTACGTAGCACTAGCAATATTCAGAAACTACAAAACTACCATAACATGTTCCAAAAAAGTCTATATCCTCTTCCTATCATATACATGTTCTAAAATTTTTTTAAGAGATTACTAGTTTTGGATTCTCTCCATTTTTGTAGTTGGTAGGATATTATGATGAGCTATAAAAATTCATAAGAAATATGATGGTTTTGAAAATTTTTTAAGTAATTACTTATATTCTAAAAGCCTAAGTCTTTTATCTATTTATTATTATTATGGAAAGGTCTAATTTCATCCTTTTCTTTAAAAAATTCAATTACATTCATTAATTTTAGAATTGGCTAACAAAGAAAAAAAATCAGTAACATAAATAAAAAATAGATGTAACATTTACACTTACTTTATACATAAAATATGTATATGTAGATGCATATTACTCAATGTCATTAGGATGAGAAGGCAAGTGAGGAGTACCTAGTATTTAATGAAGAGATCAATAATTTGTTTGATATAATAATCTTTTTAGAATAGTTCCATTAAATTTAAAACTCATTTATTTGATATAACTTTTTTTAAGAATAGTTTGGCTAAATTTGAAATCCATTTGTTTGCTAAGATAATCACTTGCTCTCACATATTTAGTCTAAGCCTAATCAATACTATACAAAATAAAATGAAAGAAAAACAAAAACTGACAAAAAATGAATTAGTAAATGTAAAATTAAATATAATAATGTTTTAGACATGAATGGCTAATAGGATTTGAAAGCTTAGTACCATCCATATTAGCTATTCTGAATTACTGATTACTAAAAACTTTAGTTAAAACATATGAACTGTCATGGTTAGTTGAAAATATATTAGATGGATTACATACTTCTTTAAAAATTTTACTCTTAAGGCTAAAATTATGATAACCAAGATTGTAGTGATGTCTATTATGTAGACAATTTTGACAACATTGAATTTTTTAAGGTATTTTCAATTACTGTTCTTTAAGAAAATCAAAATGAATTACATGTAATTCATTGTTTTGCACATTAAAGAGACAATTTGCCAATGCTAAATATAGTGATGGAGCTCATAATTTGAGTGGTAAATTTTCTTCTAATCCATGTATTAGTTTGTAAGGTGGTACTCTTGTTGCTGTTGAAAATATTCCCGTTCTCTTGAACCTCCTCCACTGCATCAGATCATCCAATCCATCATACAAAGCAAACAATCAAGTGATCGGGAGTCCCATGATGATGGGGGATCTCACAAAAGAGATCATGACAAAGGTAAAGATGCACGTGAAGATCGAGGCCATCATCAAAACAAAGGAGGGGATCGACACCATGGTGGTAACAGTTCTCCTCCCTCTTGTCCATCTTCTTGTTCCACTTTTTCTTCACCAAGTTTTGACTCAGATTGCAACCATCGTAGGAAAGATCAAGGTGATGGTGATCGAAAATATCGACATGATAGCAAAGATTGATGGGGACGATGTGAGAAAGGGCATCACCAGTCACGCAAGACTCACCGTCAGGAAAGGAGAGGTAGTAGATATCATCATAGATATCATGGCCATCAGTAGGACTATGACTTTGATGAACCACTGATTGCTACTCAAAGCATGCTTAACATAGCAGAGGTAGTTCGAATACCCACCATGCACTTGAAAGATAATCAGATTAAGCACCTTGATATGAACAACATCCCCAAATTTGAAGGGTGGTATAATTGTGATCCGCAGACTCACTTACAAGCATTTCATGATGCCTACACCTTGTAGAAGGTAGACAATGATTGGTAGAAGCTCAAACTATTCCCTTGAATACTCATTAAGGAAGCAGAAAGTTGGTACCATTCTTTGGAGCTAGAATCAATCAGGCGATGGAGTACGATGCTAGAGATTTTCAATGATAAATGTCAAACTTACTCCATAGTATCTAATTTGAGACGATAGATTCAGGGGTGGAAACAAGGTGGTCATGAACCTTTGCAACCATGGGCATATATTACTCATTGTTACATTGATGCCCTTGTCATGCCTACTCTCAACAAGAACAACTCCACCATATCATAGATGGGCTCTGTTTTGAAACAAGAAAGATCCTTGGCATTTACGCTCAAGGACGGCTATCTAAGTTAAGGGCCCATCAACTATAGTGCCTAATTGAGCAAGTAGCCAAAGAGGAGGGAGAACTAAGAAAAAGGAAAGTGTAGAAGAGTATAATCAAGACCCTTCCATCTAAAAGAAAGAAGTCCAATTTTGTGAAGATGAGGAGGAATCACCACTAGATGCAATGGTGAATAGAAAGACCTTGCCCATACAAAAATTTGCTTCTGAAATTTTAGCCAAGGTTGACAAGATGTGGGATTCTTTGGATGAGAAATTCCAAAGTGTCCTAAAAATTGTAGAAAAATCCAAAGAGTAAAGTAATGATCAAGATCAATGTAGGAGGAAAGAAGCTAAACATGCCTACCACAAAGGTAAGGGCAAAGTTGCTATGGTAGAACAGGTTGTAAACTCTGACACAGAGGAATACGATGGATGTGACATATGCCAATATGAACATCCTAAGGGATGTTGTCCTGTGATGTCACATTTATAGGAGTCTGGGGTGTATGCGTTGAATCCTTGCTTAGAAAAAAGGCAAACACGTTGAAAATTGCCTTATCCACAAGGCAATCCCAAGCAGTTCCACCAGCAATAGGGATATTACCCAAGTGAAGTGCCGTCGTAACCTTATGAGCAATACTAACAATGGAAACATCCACAATCATGGAGGATGCCATCTCCAAGGTAGCAGTACTCTTACCGGTAGCCATATCCTTATGGGTACTACATTCAACAACCAATCTCCTCATGAGACTCTTCTAGTCACACACCTTTGCAAAATCATTACTATCCCCTAGAATAATTTTAAACCTAGTCTCCATTACCTAAGGGGAGAACCCACATCTACATTATCCTTTGCCACCTTCTCCTGCCATACCTACTCATCAACCCTCAACTTAGCTACCTCCTACTCCACTTATGCAGGAAGAAATACCACCATAGCCACAACAACGTAATGCCACAAGGGTTGTTAATTTACAACTGGCTTCTTAGCCAAGTGGGTCAAAATCAAAACCATGGAAACATTCCTTTTTTTGGCCCAATAACCTAAACATACCCTCACATTTATCTGTGGCTAGTGCCTCTGAATCTCCAATCGCCTCTACCACTTGATCCTTTGAGCAGCCTTCAAGACAAACACCTCCCAATGTACAAACCATCATGTTAACATACAATGTGATAGAATGGATAAAGGCAATTCATCTTTCTTGGAAATTGACTAATCTAGGGAGTCCCCTCATATACCTCCAGGTGGCAAGAAATGATCCATGCAAAGCTCTTTTGGATTTGGGATCGGGTGTCAAATTTATTTCACATGATATGTACAAGACTTGGAACCTACCCCTATTGAAGGAAAGCAACATTCGGCTCGAGCTGGCAGACTAGTCCATTACGGTTTCCTTGGTATTGGTAGAAGATATTACGATGACCATTTGTGGGTGGTCCTACCCTACTGACTTCCTAGTCATCCTTGTTGATAATTGCAAGGGGGATTTTCTAATTATAATGGGCAAAGCTTGGCTTAGCATAGTGGATGCATGTTTGGGACTCCGAGATCTTTCCCTTGAGATTTCAAAGAAAAATCCTTTTAGGAAGATTGAGAAGAAACGTGTTCTATGCATCGTCTACAGTGACTTCAAGTGCAACTATGTGCAGAAACTTTGGTCTGTTAAGCAGACATCCATACAAGCATGCAGTTGGTGTGCTGTAGAAATCACAAATTAACAATGCTTATATGTAGTAGCCACTAACCAGGAAGGCATCCAGTGGCTGACCGTTGATTCTGATAGTAGCACTCTATTCATGGAATCCTCTAAGGGCCTTGTATGTGCCTATGGGGAAAGCATGGACGAACTAGAATAGGTCCATCAACAACTTTCCACTGTTAATGATAATGTTGATTGGGGAAGGTTATAGATCCCTAAAAAATTTAAACAGGAACCCCTGGAACTAAAACCCTTATTGGCCAATCTAGAATATGCATTCTTGTAGAATGGCAAGCTGATAATAATGAATGCCACTCTTGCACCTGAACATAAAAAAGACTACTAAAGATGGTGAAGAAATGGTTGACTACTTTTACATGGTCATATCTTGAGTTGACAAGAGTTGATCCTAGGGTGTGCCAACATTGGATCTATATCAACCCCTCCATGAAGTAACAATGATAGCTGCAAAGACGATTGAATCTCAACCTTAAGCAAATCATCAAAGATGAAATTGAACAATTGCTGAAAGTAGGATTCATCTATCCCTTTGTAGATAGTGAATGGGTTAGCCCACTCATTATTGTGCCAAAGAATGATGGAAAATGGAGAATCTGTATAAATTTTTGATTACTAAATAGGGCAACTTTTAAGGATCATTTCCCACTTCCATTTGTGGACCAAGTGTTGGATACCATTTTGGGGCATTGCTACTATAGCTTCTTGGATGGTTATAGTGGCTATAACCAAATCCAGATTGCTCCTGAAGACCAGGCCAAGAAAACATTTACAAGTACCTAGGGGACTTTCGTATATAAGAAGATGCCCTTTGGCCTATGTAATGCGCCTACAACCTTCCAACGCCTCATCCTTAGCATCTTTCAACAGTAGATTAGCAATGGTGTCGAGGTTTTCATGGATGACTTCTCCACCTATGGAGCAACATTCGAGCAAGCCTTGGACCACCTTGAGAAAGTTTTAAAAAGCTAAGTGGAAACTAATTTATGGCTCAACTAGCAAAAGAGACACTTGATGGTCTAAGAAGGCATTATTTTGGGGCATCAAATCTCACAAGTAGGGATCGGTGTGTATCTTGAAAAAATTAGGATTATTCGAAGAGTTACTAGTTAACCAGGCACTATAAAAGATGTCTAGTCATTCCTTGGACACATTGGTTAATACCAGCGCTTCATCGAGAATTTCTCAAAGATCGCCAAGCTATTGGTGGAACTAACAAAGAAAGACACTCCATTTTTTTGGACTAGGAAATGTGAGTCTACATTCCAAACACTAAAATAAAAACTCATAGAGACTCCAAGTCTATGAGCACTTGATTGGTCTAGACCATTTCACATCATGATGAATGTGTCTAATTATGCATTGGGAGCTATGCTCACATAGTTGGATGACCAGAAATGTCCATATTACATCCACTGTGCAAGCCGAAGCATTTTTGGTGCTCAGCTCAATTACACTACCATCAAAAAAGAATTAATGGTGGTGGTGTTCGCCTTGGAAAAGTTCCAACACTACGTGCTTGGATACAAGGTGTTTGTGCATACCGACCATAGTGTCATCCAGTTCCTTATGAACAAACCAATGTTGAGTCCCCATGTCATATGGTGGCTCATGATTCTTCAGGAATTTGACCTTACTATGGTGGACAAAAAGGGGACTGAGAATGTGGTTGCTGATCACTTGTCTTGGTTATGATGGGACCACATAGAGGAGGAGGAGCCACTCTCTGATTAGTTTCCAAATGAACTCTTTGTTGGAGCAATTACCAAGGAAGTGCCAATAAGATCAATTTGGTTTGGTGACATCCTTACCTATCTTTTGACACAAAAGCTACCAAAGAAGTGGAATCATTAGAAGAAATAACAATTTCTTCACAAAGCCAATCACTTCATGGAAATCACCAGACACCTTTACAAGGTGTGTGCAAATGGCTTGGTTCCATGGTGCATCCCTGATGTGGATAAACTATGCATCCTTCAAGATGCTCATGAGGGCCCTTGTGGGGGCCATTATGCTAGACAAACGCATGGCCATTAAGATATTGCTCACAAGCTATTATTGGCCTCCACTCTTCAAAGATGCTCAATGGTTTATCCGCTCCTGTGAATGATGTCAAAGAGATAGTGGGATGACGACAAGAATGGAGTGACCTCAATAGTGGATTCAGCCACTAGAACCCTGCAATATTTGGGGCATTGACTTCATGGGCCCCATTGCATCCATGTCCAATGGGAAGGTGTATATCATTATCATAGTAGACTACTATACAAAGTGGGAAGAGGCAACATCTGTCACCAACTGTTCCTCAACCATGGCCGTACGATTTTTCCAACAACAAATCATGAACAGGTTTGGGGTGCCACGTGTACTCATTTTAGATAATGGCACTCACTTCACGAGCACTACTTTTTGTAAACTTATGCAGTGCTTAGGGGTTGAACATAAGTTTACAACACCCTATCACCCTCAAGCCAATGGGCAAGCCAAAGTCATAAATAGGGAGATTACAAAGATCCTAACTAGGATCATGAGCAAATATAGGAGGGATTAGAGCACAAAACTTAATGATACCCTCTGGGCCTACCACGCAATGTGGAAACTTCCTATAGGCTACTCTCCTTATGAGTTAGTGTATGGAAAACTACCAAAACTTCCAATTCAGGTAGAACTTTGAACACTATCCACCGCCAGTGACTTGGGTCTTGACTTATCCCTAGCACAACGAGAATGACTCATCAACTTGAATGTGCTAGATGAGAATCGATTAGTAGCCCTATCATCAAATGAAGTGCATAAGGCCTATAATAAAAAATTTCATGATCTTAGGATTCGAAAGGTAACATTTCAACGTGGAGATAAGGTTCTCTATTGGAACCCCACACATGTACCACAATGTACTAAGTTTCAAACATTATGGGAGGGACCTTATATTGTTTCTGAGACCTTTCCATCCAAGGCCCTACTTACACACAAACCTAAGGATCCCATGAGAACACATTTAGTCAATATGCAATAATTAAAACCCTTCCATGAACCCCACCGAACCAGTGTCACTACCCTCTTGTCACGCAGTCAGCCTCATTCCATTTTCTGGATCTCCTCCTCCCAGCTTAGTCATGGGGGAGATTACCATCCATGCTAAAATCTTTTACTGGCTCCTCAGTTTTTTTTAAAAGTTTTTGTTTTACATATTTTTTTTACACCATCATTCATATGTTTTACAATTCTTACATACTTTTTATTTCTTTATTTCTATATGTATATACTTACTTATGTTTTAGTTGTTTTATATTTTTTGCTAATAAGTTGTCTTATTGCCATAGAATACAATGGTGCAGTTGTTGCTCTTTGCAGTGGTTTGTATATTATAGTTTGCCTATTATATCTAATTCCTACCTTAGCATTTTTTGTTTCAGGAAGCTAAGTTATACTTTCTTTTCATGTAACATGTAGTGAGTCCATGTCATCCACCCATCCACACACTATATGGTTTTCCTTGTTTTGGAAATATGCAATTCCTTTTTCATTAAAAACAACTTTAATTAATTTGTGACTTGTGTAGTTTCCAGGCTTGAGGAGGATCCAACAGTTTGAACAGGGTGTGACTTCAAGGAAATGCAACATTCTTTGTGCTTTTCTATTCCCTTGTATGCGAGAGTGTTCTCATGGACTTCTTACCATTCCATATCCTTCTATAATAAGAAGTTAAATAGTAATCAGTCCTTGCATGGTGTGGTCCTCATCATTCAAAAGAGAGAGAGAGAGAGAAAAAAAAAAGAAAAAAGGAAGAAAAAGATGAGGATTAAAAGCACACCCCTTGGACAAAATACATGCGAAAATGCATGGGTCTTTGCATGGTGTGGTTCCCATTTGAAAAAAAAAACATGGTAATTCAAAGCACACCCCTTAGACAAACTCTAAAGGGCTACAAGCACTAGTTATGGGACTTGTTTTGTCCCCTCTAACTAAGGCTCCTTCTCACTTCCTATCTCTCACCCATTTTGGAATGGTGGTTGTTTTATGGAAGCATTCTTGTGTCTCAAGGGATGGACTAGTCTTAGAATATTGATGTGAAGTCACTGTACGTGGTTGGTTTTGGTTTGGATTAAGGATGGATCCTACCAGGTCACTTAATCATACACTTCACAAGGGACTTCATGTGACCATAATTAGGAATTCCATTTCACACCCTCTTCCCTTCATCAATTGCTCTCTGTTACTCACTTCACTACCAGTTTTATGTTTTGATCATTTGTCTTGGTTTGCTGGAACTTGCAAATCCTTCTACTAGTTCTCGTGGATGTGAGTACTAAATTTCGGTGGCCATTAATTAACTATGGGGTCCACGAACTCCTATGTTGATGATGTGTAAGGGCAAACAAGGTTGAAGCCTGCTATGGCAAGGACTCACTTGTACATCCTTTGGTTTCATTTGTTAATCTTGTACCCCTTTGATATAGTTGGTCGATCATTTCTATGTTGCCCGTTGTAAGGATCTTCATCCAACAAGTTCCATATTATGACATTCTCCTAACTTTGACTCTTCTTTTGATCACAATCTTCCTTCCTCTTTGTCTCATATTATTCTTTGGTCTTTGGATTCTCGAATCACTCCAATTTTTTGCTACAATTTGTAGAATTGGGCTCTTAATTCAATAGTCAATGCAGGTCAACTTAGCTGAACGACTGTGTCAACTAGGCCCCATATACGCATCCACCTGCATTTACAAAGCCTCATTTACATGGCTCTATCGATGTAGCTAAAAAATACTATATATATCCACATCTTTCCTTTGAAGTTTGTCCACTTGTTCATATCACTAGGGGAGTTTTTTCAATTTTTCTACATCCAATCTTCTTTCTGAGCACATACCTTTCCTACTGCATATCCCAATCTACCCGTTTTTTTAAGGGAGGGGGGGACGAGAGAGAGAGAGAGAGAGAGAGAGAGAGAGAGAGAGAGAGAGANAGAGAGAGAGATCTATGATTATTATGATTATCAAATAATTAACACCTCTTAGGGGTTAAACAAATAAAAAATAATTATTAATTTCAATTTATCATATTTTATTATTTTTTAACCTATCAACTACACTCTGGGACACCAAATAGGATGCATGTGCCATTATCATAGCTTGGCAAAAATGAGAAAGTGTATTATTGCCATTTTGAGCAACTTATACACATTTTAATTCATGGTTATGTTGTGACTATAGATGGCACCTAAACCAAGGAATCCAAGGGAAGAAGGACCATCACAACCGAGGAACAAGTAACCTAGAATTGGAAGAGGATGAGGCGCACAACCTTAAGAGCATGTAGAGGGCTCACATGCAATGGGCCCTCTCTATGAAGGACCTGATGTGGAATTTTTTCATCAGATTTCTGAAGAGGATGTTCCCAGTGAACAATCGTGAGGGGATGAGACTCCAACAATAGCACCATGGCTTAAGGTCATCTTGACCCAAGCTTGTATTGACGCTATTAAGCCAAGGGGGCTACAATGAACGATCCTTCAAGAATTAAACTTCAGACCGTTTCTAGAAAATGCATAAGAAGAAGTCAGAACCCAATTGCAAAATTCTCCTTGCTGGGTCCAAAGTAAGAATTAAGGACATCTATGTATCTTACTTTGCAGAGGTAATTGCGTAAGCTCTTGAGTTGCCTGAGACTAGGGTTGATGTGGCAGAGATTCCAAAATAAGCGGACTGCAAGGTGAAAGGGGAGTGGATCAGGTGGTGCTATGGGGTAGACCGTAAGGATTTTGGCACATTAACCATCGTAGAGAGGGTTTACTCAAAAATCACATCTTACCACTTAAATCCAATGGTAAGACCTAGCAAGAGCACTACCTACTCTGCTCATGCGTGTACTGCTCTACGCGGAAAATTTCCCATCAACCTTCCATTGTTGCTTTTTCTTGAAATTGAGAAACGATTTGTTGAAAATGAACGTGGAAGGAGAGCTTTGCCTTTTCCTTGCCTAATCAGAAAATTATGCAAATGGGTAGGGATAGCATGTTATGTCAATGATACACTTCGTCACATCCTAATTGCCTCATGGTGTGACATGATGAAGGACAAAACTCTTGCCACAACACAAATAAGGGAAGAGCAGCAACCACCTCCACCACTTGTACAAGCAACAAGGTTGGACTTGCATACAATCGCAGAGCACATACGTGAGATCCAACAATTGCTCTTGAGCCAACAGGAGCAATTAGTAGGAACTAATAGTGGAGAAGACCCTTCGGTGTACCGCCCTACAATGAGCCAGCTTGAACAAGTGGCTTGATTTGTAAGTCTGCTAGAGAGAGCAGGGCCGATATTTTCAGCCACACAAACACAAGTGCCTGCAAGAATAGATCCCAATGTTTGAGAAGTAACGATGTCCACCCAACAACTATTTTCTAAAATTTGAGGAAATGCTGCTACTTTCTCAGTGCACTTGGAGGATGGAGAGGGGGTCATTGTCCTAGTAATGCAACATCAAGGATAAGAAGTTGTAGTAGAACTGATTGCTGATACAATTTCTACGACTCTCAATGCACCTACGGTGCCTGTACCAGATGTACATGGACTTGGAGATGTACAGATGTCTGCACAAACTCAACATAGCAGAATTAACGCAACCCAACATGAGTAATTGTTGGACCGACTGGTAGGAATTAGGCAATCACTTCCAAATATCTTTGATCTTCTGGACAACATCATTGCAACCCAATCAAAGTTGCTCTCAGCAAAGGGCTAGTGCCTCATCTTAGAGGGGCAACTTGAAGTAGCCCAGGTAGACTATCAACACTCAGCTGTGGAAGTTGCCCAATTGAGGGTCCAACTTGTTGATCCGACACTCCTCAACCATGAACCCACCAAGGATGAAGTTTTTCAATAGCTTCAAACCAAACTTCAAATAGTTGAGAATGAGTGAGAGTCAACGATCTTTGACAAGTACTTAACAAACACACATTCTTATCATTTAAACAAGGACTTCGCAGAGGGTCACTAAGAGAATGTTAGGTTGACCAAAAAAGTTTTTCGCCTGTGCAATATTGGTGTCGAGAATCAACACATGAAAGATTTTATCCATCAATAGCAGGAGGAGCTAACTAGGGTAAACACTGATGTAAGGAGATTGGCTGCCAAAAATCATAATTTGTCCATGAAGGAAGTTTTAGCCTTGCAACAAAAATTAGCTATCGAAATTGCCGCTTGGAAAAATGAGGCCCTTAAGTTTGAATGAGTAAAAAATGACTATAGGTACCAAGTGGGATTGCTAAAAGAAATTAATGAAAAAGAAATCCAAGTCATAAAGGCTATGATGAATCAGGCACTACAACAGCTTAGGGAAGGAGGTGAGGTATGGCAACCCATCTTTGATGGATTAAATGCCTACAACCAAGCTGAGATCCGTCTCAAGGAGTTGTAGATTGAAGAGATGATAGGATATATGGAATTAGCCAATCTCCATTATGAAAACCTGGCTATGTTGATAACTGGAAGTTTGTGGTCAGATGTTGAGAAGCAAGTGGCCACCTCGTATTCTCTATACAAGGGCGAGTTCAAACCACATAAAGAGACAAAGATAAAGTTAGAAACAACAAATGCGAAACTCGAAGTTCTTCATACCCATTTTGAAGGACAACGCTCTATTGTAGAGAACTTGGCCTAATGAATGAATGACTACCAGTAGCTGCAGACATTGGTCCAAGCATTCGATATTGAATGGAAATAGTTTGCTGCTTGGTTTGTCAACTTGAAGGAACTCTTCCATGCACTTCCATATCCTTGGAACGGTCCTATTCTCGCACACATTGGCGAAGCTACCTGGACTGTGAATGATCCCAGAATCAAAGAAGACAATATAAGGGCATTGTTGGAGGCTTTTCGATTACCTCCAGAAGTTGTAGTAGCTGTAGGGCAACCATCATCAATGCCTGAACCACCACGTGTGCCAAAAGCTAGCGAAGGCCTGTTAGAACCACTGCCACTAGGAACTGTGTGACCTTCTCCAGCAACTTCAACATTTCAGCAAGGTTGATAATCCATTGTTTTCAAGGTGTTCAATTTCATTGTCTATGAGCACCACAATTTTGTAATTATTTTTTCATACACTCAGGCACTTGGTATGTTGATAGAGTTAGTGTTTATATAGATGTGTTTTGTCGTGTGTGTCATTAATAACTTCATACCTTCCAAGTTGTAATAAACTTAGGGATGAGTTTTCACTTAGTCATGGGGGTATGATGAAGTGTTTAGTTGATGCGTCGACTAGGCCGCGTTAACTAAGCCTCTTTGATGCAGCCACGATGACGTGACCCTGTCGACGCATCTATCCATGCATTAACGAAACCTCATTAACGCAGAGTTTGTCTTCCGCTATAAATATGTATGCACCAGCAACATTTATGACATCTTTTTGATATAGTTGTAGCGAAGCTCTTGTAGTTTGTTTCCATGAAAGTTAGAATATTTCCCAAGTGTCCGCAGTAGGAGTTGAAGAGTGTACGACTCTTTATTCGAGCGTTAATGTACCTGAGCCCATTGGCTTGACCGACAATAAAGACAAACATTTTGAACATTCCTTGCAGAATTTGGATTAAACTACTTAAGCATTAAAATATTTTAATAATTCTAAAGCTTTTGTTATTATTTCTTTACAGTTACAGTTGTTTTCATAGTTTATGAGAACCATAAGTAGGACCATCTCAAACATATATCTGACACTTGGCAACCTAATGATGCCTAACATCTGGTAACCTAGTAGTGGTTAGGACATGCTTAGGATGTGCATGGAGGATGGGATAGGTTGTTTATGCGAGGGATAGTTAAGCGATAGAGTATAGCAATCATAAAATTATATAGCCTTTCATTTCCTACACTAGAAGAATTAGACTTTAAAGATAAAAAGAAAACTTATAAAACTCATTTGCCTCAATCTCACTTAACCATAATTTTAGAATATCACAAGTGAGGTTGGGAAGACAACGACTAGTCTAACTGAGGTTTTTCTGGCTAGAAATCTGTGTATGTAAGTGCTTGCAGTCTTTGGAATTTGATCGGGTCGCGCATGAACGCTTGTGATTCGTATGGTTGGGCATAGGGGTACCTCACTACTCATCAATGGAGATGCACCATGAAGCAACAAAGGGAAAAGGACTACCATCTCATTGACATCACAATTTGATAAGGAGGATATATATTATTACTCAAGTAGATCCAATTATCAAAATCTATGCCCCCCTCTCAATCCACAATGTAAATGACATGAAAAATTCATGGCTATGTTCAACGTTAGCAAGCAATGGGGAGAACAAGACCCAACATAAGGAGGATCTATAAGCATAGGTTTTCGAGTAGGCCACCTAAATATAACCAAAGGGTTAATGGAAGAAGAGCAAGCCATCATGCCTCTCCTAATTCAACATTATCCTCATTGTTAAGCTCTGATAAGAATGAACATGGACTCAAGTGAAGGAGCAATGACAAATGATTTAGTATAGATAATAGAGGAGACCATCTTATGAATGGAGATAGAGATGGTAAATAGGATAGAGACATAGGACACAAACATGAATGAAGGCACAATAGGTAGCATAAAAGGGAATAGGTCATCCTAGGAACCATGATGAATGATATGATTATGATAAGCCCTTGATTACTATTAGGAGTATGATCAATATTAAGAAGGCTATGCACATATCAATTAGACATCAAAGGGATAGCTAGATAAAAAAACTAGACATGAATAATAACCCTAATTTTGAAGGAGTGGAGTAGGGTCATTCTGATTAAATAATCCTTCAAACCACATTGAATCTAGAATGTATGAAAGATAAATAATTGGCTAGAAAATAAGAAAACTAGCTATATTTTATTAATACATAAAGAAGATTAAAAATATAGTGGATTCACAAATCACACTGAATCTAGAATGTATGCAAGACAAATAATTAGCTAGAAACAAGAAAACTAGCTATCTTTTATTAATATTGAAAGAAGATTACAAATATAGTAGAATCACAAACCCACAAAACATCACACCAAAAAACTCACACACAATGATATTGCAAAGAATAAGGCTCTAAAATTACACACATGATTGAATTCAATACAAGGTATAATCAATTCTAGATGTTTTCCTCACACACAGGATTGAGATCTAACCAAGAGAGACAATGGATAATACCACATATATGATTAACCATCGAGATGCACACAACTTTCATGCAATCTCTCTCAATTCCCATGACATAAAATAAGCAACCTAAACCCAATATTGATCAAAAGACCAATTTGGAATCCTAAGAAAATCTGTTCCAAATTAAAATTAACATTTGTGGCTTTTTCCCATCTTGGAACTACTACTTTAGAAATTTTCCACAATTGAATAAGGCATCCATAGGTCTGACAAGATGTCTACTTGGAAATTATAGCTTGTAGAGAAGACATCTTTGGTCTTAGTAAGGCATCTACATTGAAGAAAAAACAACTATCTCATTTTCAAGATATCTACCCTAAGATGTCTCCCTTCAAGTCAAGACATCTCTACATAAAACAAGATTTCTCACTCCAAGTCAAAACATCTCCTAGGATGATAAAATCTACTATCAAAAGTGCAACTCTCAACGAAGATGTCTCCTTGAAGTCTAAGATGTCTCATGTAAAATCCTAGCTCTTAGGCAAGATGTTTATAAAGGTTGAAGACATCTCTTAAGCTACCTAAAACCTTCAAATATTTTTCCTATAGGAACAAATATGGATTTAGAAGAGATGTTCCTACACCAAGGATGTTGCAACACTAATCTATAACATTACTTACAAGCCTTCCATTTTATGTGAGCCTTGCAGAATATTCAAAATAAATGACAAAAGTTGAAATTATTTTCTAGGATACTTATTAAAGAGGTTAAAGGCTAGTGTTGTTCCTTAAAATTGGAATCCATTAGAAGGTGGAGTACAATGTTAGAGCTGTTTAATGACAAATATCCAATGTACTCTAGGATGTCCAATTTTGAGGAAGCAAATTTAAGGATGAAGATAAGGTGACCATGAATTTCTTGATATAGCATTGGACATATATTATTCCTTGCTGCATAGGTACCCAAGCCATGGATTTTCTTGAAGGGAGTAGGTAAGGCACAGTGTAGATGAACTAAAAAACAAAATGATAGAAACACTTGGGACTTATGCTTAATGGAGACTCTAAAAATGAGGGCTCATTGGATCTAGAAGTTGATTGATTAGGTTGCAAAAGAGAATGGAGAGTTAAAATGAGGAAATGTGTAAAGAAGTACAATAAAGATCCAACTATTCATAAAAAGAAAATCCATAATTATGTACTAGAAGAGGAAGAATTATTAGAAGAGGTGATCTAGTGGAAAACCTTGTGTGTCAAAAAATTTCTGAGTAAAATTTCTACTAAGGTTGATAAAATGTGGAACTTCATTGATGAAAAGTCCTAATCAACATTAAAAATTTTTTAGGAAAGAGTAGAGCAAGAAAGAACTAGAGATAAATATAAAAGAAAGGAGAAAGACATAGTAAGATATTACTATCACTAAAAGGAAAAAGCAATTGTCATTAAGGAGATTGTAGACTTGGATTCAAATGATAATAGTTATAAAATCTACTAATTTAAACATCATAAGTGTTATTGCTTAGTGATGTCACATCTTCAAGAGTCTAGGGCTTTATGCCTTAAACTTGAAATTTGTCAAAAAGAAAATACCTAGGAGGTTACCTTATCCTCAAGGCAACTATAAATAATTTAATCATCCATAACATGACTATCATAGTAGGGCTCCACTGCAATCTCAGCAGAATCATTAGTAATAGTGGAAAAACCTATAGTCATGGGGAATGCAAGCTGACCTATATGGATACTATGTCTACTAGCTAGTGTCTCCAAATGATTCTAATGCTCAAGCTTTTGCTCATCACTACTACCCTTTTAAGTCACTCTATGAACTAAATCATTATCACATACCCATCTCCTATACTCAACCATAAAAATCACTAAGCATTCACACACGATCCGATTGAATTTTGTGGACCCTTTGTCTTTTGGTACACTAGCCTCTAGGAAGTGAACTTGCCCTAACAATCATTCATTGTCTTCCCAATTACACTTGTGATATGCAAAGGTATGGTTAAGTGTAATCAAGGCATATGATTTTTATTATTTTTATGTTTTATATTTTGAGTGCTTAAAATAAAGGATCAAAAGAATGAAGTAATTTAATCTAACTAACTAATCAATGTCTAACTAACCCTAACATAAGCATCCAGTCCCACTTTCTGTACACATCTTGAACAAATATAACATTGCTGAATTACCAAACATTAAGCATTACTAGGATTACCAAGTATCATGCACATGCTCAATGTGGTCGTACTTATGTGCTTAAGTAATTTCTATTTAATCTAGCTTAATTTAGCTTAATTACTTAATGCATTAAAGGAAATATCCTAAAACATTAAATACATAAATAAAATGTTTAGTCTAGCCAAAGTGCTACAAGGTTTATTAGAAAGCTTCTTATTATTTCCACACATATTATCATGCTTAGGTATAATAGTGCTCAAATAAAGATCCATACATTCAATGACTCTTATTGTGGGCACTTGGGAAAATATTCTAACTCTAGGGAAGAAAAATTGCAAGAGCTCTACTACAATATGACAAAAACTCCAAGTGTATATTTATAGGCTAACACACATCTTGTGATATCGGATATCCTACATCACTTCTTGGTCCTCAATATTGGAGCCAAACAAAATACACTTCATCACCCCTCATCCTTACTAGCACACCCAACCACATTCTCTTAATTCTCTACCACTTAATCTGTCTATACAAGGTAACATTTCTTCTCACTCACAAAAACGAAATGCTACTTGAGCTATAAAGTTGTAAGTGGATGATAATTTCAAACATTTTGAGCATAATCCATACAAACATCCTTTCTTTAGGCATGCTAGTTCTATTCCTGCAAAAACAATCTTTCATAAATTTGCAAAAACACCTCCAAAAATCATACATTTCAATGTATTATCCATGACTATAAATAGTCTTTGGAATGATATATCCTCCAATAAATTGATGATTACAAAATGGAGAAGCACACTCCTCTAATTAAATATGGATGTAGCATATCAATCATAATTTATAATCGATAGGAAAATTAATGAATAATGATAAACTTAATAATGAATATGATGAAGTCTAAGCAATATAGGTACAATTACAATAACTAGAACATGCAATCCAAATGATAAATTAAAGACCGATATGGGATAGTGTTTAGATCTTTTCTTCTTGATGACTAAGAGATGTTTTATTTAGATAGAAAACAAAGTTTGCTTCCTATGAAGGCCCAAGAGATAAATATGATGCAATGTATGATGAAATGGATTGGGGTTTAAAAATGAAAAAATAAACCTTATTTAATGAGTAAAAATATGATTAGAATGATGAATTTGAAGGTTTTACAACTTGGGAAAGGAATAGAGAGTTTTTTTCTGCTAATTTGGAAGCCAAATAGAATTTTTTTAGGAACTATTTTGCAAGTCACACTAACATTGAGTAGGTGAAATTTACACAGGAATCAACATGTTTGCATGTGGTGATAATGATACACGCACTAAGACTAAGTTGATGGAGTATCAAAGATGCTAAAATGACTGTGAAGCACATAGGCCAAGTAGATAATGCAAAGGCTACTGCTCTTAGGATTTCTTAAAATTTAACAAGTGCTCAACCCCTAATGGATATTAGAACTTGATATTTAGAGGCATATGGTTAGAATTAATGTTACCCAAAATTTATGGGATTTAGGAATTCATGTGATGTGACACACCAATGACCTTGATACAAGGTGACACTTACTTTAGCATCACCTAGGAAAAACATATTAATTCTGATCTTCCTAGACCTGTGAAAGTATGGAAATTAATGTTAGTCATCTCAAGGGTAATGTAGACTAGTCATAGGAGACTTGAAAGAGTTAAAACTATGATTGAAAGATGATTTTTTAGACCATGCAATGTAGGTAATGTTGGTAGCTAATGTTGAGGCAAGCATCAATTGGGCAAGATACCTTATTTTAAACTCCTAAGAACTATCGAAAGAGTCAAAAGTAATGTTTATCATCTAGGTTGTGGTTAGGATTAATTATCGAAAGTTTGTAGAAGTCTGAAATGTTGCTAGAGATGGTGTTTTGAGGGTCTTTCTATTAGTGACATTGGGCATTGATGTTGATGCTAACACCAACATCTCTAGAGCATTAGTGGGAGTTTTAACCCTTGTTTCAACCTTCTAAAGCCATTGTTGATGTTGTAATTGATCCCTTCCATCATGGGGATGGATTGGATTAATTATTGAAAGCATATAAAAGGGCTAAATACTATTGCAAATGGTACTTGAGGGTCTTTTTATTAGTGACATCAGACATAGGCATTTATGCTGACACTAGTATCACTAAAGCATTAGTGGAACTTTTGACCCTTGTTTTGACCTCCTAGAGTCACTGTTGATGCTAGAATTGATATCTAACATCATGGAGATGGTTAGGGATAAGCATTAGAAGGCTGTCAAGATGAAAGATGATGCCAAGGAGTGAAATATTAAGGATCTTCCTATTAGTGATGCTAAGCACTCACATTACCACTAGATGTAGTATCACTGAAACATCAGTAGAACTTTTAACCCTCATTTTGACCTTCTAGAGCCATTGTTGATGATAGAATTGATGCCTTTTATAAAGGGGATGATTAGGACTAAACATTGAAAGCTTTTTTATGTCTAAGATGATGCAGAAAATGGCAATTTTAATGATGTATTTTTGAGGAACTTTGATGCTAATGCTAGAGTTAGCTTCAATGTCAACATGGTTTTTGAACTCAAGGAGCATGGAAACATGGTGCTGAAGGAAGCTTGAAAATGTTATACTTATATCTACCTAGTCCATTATAACACTAAAAAGTGGATAAAACATTGTCCCCTCTTGATGAATGTTGCTAAGATGTTGAAAGAGGAGCTTTTAAGAAGAAAATGGATATTGATTTGATGATGTACCTGTAAAAGAAAGGAGAAGAAAAAAAGTGAGACATGGGGATAATATTATGATATCACCTATATAGTTATCATGAAGATGATGTTATGCTCTAGAATTAGGACATGGCTAGATCCTACACACAGGATGATCAAAAAGATGCCATTAATGATGTTATCATCCTATCCCACTCAAATCCTTAACATACCCTCATTGTAATAGAACATAAGTACTTCATCTTTACTAATGTCTTGTTAATAAGAAGGGAAATGGATAGAAGAGAGAGTTAGAGAAAATAGGGAGAAACAAGCAATAGAAGAGATGAATTATAGAGTTTTAAAATTAAGAAAATCATAAATTAAGAGAATGAAATGAGCAACATTGCCTACATAACATGTTGAGATGCTATGCCACAAAAGTGGAGTATGGCTGGATTCCACACTCTAATGATGTTGATAATTGATAAATTAGTAAAATCCCACTTGAGCTCAACACACCTTCATATGAAGAATAATAGTAGAACATGCATAGCTTTCTGCATGAGGTAGATCACTTGTGATTTTTCTTATCATAGTAGGTCAAAGATATTAGCAAAATGGGATAGGTAAGAGTTAGGAAAAGTAGTTGAGATTGCATAGGAGAGGTTATGGATGAAAAATTGTAGAGCATAGAAAGAGAGAGAGGATGATGAAGAATAAGATAGAGAAAGAATAGAAAACAATGTAAAAAAGATAGCTAAGCAAGGTAGAGTGTTAGAGAAAATCGAATGATGATTGATTTTTTTGTGAACTCATATGTTGTACCTCTTGATGTAGGCTCAATTGATAGGATCTAAATATTGATTCTCATCCAAGTTCACAAGATAGTATGCTTCATTGCTAATATTTTCAATGACAATGAAGGGGCCTTACCAATTGGGAGAGAACTTGGAAGTTTTAACATTTGGGAAATGCCATAAGATAAGATCATTTTATTTTATCTCTCTAATTTAAAAATGCTTATCATGGTGATGTTGCATTACTTCTTAATGATTTTGAATGTTAATTATTATTTGCTTACAATTCTCTAATTTTTTCATTCTCTTCATTTATCTAGTTGCTCAAGATTATTTGAAGAGAAGTTACATCTAGTTTCATTGGCAATATTACTTTTGATCCATATATCAGGATGAATGGATGCTAAGGTGAGAATCATCATAATCAGACTCATAAGAACTATGCATGAAATGAGTGAGGCATTGTATGAATATCAAATAGTTAGAAGACATATTCTCAAATTGAAAGGAAACTTATAAATCATAGGAAAACTAATAATATAAGTCATTTTTTTGGTAAACATAAGTCAAATATGAGTAATTAGATTACATGAAATAGTGCTTAGAGTAGAATGACATAGGGTAAGAAAATAATGTGTGCATTAACAAGATATCATTACCTCAATGTGTAGGGAAAGGATTCAAAAAATAAACATGATAAGACAATGAGAATTGCAAAGAATATGAGATGTGTTAAATACTAGATCTAGAAAAGAAAACAGACTTTGCAATCCAATGTAACAAAGTATGATGTGGAAAAATCCTTATGGAGGTAACTAAACAGAAAAATAATGTAGAAAGAAGCTTATAACAAAGCAGCAATAGTCTTGGAGATGTAATCAATGGATTAGAGATGGTTGTGAAGGAGTTATGTTATCCCAGTTGCTCTTTGATGTATGGGATTGATAAAGATCTTTGTTAGAAATAGGAGTTGTTGTAGATGAAGAACTAGAAAAATAGGAAATGGTTGAATAAGATTAATGTGTGAATCTGAATTTAAATGAAGCTACTACGAGTTAGGATGATAACATGATAGGGATATAATGTACTAGTAGGAAAAAGAATAGGGAAATCAAAAGCTCTAAGATACTTGAAAGTGGTTAGAGGTTCTTATGCTTGAAAGAAGTCACTAAAATTATTCTTGTCCTAAGGTTCTCTCTTTCTCTGATGTCCAATCCCTTCTTGATTTGGTTTATGCTCCTATTTTTAGGCTAGAAAAGCCTTGTAGATCATGAAGAAATAATGCATTAAGATCAAAGAAAATTCTAGAAGCTATTGGATAAAATAAATGAATTATGTAGTTATAACGAATGTAAAAATGTTATTGGTGCTAAATGTCAAAAGAAAGGATGACACTAGACATCAAGAACAATAAAATTAATTATTGAAATTTTAAGTTAGGATCGATGCAAGAAACAATGTTGGACATCGAAAGTGAAGCCTAGATACAAGTGCACTAAAAACAACATAATAGATAACATAAAATGTCAAATCTGAAATTACAAAGATGATAACCAAGAATGATGTGGCCAATGACATAGGATGTCAAAACTAGGGCCTTTTAAGGAGACTTAAGTGATCAATGATGCTAACGTACTCAAAACTCTAACTTACATAGAAAAAGCCTAAGTAGGTACAACATTGTCTCCTCTTGATTTACTATTGAAATGTGAAAGACGAATCCATCAATAAAAGACAAAAGTTGTTGTTGATTTTGAGATGTTGTAAATGTAATAAGCTTGGTACTTGTAATAGGATTTAGACAAAGTGGGATGATAGTGAAGTAATTTTGAGATATCGTCAATATACCTATGATGGAATGTTACATCACAAAAATGGGACATGGTTAGATCCTAGAAAGCACAAAAAATGTAAATAAAGCACTTCATAACCTAATTAATTCTCTCAATTACAATCTCACTAGAGTAAATTAGAGACACTCATTTAGCCTCACCAATGTAGAGCATAAGAGGAGAAAGAAATACAAAAAGATAGGAAGCTAGATGGAAATAAAAATAGAAAGCAATAAAAGTAAAGAAAATGCAAGTTAGAGACATCACCAATATACCAATGATGGGATGCTATGTTGTAAAAGTGAAACATGGCTAAATACCTAAAACTGACATCTTCCTCACATTGCTCATATGAATATTCACACTTCTTACATCATTCAATACTTAACACTTTCTTACTACATTGGAGTAGAGACATTTATTTTGCCTTACTGATGCTAAATATAGAGAGGAATAGTAATATGTGAGAAAAGTGGATGAGAGAGAAAAGAAGAAATATAGTAGATGTGAGTAGAAATTATAGTATACAAAGATAAAAAGTAAAAATCAAGATGAGAAAAGAGGATGTTACCTATACACTTGACATGAGGATGACTATGCCACAAAAGTGGAGCATGGCTAAATTCTACACACATTGTATGACCAAAAAGGATACCATATATAGTATTAAAATAGTATCCCTACCCTATCCCACTCAATAGTATGCTTGATCACATTCTTACATGAAGTAATGAGATATTTAGTCACTTAAAAACCTCATTGATTATGGTAAGTAGAGTAGAATAAGATAGATAGAGTAGGGAGATATGATGAAAATAGGTAGAGAAACAGTAGAATATAAGATAGAGAGAGGGAGTTTCATAATAAAGACCAGTACAAAGAGAATGGGGTTTAGAGAAAACCTATTATCCTAACGTATTATGTATCTCATCATAGTATAAAAGAGCTACTGTAGAAAAAGTTGTTTATGGGAGAACACATGTTTGATCTTAAACAACCAATAGGTTTGGTACTATGATAGAATAGTGGGTTACATGTAGTAGCTATTCAAAAATGTTTTATTGATAGGATTTTAAAATTGATGTTCTTCTATATTAAATAAAATGTAGGCATTGTTTTGTAGAGATTAAACCACTAGGAAAGGACCCTACCAGTTGGAAGAGAACTTTGTATCATTAGAGTTTGAAAAATGATGGAGGACTAGGTCACCTTCATGAATCTCTTAGATTTTGATATGCTTAGAATGACAATGTTAACATTCTTCTTGATATTCTTATAGATGTTTAAAATTAGCTTGATGTTATTCTTTGAGAAGATCCAACTCAATGCATTTTAAGTTATTATTTTCTTTATCTAAGGACCAATCATGTAGAGCATCATAGAGAGATGAGATATGAAAATCAAATGATAAGACTACCTCAAAACTCAAAACCATAGGTTAGAAGATATGAGGTACAACCAATGACTATACAAAAAGTGATGCAGTAGACCCAAAGAGCATGAAATAGCTGAATGTGTCAATTACTTTGGATTTCAACAACCATGGTACAAAGAAAATGAATACGAATTTTACTAGTGGATTTGACTTGACCATTGGATTTAATGTATTGAGGTGAAGAAACTAATTATGTGATATGATACGTAGAATAAAAATAAGCTACATTTTTACTTTTGAACTAAGGCCTCTTGTTAGTTTTAATTTGGAGAGGTATACTGAAGCAAGTGATGATATGATCAAGAAGGAAATGATAGATGAAGCAACACTTTCTAGAACACAAAGAAAAAAATTCTACTCATTTAGTAAAATATTTCATATTAGTTAGAATAAATTGGTGTCTAGCAAATGAAGGGCACCAATGAGATCTAAGTTCCATTTTTCAAAAAGGCCAAGTGATAAATCCAAATTTCTTACCACAATGATATCATATCTATGATGTTGTAGATACATTATCGTATCTCATGATGCATTATCATATAAATGATATCACAGGGTGCATGCTAGCCTATAAAAGCAACACTTAGATGCATGGATTTGCAATAGATTTGATAACTTAGTAGTAGAACTCTTTCAGTTTATTTTCATGATTTTAGCTTTTAGTAATTAGGAGTGTGTGCCCACAGTGTTATGTTAAGTGATTTCACAGAATCTTTATTCAAGTGTGATGTACTTGGACCTATTGCATGACTAAAAATAAAGTTCAAGATTACTTTCATTTAGTTTAATGTTTACTATTTTCATAGTTTTTGATTTACTTTTAATGCACTTTACTATTCCTATCATTAAGTAGAACAAGTATGACTAATCTCAATCATTTAAGTGTAGCTACTTGGTAACCTAGTAATACTATCACTTGGTACACCTAGTAGTGTGATACTTGGTAATCCTAGTAGTAGTTACATGAAGTCCAAGGTGTGAATGGAATATTAGAACTAGCTACTCATCGCATAGGCTAGATTAGATTCATTTATTGTCCGAGTAATATGGCTCATACAACATCATCTATCATATACCTCATCATGAATTAAACCATACGCATTGAATTTATTAGCTCACATGGGAAAACAAAAATCACGAAATTTAATCTATTATGTACATAATCACATTGCCTTGTCTATATAATTTGACTAAGATCATGCATGAACACTTGTATCTCATATGGTTGGGTGTTGGATACTTCACTACTCATCATTGGCACCATTGTTGGGGACAAGTTAATGTAATGGTAAGTAATTGATTTTCTAAAGTTCATTGTATTTAAAACTTAAAGTCAAAGTTAACAAATATAAGTAAAGCACACTTTTAACTCAAACCATCTAAAAAAATAATATGGCTTCACATAATGATCAACCATCACCTGCTAAGGAGACAAGAAGAAGCAATGATAGAATTGTTGATGAAGACAAATGGGGGATGTCAATGTAGACATGAATCACTTATGCTCACATTGATCCATACCATCTAGACTTTACTTTCATCTTCCATCAGGATAAAAAAATGAGGTGGAGAGACATGCAAGGTAACATAGTCCTACCTCAAGAACGTGCAGCACTAAACATGCTACAAGCTACTCTCAAGGGAATGCATTTGGACTAGATCCAGGAACAGTATCATGTGACTCAACACATGACTAGGCCCTATGAACCCACTAAGGAGCAGATGAAAAGAGATGCTTCCATGGAGATCAAACATATACACATCAAAGGGAAGCATACTAACACTTTTTTTGTTAGAGAAGAACCTAATGCTGATCAATTCATTTCAAAACAGCTCCACTATAATCATGAGGAGCCTTTAAAGACACTTTTCATCAAACTAGAGGAACCTATCAAAGCCCAACTTCATTCTGCTTTAGTAGAGAAACATAAGGGGAGACTACTGAATCAAGATATATACAAGACTCTATACCAAGGGATTATGCTAAATATTATAGGGAAACATACAAGAATCATGAAAGGAGAACTAGCTGACATCGTTCTCCTGCCACCTCATCTACCTCATCACAATCATCGAAGGACTTTAACAAGAGAAGACACAAGTACAAGGATTTTGATAGGGAAGAAAGGAAAACTCATGGCTATCATTATAGGTATTCAAGGTTTAGAAGATGAAGAGTATGAACAAAGAAGAAGAAGAGACAGAAGAGAGGATCAAGAGAGGCATGAGCATAGAGGGGGTCATCACTACAACAGAGCATACAAACTTGATCAAAATGATGAGCCCCTCATGGCAACTCGAAGCATGAACAACATTCGAGAAGCTATCTACATATTAACTAGGCACATGAGAGATAGCCAAATCAAATGGCTAGATATAAACAATATGTCATGATTTAAAGGTGGTTACAAAGCTTATCCCCAACATCACCTTCAAGAATTTCACGATGCATGTGCCCTTCAAAACATAAAGAGAGATTGGTGAAAATTAAATCTATTTCCTAGAACACTAGTCAAGGAAGCTAAAAGCTAGTATAGGTCATTGGAACCTAAATTCATCAAACATTGGAATACCATGCTTGAAATCTTTAATGACAAATACTAGACCTATTCATGAGTGTCAAACTTACACAAGCAAATCCAAGGATGGAAGTAAGGGATTCATGAGACCCTTGATGTAGCAATGGGTAGATATTATTCATTGTTGCACATATGCCCAGGCCATGAATTTTCATTAAAGGAATAGCTTAGGCACTTTGTAGATGGGCTAAGAAGAAAACTCAGAGAGCCCCTTGGGGTTTATGGCCAAGGAAGATTATCAAAAGTAACCACCCATAGAATTCAAAGACTCATCGATCAAGTGGCAAAAGAAGAAGAACTCAAAAAATGGAGTCAATTGAAGAATATAATAGAAATTCATCAATCCAAAAGATATATGCACAAGTGTGTGATACCCAAGAAGAAGAAACCTTGAACTAGGTCATCCAAAAAGAGACGCTACTAATCCAAAAATCTATTGTCAATGTAGAAGCACAAGTAGCAAAAATGTGGGGTGCCATTGATGAAAGATGTACAACTTCATTAAAAATTATGAAGGAGATAGCAAAGTAAGCCTTTCTCAAAGGCAATGATAAGAAAAAGAAGAAGGAATTTGGATGAACAGGTAAAGTTACTATAGTAATCAAGGTCTTAAATACCAACTTTACAGATGAAGAAGATTGTACTTTGTGTTAGTATGAACATCCAAAGGGATGTTGTTTGGTTATGATACATCTACAAGAAATGGGATCATATGCACTTAACCCTAAATTTTTTTAAGAAACATATTTCCAAATGGTTACCTTATCATCAAGGTAACTACAAATAGCAACCTCAACTAATGTACTATCCTAGTGGAGCCTTGTTATAGCCACAAGAGCAATACCATTAGTAGTGACAACAACCTCAAGTGTGGACTATGCCACCACCATGCCAAAAGTATCCATATCAACAACATAATTTTTATGGATACTATGTCCAATGTCCAATATCACCAGCAAATGCTACTATTCAAAATCCACAATATTACCCACCGAAATTCTATCGACCAATGCCACCAAGGACCAATTCAGACTTGCACATGCATCCACAGGTAGTTGATTTTTCAAATTCCAATCCAAATCCTTTGCCATCAATGCCACCACCTGTAATGCAAGGGGAGCTACCATCATAACCATACAAAAAGAGAGCTTCAAGGGTATTGAACATGTAGATAGAAGATCTCACCAATAGCACTAAGGGCCAAACAACGAAACGTCTTTTCTTTAGTAAAAGTCTAAAGAAGACTGGTAGAATTGGAACCTTATCAAGAATAACTTCTCCTAAAATAGATCCTCTCACTATTAATAAGCTTCCATCATCAACAACCCTAAACATACAAACCGTCATGCTCATTGAAATCATCACAAATTGGATTAAGGCAGGACCACTCCCATAGAAAAGAATTGATCTAGGAATTCCTTTGATCTATCTAAGAGTAGTTGGAAATTTACCGTAAAAACCTCTATTAGACTCAAGTTCCAAAGTGAATTTGATCTCCTACAAAACATATCAACCATGGAACCTACCATCATTTAGGGAATGCAACATTAGGTTGAAGCTTATAAATTAGTCTATCATCATTCCTATGGGATAGATAGATGATGTAGTAACCATTGTCAGTGGGTGGTCTTATCCAGCTAACCTCTTGATAATAGATGTGAAAGATGCTAATAAAAAATGTCCAATCATCATGAAGAGAGCATGGCTTAGTAGCATTGATGCTAAGCTAAACATGAGAGATTTATCCATATAGATCTCTAAAGAGGACAAGCATGGAGCCATCCACACACAACGAATTCCATGCATAACTATTGAAGGAAAAGAATGCAATTATGGATAGATCATTCAGAATGGTAACACAGTCACCATACTAGTCCATAGCAACAATGAAAAACAAAAATGTGCAAAAATAAGAGTAGAAGCCACAAAACCAAAAGACACCTCATGGCCACTAACTAAGAACTTCAATTTTTCTAATATATGCATGGAAACATTTGAACACTTACTAATTCATATCCTAAGAAAATGACTTCAAATAAGAGCTTAAAAATGAAACCATTAAACTATGAACATACATCAGTAGGAAAGGAAAATAAGAACTTAGCTAAACATAACTCCACTACCATTGATGAGTGGAGAGGTACCCCTACACTCAACCATACGAAATGAGCATAGCACACACGATCCAGTCGAACTCTACAGACTAAGTGCCTACATGCCCCATGGAACACTTGGGGTTAATCATTCGTTGTCTTCCCAGACTTACTTGTAGTTGTCACGGTGTATGGTTAAGTAAGTCTGAGGTATATGATTTTTATAGTCTTTTATGTTTTATGTCTCCTATGCTAACAAGGTGAAGGGTTGAGAAACTAAGTACTAATTTTAACTAATGACTAAGTCTAAATTAACCTAGCATCAGCATCCATTATTACTAATCATACACACCTTGAACTAATGCATCCATGGCTACAAAACGCTAATCGTTGCTAGGATCACCATGCGTAATGCACGTGCTTGAAGTGGTCGTACTGAGGTACTTAACTAGGAGGAAAGGGTTGGGAGAATCTATCTAGCCTAAGTGCGATGAGCAATTGATTCCTTGACTAACCTTACACATCTAGGACTAACACTGGGATTACCAAGCGTAGATCCTGAATACGCCACTGGGTTACCAAGTAGTCACACAAGATGCTCGTAATCAAGTCGTACTCATACCGCATTCTAAGAGTTTAAGGGTGAGAGAGAAACAATAAATAAAATCCTATTCCATGCACTGCAAGGTTTATCCGAAAAGCTCGTCTTTATTTCTGTACACAACTTATGTTCAGGTACAATGTTGCTCGAATAAAGATCCATTCACTTTGGGACTCCTACTACGGGCACATGGAAAATATTCTATCTCTGGAGTGATCAAACTGCCAAAGTTTCCCTACTTCTAAACCAGGATGAAAAATAAGGGGAGTGCCACCTCTTATTTATAGATTTGGCGGTAGACTGTGATATCACGTACATGACATCGCAAGGGAAGATGTGATATCACATATGCGATATCGCATGGATGCGATACCATGGCCTATGCAAATCGCATCTCATCATACCCCCATGACTGAATGAAAACTCGTTCTTGAGTTCCTTACAATAATATTGGGAAGGTATGGGATTATTGAGGGGAATGGAACTAATGGGATGACATGTGAACGGATCATCATTACAAGACATGACAAAACTGGTGTTCATGACAACAAGGGTGAACACCTTATTACAATGACATCAGACCTTTGTTGGTAGCTGAGAAAGAAAGAGAGAGAGAAAGAAGTATTGCTGTTGCCAATGCCAAGATTGTGCCTTTGTTGTCCATCCGTAAGTGCGCCATCGATCTTGCTCCTTGCATAGCTACTTCAGCACTGCTCCATTCCAACTGTTTGCTCCAGATCCAATCTGTTGTTTGTATGATCGCCATCTACACATACAACACAATCTTATATTAGCAAGGGTAAATGAATCATCATGTAATTGATACCTTGCTTCGGTGTAGGTCCATTGGCTAGGTTGTGGTATGGCTAAAATAGATTAGGAGATATAGTAATGATGACTACTGAAAGTGTAGGGGTTAGGAAGAAAATCAAAAAATTTGAGGCTAGGAGAAAATCAAAAAAATTGGGCCCCATACCCCCATGACTAATCATGAACCTCCGGTAGCATTAGAATGGAGAAGGAAAAGGATTAAGAAAGATAGATAAAAAGGGACAACTATGGCATCGATGAAATGAATGTCAAGATGGAAATGAACAAAATAAAATTAAGTGCAAAATGTAAAGGGAAAGAATTTAACTAATGCTCCAAATAGGAATGTCAGTGGGTCCTCCCCAAAGCAGGCTCATGCCCTTAATGCCCTAACAAACCCACAT
>MNCI01022307.1:66646-89149 GCA_015680685.1 Gnetum montanum
GGCAATGATATAATAGTGTGTAGTAGCAGGCCATGGCAGCATCCAAGGGTTCATGAGTACCTTGCTTCCAACCTTGGATCTGCTTACACAAATTGGACACTTTGAAGTACGTCTGATACTTATCATTGAATAGTTTTAACATCGTACTCCACCTCTTGATGGTTTCTGGTTCCAAGGACCGGTACCAATTCTCTGCTTCTTTGGTGAGTGTCCTTGGGAACAACTTAAGATGTTTCCACTCATTTTCTATATTTTGCAAGGCACAGGCATTGTGAAATGCCTATAAATGANGTTTTACGATGAAGAGGATGAGTCACCAATCAAAGAGTTGGTGAATAGGAAGACCTAGCCACTTCAAAAGCTCATAACAAAAATAGCGGCTAAGGTAGATGACGTATGGAGTTCCTTAGACTCTAAAATTGAAACTGTCTTAAAAATTGTNTATGCCTGTGATGTCTGCGTTATTCCCTACTCTCCCTACATCCTTACCCTTGTCCTCTCTCTCAACTTTCCTGTCGAGATCTCTCATTTTATCTACCTTTATCCTCTCTGTTGTGTTCATGATGGCTGTGCCCAGATGTGGAAGGAGAGGGTGAGTGATGTGAAGAAGGGGAAGAAGAAGGGGAACCATCACCATGATGATGTTTCTTGCCTTCTCTTCAGCTGCTACGGCCCCAATCGTGGTGACGATCTGAGTGCTCGTCCTTAGCATGAGCAGTTTTTCCCTCTATGAACAGTTGGTGTTCACGGGCATCAGAACCATGGCTATGTATCGTTGATCATAGGTTCTAATACCCAACCTCCTCATCATCGTTAGGAGGGGGAACATGGTTTGCTAAAAAACCCATTATAAGGGGTTCCTCATCTCCTATTTCGCTAAGGACGTGTAGATCTTTTCCCTTCAAAAGTGTATGTTGACTCTCCTTCCTTGAGTCTCTCATACGTTGTGCTTCTGTGGGATGATAATCCCCAATATTAAAGTCTTTCACAACGTATTCAGCATATAATTCAGTCATGCCTATCTGTGCCAAGGCATGGAAAAGCATGCGAGAGACTGATCAATTTAGGGGTAACATGATGTTACCTTGCAAATCTCTCCATCGCAGCTGTTCGTCTTGATGGAGGATAAAGGTAAAGTTTGGAATATACTCATTCGGATGAGTATAAACTATCTTGTATTATTTAGGACTTGGCTGATTTCGGCTATGTGTTTTATGTTGCCGACTGTCTCGTGTGTGGTCCTTAGGTGGTGAGTTGCTCTTATGAGAAGAAGAAATTGTTATCGGTGTGCTAATTTTACCGTTATAAAATTTTTCTGTTAATTAACCCAAAGGTTCATTTAGGCTCCCAACGATGTGAGTGATATCCTTTATGTTCTATTCGGCACACAAACACTTAGTCCCTGGCAACGGCGCCAATGATGAGTGGTGAGGTACCCCTACACTCAACCACACGAAACAAATGTAGCACGTGTGATCTAGTCAAACTTTGCAGACTAAGTGCCTACACACCCCATGGAACACTTGAGGTTAATCATTTGTTGTCTTCCCAGACTTACTTGTAGTCTTCACGGTGTATGGTTAAGTAAGTTCGAGGTATATGATTTTTATATTCTTTTATGTTTTATGTCTCCTATGCTAACAAGGTGAAGGGTTGAGAAACTAAGTACTAATTCTAGCTAATGACTACGTCTAAATTAACCTAGCATCAACATCCATTCCCACTTACCGTACACACACTGAACCGAGGCAACCGCGGCTACCAAACACTAATCGTTGTTGGGATCACCACACGTAACGCACGTGCTCGAAGTGGTCGTACCGAGGCACTTAACTAGGAGGAAAGGGTTGAGAAAATATATCTAGCCTAAGGGCGATGAGTAGCCGATTCCTTGACTAATCATACACATCTGGGACTACCACTGGGATTACCAAGCGCAGATCCTAAATACACCACTAGGTTACCAAGTAGTCACACAAGATGCTCGTAATCAAGTCATACTCATACCGCATTCTAGGATTTTAAGGGTGAGAGAGAAATAATAAATAAAATCCTATTCCATGCATTGCAAGGTTTATTCGAAAAGCTCATCTTTATTGTCGTACACAACTTGTGTTCAGGTACAATGTTGCTCGAATAAATATCCATTCACTTTGGGACTCCTNCACGATATCGTGTACACGACATCGCATGGGAAGACACGATATCACGTACACGATATCGCATGGGATGTGATATCACGGCCTATGCGAATCGCATCTCATCAACCATCAAAATCAAATAGGATAATAATCAAAGAGTTCAATCACTAAAGATGTATGATTCGGGAGATCTAGGGAGCATTTTCCAAACACTCGCCCAAGAGTTTAGTCAGGGGGAGACATCCTATCATGACTTGGAAATTAATAAGTGCCTTTCTATTTTTCATTTTATAATTCTTTTCATTTTACACATTGTTTAATATTTTCTTTTTCTTTTATACTTTTCCATTTCTTCAAACTTTAACATTCTTTTACATTTTTCAATTCTTTAACATTTTTCATTATTTACACTTTTTCCCAATTTTACTATCTTTTCCATTTCTTTCATACTTTGTTTTCAAATCCTTTGTACATAATTTTCACTACTAATAACACATTCAAATAAAAGCAAGATGTAGCCAACAAGGTGAAGATTTCTCTATGACATCAAATCATAAGCAACTGATTGTTTATATAGTGAGCCCACATCATCCTTCCATCCATTCCATTAATAAGAGGTTCTTACCATGACCATAATGATATTATTTTCCATCATACAACTAAGAGTAAACTTGTGATGATTATGCCTAGATTGAAAGGTGAAGAACCAAGAGGGAATGAAAAGGGTGTGACATCACGGGGACTTGTGGATTCTTTTTGGATTATTATTGTGAGTTCTATCATGTTACTAATGTTGTATTATATCCTTGTAGATCTAATGAAAAATGGGAGTAAGAGTAAAATAAGTGCTACCTTAAAAGGGTTGACATAGAATAAAAAATAAAAGGGCACAAAATAAGTTTATGGGGGTTCCACTAGAACGACATGTTGTCCATGCCTGAAGGTAGGCAACTTCTCAGAAATGTAAAAATAAAAATAAAGTGTTGTGAATAAAACTCCTCCCTTGGATAATACACTAAGTGATAATACTCCTTGTAACATTGATAGTCTTACTATTGTAATTTCAAGAGATGAAACAATGCAATGTCACTGGAATGTGGTCTGGACTTGGTTTGAATCTTGGACATAAAGGCTAGTGATTAATTCAACCACTAATAAAACACAAGAATTCATTATGCCTATGGTAAGACACTTCATGTCTTGATTTCTACAATCCCTTATAAGCCCATTTCATCTCACTATTTGAATAATCATAACTTATGATTTTATGTAACATAGTGTTATTTTCCCAATTTAGTGATACTAACATGTGTATTTTGCTAAATAGGTATGCATTACATTCAAGGGCATTAAGGGCTGAAGCCTACTTTGGGAAGGATCCACTTGTATAACTGTTGTATCTTATACCTACCAAGCAATTCCACCTCATCTTGAAACTTGTAATTGCAATAAATAATAGTAAACACTTCCCATATCATTCACATTATCCATTCTAATGGCACAACATCATTGTCTATCTCATTCATTTCATCAACACCTCATATACATTTGTAGCTCAAGATTCCTTAATCATAGGCTTTCAATGCTAATTTTTCACAACTAAAGCATCATCTCCATTTCAAGATCCTTTCAACATAATGCATATCTTCTAACCATTTGATGGGACTTGATTTTTTCCTAAAAAACCTTTAGAAAATTTGATTTTCTCTAAGGTGACATCATAATTACGATATCACAGGAACCTACGATATCACATGTATGATGTCATATTTATGATATCGCACACATAAATATTATATACAACATGATGGAGTTAGAAAAAATTTTCATTTATGATTTTCATAAAAGGAGAGTTATTGTTGATTTTTCTTTGCCAATCAGCACTCTGACACCCCATCTTCTAGTGCCCATAACTTGTGCATTCTTGCTCTAATTTTCATGATTTTTGAATCTATGTAATCTTAGAGTGATCATCGTAGTTGTGGGGGGTGTTGGTAAGGAAAATTTGAGTCAATTATTTAGAAATTGCTAATGATTGGAAGGTATTGTAAGGGTAATTTTAAGGGGACATATCAAGAAGTTTTAAAGTAAATCACTTATGTTAAGGCCAAAAAAAACTTTGAGAATACTCCTAATTGATCATAACACTCCTTTTATGCCATAAAAAGGTACTAATCAGGTTGATCTTGAAAAATTTTCTAACTCTAAAAAAATTGATATAAAAAAGGGTATGAGTAAGGTACCAAATTATTGCTCATTTATGAAAAGACTCTAGTAATTTCAAATCCTTGATTGATTACAAATGGCCCCAAAAAGAGGAGCACAAGGAAAACTTCCACAATCAATAAGAAAAATACTACAAGGTGGTGGAAGAGGACAAGAGAGTGAGCAAAACTCGTAAGAAGAACAAGGATAGAAGGAGGCACAATCCTTCAGTATTCATCAAAAAACTCCTACCATGGAGCAATTTGTTCAAGCAAAAGCAGAAATTCCACAAGTGCCCATCTAGGGACAACAACTCACACTGTCTCCTAAATGCCTTCAAGATGTTCAAGAAAAACCCATCATGTTGATAGTAATTATGGAACTTAACTTTGGTTCATTTTTGAAATTTTCTCCAAAAGGTGTTAAGGCCCAACTTTAGTCATCTCTTTTGTGGCCTACTCTGACAACAAATGGGAAGTGGTATTTAGGAGAAACAGTTCAATTTTGGCAAAATCAAGAAGCAAATGCTACCATAAAAATTGAAGGAATCTCAGTGTCTTACTCAATTAAGGCAATTACAAAGGTACTAAATGTGCCTAATGAAGGAGCAAAGGTGGCATAGATATCAACAAGATTTGACACAAATGCTAGGAAGCTATGGTTGCACTGAGCGTATGGTAAGGATAATAAAGAATATAGTGAACTAACTATAGAAGAAGAGATCTATTTTAACATTAACACTTATCACTTATTTCCCACCAAGAGATTAAACCGAATCTCTACATATGTAGATAGAGGTAGCGCAATATTAATGGGAAATTTTTATGTGAACATCACCCACCTCTACTTCACAGGAATCCAAAGGTGATTCAAGGAGAAGAAGGTAGGGAAGTTAACACTTCCATTTCCTTGCCTTATTTGAAAGTTTTGCAAACAAGCTAGCATCCTAAGGTATACAAATGATGAATTTAAGGAAGGCACATAATGCTTCTTATGCCTAAATTCTTAAGCCAATGCCTCCTAAAAAGGACTAAATAGAAGAACAACCAAGCATTGAGGAGACTACCTAAACCACAGAATAATAATAACTGCAAGTTCCACCACCATTGCCACAAGATTATAGGCCTTCAATGAGTCATCTATAGAAAATTATAGAAATCATTATTTGGAAAAGTAGGGAAGATGGCAATTTATTCAAAGTAATTGATGATGTAATCAGGCCAACCATCTCAACAAATCCTACCAATGGCCAAATATCATTATAGTCAAGAGGAGAGACCCAGTCATCATAATAGATTTTTAGGAATGCCACATCATTCCAAGTGATGCTTGAATCTAGAGAATGAGCCACAGTTGTGGCCATGCAGTAGCATGATGTAGCAAGAGTCACAGAGGTGATCACAGATCATATTAAAGAATTCTTCAATGTACCTGTTGTGCTACCAGTTGATTTTTTTGGAACCAAAGATGCTCAAATGTTAGCTGGTACCTCTATGACTCCTGCAAAACATGAAAATATTTTAGATAGACTATTGCAAACATAATAGGTTATGACAAATCTCTTTAACATTCCTAGTAATGTCACTTCAACATAGTTCGAATGGATTTCCACCAAAGAAAAACTTATCATGGACAAAACTAGGGCACAACATGCTAAGAATGAGCTTTCTAGATTACAAGAAGAGCAAGTAGCCTTGAGAGTAGAAAGAAAAGAACCAACTTAGTTCATTACACCAGAATAGATTGCACAATTCAAAATTAAGAAATTTAGTTACCTCCTTAAGAACAATAAAGAGATTAAAATGAGAAAGAAACAACAGTATGGGATGCTTCAATGGCCAAAGCCTAAACATATGCCCATGCTAATGCACTTGTTGCCTTACAAGAGGAAAATAAACAACTCGCTATAGATAACATCCGATTGACCATTGTTGAAAAATAGAAAAATATTTTGGAAGAGAGCATCCATCAACTAAGGGAATATTTGGTGAGGGTCAACCAAGATATAAGCCACCTCACAAGAGAAAGCAAAACCCTCTTCATGAAGGAGGTATGTGCCATCCAATAGAAGTCAATCATTGAAATTAGCCCATGGCAGAATGAGGCAAAGAATCATGAATGGTTCAATGAACACTTCTAAGATCATGTGGGAATATATAAACAAATTAATGAGAAAGAGATCCAAATAATAAAGGCCAAAATTAATTCAATTTCAACAAAAAATCCAGAATGGAAACCCATCTTGGATAGCATGGCCCATACCTATAAATAGGAAGTGAAAAATAAAGGTTTGCATATAGAGGACTTAAAAGAATACATGGGGTTAGCAAATATTTGTTATGCTAACTTGGCCATGTTGACAATAGGTAGGCCCAGAAGTGAGCTTGAACAACAAGTAACAACCACATATGCCTTATATGAGATAGATTTTATATATTCCAAGAATTCTTTATAGAAACTTTAAGTAGCAAACTCAAAGCTAGAAGTAATTAGGACTAGCAAACAAGGGCAAAAAGATGTAGCAACAAACCTAGCTAGAATATTAATAAATTACCATGAATTAAGATAGAAGGCCAAAGCTTTTGAAGAAGAAAGATGATAGTTTGGGGCATGATATGTTAAAGCTAATCAAATGTTTCCATAACTTCCATGTGCATTGGACATGCAAACTCCATAAAACTTTGGTTCATCAACATGAACAGTTCATGATCCAAGAACAGAAGAGGAAAAATTGCAGATTCTCCTGAACCATTACCAATTTCAAAAGCCTAATGATGAGGGAAAGCAACCAATGGAAGAGACACTGCCACCTAGAACAACATAAGACAACATCTAGCTTCACCAAATTTTGTTTTTGTATTGTAAAGTTTGTCATGTCATGTTTGTTTCATTTTTGTAAAACATCATTGTAATACTTAAGAGTGATGTATAAAGTAGTTAATGTCATGTAAGTCTACCTCCCAATTTTGTAATGAGCTCTATCCTCATGTTGTAACTTGAGGATGAGTTAGTCATGGGGGTATGATAAATCTAAATTTCTTGCCATAATGAAATCATATCTATGATGTCATAGATATGTTATCATATAAATGATATCACGAGGTGTGTGCCAGCCTATAAAAGCAACTCTTAGGTGCACAAATCCATAGTACATTTGATAACATAGTAGCAAATCTCCTTCAGTTTGTTTTCATGATTTTAGCTTTCAGTACTTAGGAGTGTGTGCTTGTAGTGTGACGTTAAGTGATTACACAAAGTTTTTATTTGAGTGTGATGTACTTGACATTGCATGACCTAAAATAAAGATCAAGATTACTTTTTATTTAGTTTAATGTTTACTATTTCATAGTTACTAATTTACATTCAGTGAACTTTACTATTCTTATCATTAAGTGAAATGAGTACAACTGATCTTGAGCATTTAAGTGTAGCTACTTGGTAACCTAGTAGTACTATCACTTGGTATGCCTAGTAGTGTGGTACTTGGTAATCCTAGTAGTCATTGCATAAAGTCCAAGCTATGAATGGAAGATCAAGATTGGCTGCTCATTGCATGGGCTAGATTAGATTCATTTACTATCACTTAAATTTAGAAACTATTACTTTTACTTTATGATAGCCAAGAGTAATATGGTCCATACAACATTATCTATCATATAGCTCATTGTGAGTTAAACCAGATGCATTGAATTTACTAGCTCACATGGGAAGACAGAATAGTGAACTCTAACCAATTACTTGCATAATCACATTTCCTTGTATATAGGATTTGATCAAGATCATGCGTGAACACTCATCTCATATGGTTGGGTGTTGGATACTCCACCAGTCAACACCATGTGATCTAAGATATGTGAAGTTCTTGAGAATGAGCATAAATGAGTGGTGCATGTAGTTGGCAAGTATAACATATTTTGACTAGATCATCAATGTTCTTAACTAAAGTTGGTTATCAATAACCTAGAGAACTAATATGTGAAGCTAGAGAATGTAATCCCAAATGTCCACTACAAGCTCCTAAATCAACTTGTTCCAACACTATGTTAGACTCAATTGGATGAAGGTAATGCACAAGAACACCTATAGCAAAAACTCAGCATAGAATATTGGGATTTACTAAATGAAAATGGCAATTATGTTTGCATAAAGCACCCTTTTGAGCAGATGTACACTAACTAGAAGTTTTACTAGTAGTGAGATAATAAAGAAGATTATCATATTAGTGATTTCTATCATTTGTGTTGATAACATTGACTAATATGTTAGAAGATTGTGTGATAAGTGTTAAGAAAACATATTATACAAATTGATCATGTATGGTGGATGGATCACAATGAATTGCAAATGTTACCAAAGTGTCACCTAGCATATTTTCAGAATGTGAAATATGACCTAAGGTATAAGTAGAAAAGAAAGAACTAAGAATCTTAGCCATCTCTAAATGAGAAATAAGATAAGAAGCTTTACAGGCATATTCATCACTAACTTGATTTTGTTGTGATTTGTGAGTCACCATACATAATAATAGTTCTAACTTGATTTTGTAAAGTAGTAAGAGACTACAAATTAGAGCTTTGTATCTAGCTACATTATTGATGCATGGAAAGTCAAGTTTATAAATCCTATAAAGGGTTTATTTGGTAGAAAGAATAAGAACATAGGTTGCATTTGATATGAAGGAAGTGTGAGATCCATCAAAATGAAGGACATCATTTGAGTTATTCATGCCATCATATAGGTTATGAATAACAATAATAGATTTAGAAAAAGAGATTAAAATAACTATGGATTGATCTTTTATAGAGTGTTGAGAGAGATAACAAAGATTAAACTAAATGAGAATAGTTTTCTAAAAAGCTAGGTGATTATTATTCAAAGGACGATTATTGACTATTTTAAGAATGTTGTTTTTGAAAATGACAAACACTTTAGCATTTAAGAGATAGTTCTTTTAGTTCTTAAGAGTAGAGACAAAACTTAGACAAGAATTTTTGGTGTCCAAATATCTAATTTTAAAATTCAAAAGGTGTCATTAAATAGTTCCTTCACTTCTTAAGAGCAAATGATGTTATGTTATACCAGCTTTGGATCTAGACCAAACATGTCACTATAGCCCCAGGTGAAAGCAACTGAGTGATTCTATAAAGTAGCTAGGATAACTTCTTGATAGTCTTGAGAGAGAAGAGAACTAAGTTGTAGTGTCTTGTATTCACCTTTATTGTTAAGTATAGGCATATCAACGAGGTGTTAATTTGTCAAATATGGATCTCCATCAAGGAAAGAAAGATTAGATTAGGAAAGTAGTTTGCTCTCATTGACATCGAGGGAAGCTATGAAAGAAGCTATACTTGTTGAGTACAACTTAAAGTTAATGAGGAATATGTCTAGGGTTTGACATACATAATCTATAGAACAATCTAGGATAAGAGGTTGAAATAAAAATGATGGTTTGGTAGCCATGTTAACTTGTATGAAAATTAGAGCCATTAGAGGCTATGAGAAGATTTTCAAAAGAAATAACATGCAATGTCAAAACTAGGTGACATCAAAATCTCACATCTAAAAGTTAAAATTTTCTGAAAACAAGTCATTTTATCAACCTATATAAGCAATGAGAAATAGTAACATAGCATGAAAGCTTTCATTTAGAACTTGAAATTTGGAAAATGATGCAAGAGTAGAGCTAAGAGTAGAAAATGATAGGTCAGAGACAAGAAGACAAGTAATAACAAATGGAAGTAATAAATAGGGATCCAAGGTGGGGCCAACAATAGTAGCGTATTAGCATAACTTACATTCTTCCTTTATGGGCACAAATATGAGTAACATGAACCCTTGTTAGGAATTCTTAGATTTAATTAGATACTATTTCTACGTATTACATTGTAATAATAATTTAGTCTCTTAAATTTTAGTTGATTTTTGCTAGCAAAATGTCATTCTAGGCTTGATTTTAGGAAAATTAACTAGATAACATTTTTTGTAGAGCATAAATTTAACATTTTAAGTTCAATTTTGTTAGAGGATTGAGAACCCCATAAATAGTACCTTATTTTCAAGGGTTTTCTAATGAATTTTGTTTTGTAGATGTAGGAAATGTAATGCATGTCATTTATTAGTGATTGTAGGTAATGACCAAATCATTTACCTAGGATTTCTAGTGGATTTTAAACCTAGAATCTTGGAACCATATTAATTTCATGACTATTTCAAGGAATAGTAATGGTTATGCCACTAAGGCAAGAGATTCAAAAGCTAAATTGTCATTTTAGTAATCATTTTGAATGTGAATTGCATGTAAAATGCAACAATGCAAGTGTAGAGACATTTTTATTGTAAATTTTGTGATATTTTATATACATGTCAAAAAATATTGATTTTTGTTTTTCAAGAAGAACATGACATGGAAGAACAAAGTTAAGTCTGGTGATATGATAAGTGACACGTCATGTAGAAATTGTTACTATTAGATATCATTTTTACATGAAGAAAAATATTTAATATATAATTTTAATTTTGGTTGTGATTCCAAATCTCAAAGTTAGATTGAACATGTTGTTTTAGAAGAATTAATGTTACATGTTAAGCAAATTTTAAAATGAGTATTGATGAAAGGCATTAAATTGTAGTATGACAAGTTTCACACGATGTATAAGTAGAAAGCTTAATATAAGATGTTAAAAAGAATTGACATTTAGAACTTATTATTAGAAGAAAACAACATACACTATTATATTTTTTATGCTATATTTGAAACAAAGTATCATACTATTCTTGTAGGGATGTTGTAACACTAAGGCTCTTGGTGATTGAGCCTATGTTTTTCATTCTAGTGGATGAGAGGAGAATTCTAGAAAATAAGAGAAGAAAGGAAGGACCTACCAAGTGTAAGCCATTATTTGATGATGTCTCCTTGATGCCTTATAAGCTTTAGATTAGACAAGGGTTTATAGAGTTTTTAAAGTTTTTCAGGAGACACTTCCGCATGGTAATTTGAATAGGCCTAGGAGAGGAAACTATCTTAAGAGATTTGGAGTGTGTACTCCCTGAATTGAAAGCCAAGCTAATAGAAATTATCTATGAGAAATTATTTAAGTTAGAAGAATTGTTCAAGGATATCCTAGTTTATAAGAAAAATTTGGATACACTATGGAAGAGAAAGAAGTGTCTACAATTCAGTGTCGATAGTACATTGCTCTTGTAGAATTCCAGAGCATTCTCTAATCCACCATGTTCATAAATATTTGTTAAAAGGTAAGTTACTTTGAAATAATTAGAAAGAATAACTAGCTAAATGTTAGTTAAGAATAATTATAGTGTGGATGTGTAGGAACAAACCCACTTGAAATTTTTGTAAACATTACTGTGGAACTTGTCTCAACATCATAATTGGTGATCAAAATTTATGTCCCACTTTGAAGCCTAATACAAAAGATTGTAGCTTCACAAATTTTTTAGTGAATATAAGAACAAAGAATGGCTTCATCAGTAATGGGATAAAACCCATAGAGAAAAACATGGAGTGGTCTAAGGGATCAAGAATCATTCTTAGGCTAAAAGTTAAGTGTTCATAGTTAAGTCCTTTGTTAGAAAAGAAATAAGAGATTTCTATTATTAGACTAACCATTTGGAAATGATTATTGTAGCCCAAATAAGTCTAGATTATTCTAAGTTCATTGACGTGACTAACTTGTTAGAAGAGTTTAAAGTAAGAAGAACGAGTAAGGCGTAAGGTACCCGACCTTGGCTTTTGAAGGAGAAGGGGTAAAGTATTTTAATAAGTTGGATCAAGTAGGAATTTTATGTGCCTTAGGCCTAAAACACCACTATCCTAAGGCAAGAAATATGTGGGGTTAATAAAGAGTCATTTTGTGGAGAAAACCATTTTTGTGGCCCAATTAGATCATAAATAGATCCTCATAACCTAGAATCCTACAATGTTAGGATATTGGCTTGGTTTCCCAAAGAGAAGAATAAATATTTATAGATTTAAGCTTGATTCAATAGATTTGTTACAAATGGAAGAGTGAATATGGTTAGAGAAAAGAGACACCATTGGTATCCATAAGAAATACAATGAATAATTGAAGAAGCTTTTGCCCTTATTCATTAAACGTCTCTTTTGTAATAAGATTGGTTAAAAATGGGAGCTAGCTCCCAAGAGATTGTATGAGCTATATGGGACTATGTTCTAAGGAAGGGTAGCTAATTGAAAATCAGTTATCTATCAAGGGATGGTGGAGAAAAAAAACTACCTTAGAAGGACAAGAGTGAAAAGAAGAAGATAGTGAGAAAGAGACTTAATTTTGGGTTTTACTATGGATTAATAAAGATGGTGGAAATTTTATTTCCTAGAAGAGAAGAGAAATAATTAGACATTACTTCTAAGACATATTTTATGCCCCCACTATGTCAACACTTGAGAAGTCTAATGTCTTCATATAGCATCAAAGGTGGAGGTCCTTTGACATTGATGAATCATGGTTTGCCAAGCCTTGATATCAGGTATGTGATATCAAGTACATGATATCGAGTACCCAATATCTCAGCCTGGATATGATATTGTATACATGATATTATGATTCCTATGTTGGCCTATAAATATAGCACTCAGGCACACAGGAAGGGGTCTTTTTGCTGATAAGTCTTTAGGTCAAGTCTTTTTGTCAGTTTTTAGTTAGCTTTCAATTCTTTTCTAAGTGCATGCCCGTAGTGTGATGCTTGTAATTATATGGAACCTTTGTTTGAGTGTGTTGCACTTGGACACACATACAATTGGCAATAAAGATCGAGATTACTTCATCATTGTAGCATTCACTTAGTTTTTAATTGTTTAATTATTATTTATTATTTATTATTTTCTTAGTTAATATTTCTTTTATTATCATTTACTATGCCTGTTGTTAACACAGAATGAGTATGTCTTAATCATGAACATTTAAGTATAACTACATGGTAACCCAATAGCATATCAACTAGTGCTTCGAGTAATGTGTGCTTGGTAATCCTAGAAGTAGTACATGAAGTCCAAGATGCATACGGATGATTAAGGATGGATGCTCATCACACTTAGGCTAACTTAGATTTTATTTCCTATTGCTTATTAGTTTAATCAAGTTATTTCTCATTGTCTCTAGGAGTAGCATAGTATTAGAAATCACATCATATACCTCACTCTGGACTAAACCATATGTGACAAACCAAATATTAGTCTAGGTGGGAAGACAATGAACTGTGATCAACGTATAACTATCTAGGTGCCACAACCAGTCCATCTGTAGAGTTCGACCGAATCACATGTACATGCTCGTATTTGTATGGTTGAGCATAAGGGTACCTTGCCACTCATCATTAGTGCCATTTCCAAGGACAGTGCTAGTTATCTAGATTAGTTATATCATACAAGATCGTTGTAATAAGGTATTAATGATATATCTTTCAGACAAAGAAATTAAATTCAGTTAAGTCACACACAATTCACAATAATGTCTCTTTCACAAGACAACAATAATGCAACATCTAGCAAGGCAATTCATTGGAGAACCAATGAAGAAGTTTGGAGTACTCAATCTTATGCAGGAGTTTCATATGTTCATAGACACCCTAATGATACTCAAGGACTTTTTTCATCCAACTCAGACACCTCCAGTGAAGATGGGACATCCCCTAAAATGAGGGGGCTCGTAAGGCCTAGGAACTTCTCAATGGGTAGCAAGAGTACATCAAGGGATGATTGGAAGACTTACAAAAGTCATGATGAGTTTTTTAGTTCCCCCTCTTTCTCTACTCTTTCAATGTTGAGTTGTAACATGAATGACTATTTTTCAAGTGGTCGGCGTAGAAATAAAAATCAAACCCACGGGCAAAATCAGGAATGCCAATATGAACAAAGACAACATCATCCCAACTCACAAACTCATAACCTATTTAGTGATGATGAACCCCTACTAGCCACTAAAAGCCTAATGCATATAATAGATGCTATTTGGATATCCCGTAGGCATCGCAAGGAAAGTTGCCTACCTAGGATTAATCTAAATAGCTTTTCCAAGTTTTCAAGAGGCTATGATTTAGAATCGCAACATCATCTGCAAGCCTTCTATGATGCCTATGCATGGAACAATATTGATAATGGGTGGTAAAGGCTTAAGCTCTTCCCTATGACACTCATTGGCCAAGCTAAATTATGGTACAAGTCTTTATAATCAAATTCAATTCACCATTGGCTTACAATGATAAACCTCTTCAATGAAAGATATCAAACCTATGCAAGAGTGTCAGCCTTGAGGAGACAAATCCAAGAGTGGAAACAAGGACAACATGAACCCTTGGACATGGCCCTAGAAAGATATTACTCATTATTAAACAAATGCTCAGGCCATGGGTTCTCTAAGGAAAGGCTAATGTATCACATCATGGATGGGCTCCATAATGAAACAAGGGAAACCCTAGGGATGTATGCCCCAGGTCAACTATATGAACTACGAACCCATCAATTACAAGAGCTTATTAAGCTAGTAGCAAAAGAAGAAGGAGAAATAGCCAAATGGGAGAATGTTGAAAAATCTCAATAGGACCAAACTCTTGAAGTAACAAAGGTCCATAATCATAAAGAGGAGAAATCAACTCACATTGAGGAGGTGAAACCATTTCTAGCTTTTCCCATACTAAAATCACTAGATGAAATTGAGGCAAAGATCAGCAAGATGACAGAGTGGGTACATGAAAAATGTAGAGAATATGCAAACATTATTAGAGGGAGACCCACAAAAGATAACTTTAATGAGAAAAACAAATAGAGGATACCAAACCTAGAAACAAGATAGAACATCATTCAACAATCAGAAATAAGGGCTAAAGAAAATGATGATAGGGGCTTAACCGCAAAACATAAGTATCAATGCGATGTTTGCCTATACGATCATCCAAAAGGCCAATGCCCAATCTTGTCACATCTACATGAGCATTGGAAAAGAATGTTACATCCAAATTTCATACAGAAGTACATGGTTCGGTGCATCTCTGTCCCATACCTTTATGTATAATTTCACAACTCATCATACTATCCATGGGCAAATTCTTACTAGCCTCAAAACTATGCTCAACTGTAGTGGAAAAAACCCTAGTCATGGGGGAGGCCATCGTCAAACTTGCCACATCCTTCATACCATTCGAAACTAAGTACTTATTATGTTCAACACATTATTTTTCCAATTGGATTGACATCCCCTGTTTTACCTCATCGTTATCATTCTCTCGAGTATCATCAACCCATGTCCTCTCCTATGGGATCACCACCTCATGTTCCTTACACTTCTCCGTGCCTTCAATATTCTCTTTCTTCATCTCCTTCTACATTACCACCAGTTATACTAAAAGGTTTTGCACCATAGCACCAACCCATGAACATCACTTGTGCTACTACCATCAACAACAGTGGAAATCCTCCACAACATTAGAAGCATCCTTTCTTTAGGCATGGCTGTAGAAAGAGATAGCACATTTCTGAAACCACTGCATCCTCCAACTCAGCACAAGCCCAGCATTGTGATGCACCTTCCTCTTTGAACTCAATGCCTCCTGTTACCTTATTCATGCCATCAATCAACACTCCAACAACCATGCAGTGCAATGAATATAACAATGTGGGAAAACATATCAATCCTTGCATACCATCTTACAGTCATGGGTGCCATAGTGGGTCAACTCCTTATCACGTGACTACAGCTTATAATATGCCCCATTATGCCTACTTTAATCAAGTGTGTGAACCCTAATTTGGGTACATTCCTACCACCACACCAAAAGACACCCAGTGGTTTGGATATGACCGAACCCCAATATTTCCAACATGCGTGGATCCAAACTTTCCATTTATTAATTCTCACCATAATCAAAGGTTCAGTCATGGGGGATACCCCCCATTCTAATAAGAAGAATTAGTAAATGTTTTTCTTTTTCTTTTGTTTTATAATTTTTCATCTTTCAATTTATTATTTTATCTTTTTAAGGGTGATCTCATTTGTGAATAAAATACTCATGTGACCTATTGGTTGAGGTGTTGTTATATGTTATCAAGTCACAAGAGACTAATTATTTGAACAGTGAGCCCATAACATCCACCCACCCATTCTATTAATAAGAGGCTCCACTCTGGGTATGAAAATATTCTTGTGTTTATTAAAACTTAAACTTTGTACTCATTTTACCCAAAGCAAAGAGTGACGAAGTAAGAGGGAATTGAAAGGGTGTGATATCAAGGGGACTTGTGGATTCTCTTTGGTGACATCTGTAGGTGCTATCATGTAACTTGGTTGTACTAAGATCCTTGTAGATCTAACGAAAAATGGGAGTAAGAGTTGTGATAAAGGAACTCAATGCTCTTCTGGGGGGCCCACTAGAAAGACATGCACCCATGCCTGAAGGTTGGCAGCTTCTCCAAATCACTTTTGGAAAAGACAAAGTGCAAGAAGTGGCCAAAAGAAGAAAAAGACAAGAAAAAAAGGAGAAGAGAAAAAGAAAAGAAAGAAAAAAAATAATAAATGAAGTAGAAAGAAAAGATCAAGAAAAAAATGAGCTACAGAAAAATTTGAATCACTCCTCCCTTGTGCAAAATACCAATTGCTCGTACACCTTGCTGTCATGATGCTCTTATGGTTGTCTATCATTAGGATGAAACAATGTGATGTCACTAATCAGAGGTATGGACTTGGTTTTGATCTTGGAGTGAAACGCTAATGGTACTTTAATCACACACAACATTTTGGATTGATTGTGCCCAGGGTAAGTTACCTCACGTCCTGATCTCTACAATCTCCTTTGTAATTCATCTAATCTCACTATCCAAGTACTTATAACTTGTGTCTTATATGGCATAGAATTCATATCTCATCGTAGTGGTATTTAACATGTGTGTGTTTTGTTGCACAGGTGCATATTACATTTAACCCTTCTAGTGCCTACGGACATTTTAAGGTGTGGTTACGCAAGGGCATTATAGGTTGGAACCTGCTTTTGGGAGGACACACTTGCGTGAATTTTGTAATTTGTACTTATTGCACACCACCACATCATTTTATACCCTCCAAGTACTCCATTGCCAAATCTATTCTTTCCCTTGTCATCATTTTATCGAACGTTCCTCAGAACCATTACATGTCCTTTTATGTGTCACCAAAATAGATCAGGTCTAACATTAAACTTCTAGGGAAACTTCCTTGAAAAATATATAGCTCTAGAATCACACTAAGCAATGAATTAAGCATTTATTAAAGGCAATGAGTAAGGTATAAGATAACCGAATTTCTTTAAACAACCTTACTAACAATTAGTCCTTGTATGATTATAGATGGCCCCTAAAAGAAGATAGCAAGAAGGACCTTCTCATGGTGCAACTAAATTCCCAAGAGGAAGAAAAGGCTAAGGACCTCATGCAAAACATGTAGAGCAGAAGGCACAATCATTCAACATCCATTAGAAAACTCCTATCACTACATAAGCTAGCCAAGAAAAAGGTGGAGAGGTCAGGGCCAAAGCCTACGAAGAGGAACGAGGATTGTTTGTGGCTTGGTACATTAAGGCCAATCAGATGTTTCTGCAATTGCCATGTCCATAGGATGTGCCGATTTCATCAAACATTGGAACATCAGCATGGACGGCTTATGATCCTCAAACAGAAGAGGAGAAACTTCAGGTACTTTTTCAAAGGTATCAATTTCAGAAGCCTAGAGTGCAAGACAAAGGAAAGGCACCCATGGAGAAGCCACCACCACCAGGGACCACATGAGTTCGACAAGTTTTGTATTCTGTGTCTATTTCTAGATTTTGTTTAATCCCACATTGCGGCATGAAATAGTCCATGGGCATTCAATAATCCCATACCTATCCACTATTTTTGATCGAATGAACTTGTTCCTCATTTTGTTTAACTTGAGGATGAGTTTTTATTCAATCATGGGGGTATGATGAATCATGGTTTGCCAGGCCCTGATATTGGGTACGTGATATCAGGTACATGATATCTTAACCTAGGTGCAATATCGTATACATAATATCATGATTCCTATGTTGGCTTATAAATATAGCACTCAGGTGCATGGGAAGGGGTCTTTTTGTTAGTAAGTCTTTAGGTTGAGTCTGTTTGTCAGTTTTTAGTTAGCTTTCAGTTCTTTTCCAAGTGCATGCTTGCAGTGTGATGCTTGTAATTGTATCAAACCTTTGTTTGAGTGTGCCATACTTGGACACTGGACACGCATATAATTGGCAATAAAGATTGAGATTACTCCATCATTTTAGCATTCACTTAATTTTTAATTCTTTAATTGTTAATTATTATTTATTTTTTTCTTAGTTAATATTTATTTTCTCATCATTTACTATTCATGTTGTTAACGTGAAATAAGTACATCTTAATCACGAACATTTAAGTGTAACTACGTGGTAACCCAGTAGCATATTAAGTAGTGCTTCGAGTGAGATGTGCTTGGTAATCCCAAAAGTAGTACATTAAGTCCAAGATGCATACGAATGATTAAGGACAGGTGCTCATCGCACTTAGGCTAGCTTAGATTTTATTTCCTATTGCTTATTAGTTTAATCAAGTTATTTCTCATTGTATCTAGGAGTAGCATAGTATTAAAAACCAAATCATACCTCACTCTAGACTAAACCATATGTGACAAAGCAAATACTAGTCCATGTGGGAAGATAGCGAACTATGATCAATGTATAACTATCTAGGTGCCACAACTAGTCCATCCATAGAGTTCGATAGGATAGCGCGTACACCCTCGTATTCATATAGTTGAGCATAGGGGTACCTCACTGCTCATTAGACATTGATGTCAAGGACTAAAGAAGAGGTGGCATCTTCAATGATAAAAAGTATTAAGGAGCCACAAAAGAGAATAAGTCATGAAACCACAGTGGAAAAGGATAGAATTTTAGAAAGCACCTTCAATATGTTGGATAAGGGAAAGACTTCAAGGAAGAAGAAGCCTCTTTCCTAGAAGGAGGACATGTTTTCAAAGATTCCTTTGGTGAAGGTATCTCAAAAGATGTTGTAAGAGAAAATAACTAAGTATTTAGGAATGTTTTCCTTTAACTCACAATGTTTGCTCAAGTGTAAATGACCTAAATATCAAACTTTGGCATGACATTAATAAGACTTTGACATGTTTGCAAGGGCTACTTGAGAGAAGAAAATGGGAAGTAAAGAAGCTCCAATCCATCCATCCTTCCATTCCTAAAGATTAAAAGGAAGGTATTAATGAGGAGGAATTAGATTTTCTTGCTAACTTACATTAATTAGAAGAAAGCAAAGGGACTAGTGAATGAAGTTTCAATTTAATTTTTAACTTCTTTGGCTTGAATTTTAATGCAATGGGCCAAGAAGAAGAGTAAGAAGTAGATGATATGAGTGAAGGAAGGAATAAGCTTCCAAAAATAAAGATTAGTCCCCTAGCAAGGATCTCTCTACCACAAGGAAAGGATAGATTTGTAAGTTTATAAAGGAAGTGATATGTTCTAGGTTATCTACCTGCTACAATAAGTCAAAATTTTGATGTGACATTGAAAGATAAAATATAAGAATATAGGTATGTTAAAGTAACCTACTGAATGTTTAACATCTTGTAGAAATGAAGAAAAGAATATGGACTTGTGTTAAGGATAAGCAACTAATATTAGAAGGATTGACAAAGGATATGGAGAGGAAGTTAAACTTACTCTCTCTAGAAGAACATAAGTGTGATTAACATTATTAAGATAGAGAAATAATTTTTTATTAGTTGGAATTGACATGACTATTTATTGTGGAAATAGAAATAAAATTCAATAAAAATCAAGTTATTTTCAAAGATTCAACAATAAACATTGACGTGGTAGTGGAAAGTGTAGTTGTAGCATGAATGTTCCATTATAACTATATAAGTGATGATCCTAGTACAACAACAATATGATAAATAACATAACACAATGTACAATACGAAGTACAAGACAGTATAACAGAAATACTTGGTTATCTTATTATTCTCTAATAGTTTTTAGTTTATGTTTTCAAGTTCAATATGTATAGCGTTGTATACTTGTTTTATGTTTATGGTGTACATTTATCTTAATTACAAGAGTCATCAAATTATTTATCTTATATCCTACACCTCGTGATTAACATCACAAAAATCTAACAAATATAACCATGGATTCCAATTGCATAATCTTAAGATAAATAATCATAACCATAACTGCAACCATAATTTTTTTGATTCTTTTGTTACTAATGATGAGAATTATGATCATGGTATTGTTGAAGAGCATTCAATAGTTTACAACTATTATCATCAACACTGTTTTAGTATACATCGTCACAATTTATAACACTATTAACAGTGTTTTGAAATATGTATTAAGTTAGTTATATTTCATCAAGTTTATTAACTAATAATAACTAAATGTTGTGTTCATTCATTCTTTAGATGTGACTATTCCATTATAACTATATAAGTGATGATCCTAGTCCAACAACAATATGAAAAATAACATGACACAATGTGCAATACAAAGTATAACATAGTATAATAGAGATAATTAGTTACCTTACTATTCTCTATTACTTTTTATTTTGTATCATCATGCTCGACATGTATAACATCATGGACTTATTTTATGTTTATGGTGCACATTTATCTTAATTACAATAGTCATCAAATTGTTTCTCTTATGTCCTAAAACTAGTTATTAACATCACAAAACATTAATATCCATAACCATGAATTACAATTACATAATCCTAAGATAAATAATCATAACCATAACTACAACCATGATTTTATTACTCCTTGTATTACTAACGATGAGAATTAGGATCATGGTATTGCAAAAAGGAGAGCATTCAATAGAGCCATCAATACCATATACTATAGTATACATTGTCATAGTGTACAACACTCTCTATGATGTTGTGTAATATGTATTAAGTTAGTTATATTTAATCAAGTATATTAAATAATAATAGCTAATTGTTGTATCTATTTGTTCTTTAGATGTCATTGTTTTATTATAATTATATAAGTAATGATCCTAATTCAACAATAATATGAGAAATAACACAACATAATGTGTAATGCAAAGTGCAATACACTATAATAGAGATACTTGGTTACATTAGTATTCTCTATTACTTTTTAGTTTGTGTTCTTATGTTCAACATGTATAACACCGTGGACTTATTTTATGTTTACATTGCACAATTATCTCAATTACAATAGACATTAAATTGTTTCTCTTGTATTTTAGACCTGGTGGTGATGAACATCACAAAACTTTAACAATCATAACCATGTATTCCAATTGTACAATCCTAGGATAAATAACCATTAACATAACTATCACTTGCACAATCCTAAGATAACCATTAATATAACTACCATAATTATTTTTTTGTTGCTTTTGTTACTAATGATGAGAAATATGGTCATGGTACTGTAAAAGAAAATCATTCAGTAGTTTAGAGCTATCATCATCAACATAAACTTTAGTATATACTATCACGATGTATAACACCATCAAGAGTGTTTTTGTAATATGTATCAATTTAGTTATGTTTAATCAAGTATATTAACTGATGAGACGCAATTTGCATAAGCCGTGATATTGCATCCCATGAGATATCGCGTACGCGATATCGCGTCATCCCCTGCGATGTCGCGTATGCGATATCGCAGTCCGCTGCCAAATCTATAAATAAGAGGCGGCACTCCCCTTATTTCCCATCCTAGGCTTAAAGTAGGGAAACTCTGGTAGTTTGATCACTCCAGAGATAGAATACTTTCCATGTGCTCGCAATAAGAGTCCCCAAGTAAACGGATCTTTATTCAAGCAGCTTTGTACCTGAACGCAAGTTGTGTACGACAATAAAGATGAGCTTTGTGGATAAACCTTGCAGTGCATGGAATAGGATTTATTACTTGTTATTTATTACATGTTATTTATTACCTGCATTAGTGTGGCATGAGTACGACTTGATTACGAGCATTAACGAATGTGTACGGCTAATCAAGGAATCGGCTGCTCATCGCGATTAGTCTCTCTCACCCTTATCTTCTAGAATGCAGAATGAGTATGAATTGATTACGAGCATCTACGGATGTGTACGGCTAGT
>MNCI01022307.1:89258-117106 GCA_015680685.1 Gnetum montanum
GAGTTCGACTGGATCGTGCGTGCTATGCTCATTTTGTATGGTTGAGTGTAGGGGTACCTCGCTACTCATCATTAACTAATAATAATTAATTATTTTTATTCATTATTTAGAGTTGAATGTTCCATTATAACTATATGAGTGATGATCCTAGTATAACAACAATATAAGAAACAGCACAATACAATGTACAATTTGAAGTACATCACAATGTGATAAATATACTTGGTTATCATATTAAGGGTAACCTAAAATATAAGCTTTAAAAAAATTGATGAAAAAGAATTGAATGTGCAATCCCAAATTTTTATAGATATCAACATACCATTGAGTGTAACTAGATTTCATGTTTTAGTTTGTAAAATTACTTGTAAATGAAAAAGTTAGAGAAGCTCAAACCCTCTCTTTCCAACATTCTTGCACTTGATCATTAATCATATTAAGCATACCAAATCTCAATAAAAATTGCACACTTAATCCTAGTGGAGGAGATAACTTAAGTTTGGTATGATTTCTATTATTTGAGAAGGGAAGAAGTTAAAACTTGTCACAGTATTGAAATGAAATGAAGCTTTATTATGTCCAAAGACCCATAGGATCTATTGGATAGATATTACATTTTCATGAAAAATAAAGATAGAGTCTACAAATTGACCAAGCACCAATGGGAGCATAAAAAAATCATATAGGATTTTTGTTGTAACAGTATAACATTGTCTCAAATGGGTAGTCATAGCACAAGAAAGAAACACATGTAATTCACCTTCAAGAACTCCTAATATTCATAACCTACAAATGCACTCTTCTCAAGGGAGGTGAATCCATCTTCTACCTTTAATTCTAAGATGATGAAAACTTAAGTGTATTTTATTAATAACATTTGGATGCTTGATGGAAATAGTATTAATTCATGGTTGTAAATGAATAGCTATATTTCCTAGATTGTTTTCCTTGCACAATTTAAAATAATTAGCAACTTAGTAAAACTTGTCCTTTTTGACAAGTTTTGGCATGTAACTATAGTCTAAACTCCACATATGTAGGAGTAGCATTTAGGTATCACAAAAACACACAGTAAACACAACTACAAAAGAGTTAAAATAGAACTACTACCTTCTGAAAGAATTGAAATAAAGCTACATGTCCTCCAAAAAAGTTGAAACAAAGTTACCCTAAGTGAGCAAGCCATAGAGATTTGATTCATTGGACTAATCAAGTTGGTGCCACCAGTCATCAACCATGGATGATGAAGCAATTCTAAACTTGATCAAGTCACATCTTTGAGAAGATTTCAAAATTGAGTTTCAAAATTAGGACAAGCACAACAACACTACAGGATTAGGCTATTCAAAGCTTGTAGTGAAATGTCTTTCATGGTCATGGTAGAGTTGAAAAAAAGTTACTGTTAAAATAGAAAAATAGCAAATAAAAATAATAAAATAGTCAAACACAATAGAGTTTATGTGAAAAAATTTTCAATGTAAAGGGTAAAAAACCATGAGAAATAGTGCAAAGATCTATTATTTTTCTAGAAAAATCAACTACAAAAAATAAGACTATTTTTCTAGAGAAATTACATCCGAAAAAAAGACAAAACAATGCACTCAATTCAAGTTTTTTATTAGGACTTGTACATCAACTCAAAACCATCTATATTTTTAAATAGAATTTTTAACTCTTACTTTTCCTTTACAAATACAAAATTTCCATTATAGACTAAAAGTTACAATAAGTTACATCTTGTATCTTCAAGATTAATACCAAGTGGTATTAGTTGATTTGGCTTCAATTACAAACTGAAAGTTACATCTTGTATCTTCAAGATTAATACCAAGTGGTACTAGTTGATTTGGCTTCAATTATTTAACTATCTTCCACCCTACAAATCAGCTATGTTCAAATGAAGAGTTGCACTACTTCCATGATTTAGGCTTATACTGTTACCAAACCAAGCTATTTCTTGCACATTAAATGTTTATATGCAAGAATAAATTTTGTTAAAAAGATCAACATTCAAGAGTCATATGGATGAAATGATATCAAATGTTAATATGTTTTGTTTTTGAATAAAACACTACATTCTTTGCTAGATGAATTCCACTTTGATTATGATAGTGCACAACAAACCTCTCTTGCTTTATCATAAACTGTTCAAGCAATCTTATTAATCAAATCATCTTCTTAGATTTTTTTTCTCAATGCTACATATTCAACTTTTGTGATGGATAAAGCAACAATAACCTGTAACTTAAATACCCAACTAACAACACTACCACCCATTGTGAAAACATACCTAGTATGGATTTTATATTTCATGAAAACCAACAAAATCAGCATCCACAAAACCAATAATATCCAAAGAACCTCCAAATCATAAACATTCCTTTTTATGCCTTTTAAATATTGAAGTATCTATTTTACTTCTTGCCATGTTCCCATCTAGGATTGCTTATGTAACAAGAAACAACTCTCGTTTTATAAGAAATATTAGATCTAGCACAAACCATTACATACATTAGGCTACCAACAACTAATACATAAGGAACATTCATCATTCAATTTCTAGCTGCTTCATTCATTGGATAATTCTCTTTAGATAATTTAAAATGTATTACTAATGGTGTAAAAACTGACTTACAAGAAACCATATTAAAACTTTCCAAAATTCTTGAAATATATTCACATTAACTTAACCAAATCATACTTTGCTTTTTGAAAAACTTGATTTCAATATGATCATTTCTAGCAATTAGCATATCATCAACATAAAGTAAAAGAATAGTAAAACAACCTTGTACAAAATGTTTAAAATATAAACAATGATTAGATTCAGAACTTGTATAATTCTAATTATGTATAAAATTATCAAAATTCTTACACCATTGCCCTGAGGCCTACTTCAAACCATATAAGCCCCTTTTCAATTGCAAACTAGATTAGGATTAGCTGCATCTTCAAAACCTTCAAGCTAACATACATAAATTTCTTTTTCTAAATCACCATGCAAAAAAGCTATTTTGATATCAAGTTCTTCTAATTTTAAATTTAAATTTGCAACCAAAGATAGAATACCTTGAGCATAACTATGTTTCACAACAAAGGTAAAAATATCATTAAAATCAATACCAGGTTTCTATCCATAACCTTTAACCACAAGTCTTACATTGTACTACATGCAACCATCAATCTCCTACTTAATTACCTAAACTCATCTTTTTAAAAAAACTTTCCTTCATTGTGGAAGTTTTACCAACTTCCAAGTATTGTTAAAATGCAAAGCTTTAATCTCCTTAATCATAACCTCTTGCCATGAGTAGTAGCACAATGTACAAATTCCTAAAAAAGATTCAAGTTTATCACTATCAGTAAATAAAGCATAATAAAAAGAAGGTGAATACCTTGATGTTGGTTTATAAGGTCATCAAGATCTCCTAATTTACTATAAGTCCTTCAGCATTTACATCAGATGCAAAGACATCATCTGTTATTATCTTTGTATCATTATTTATATTAACATCAATAACATCATTATGAATTTTATGATTATGTTGATTTGAAGATATAGAAACAGGAACATCCACATCCATGATAAATTTTTCCAATTTTTTTCTTGTTTTTTATGTGCAAACATCTTACTTTCATTAAATAAAATATCCCTACTTCTTAGTTCATTTTATATAAGGATCCCATAATCTATTGCCTTTATCATGTTTATTATAACCAAGAAAAGCATACCTTTGGGATTTTGCATCTAACTTACTCTCTTTTCTTAATGATTGATGAAAGGCGAGGTGCCCCTACACTCAACCATATGAATCACAGAGCGTTCATATGCCATTTGGTCAAATTTTGTGGACTTTATAGTTTCCAGTGCACTAGTCTTCTAGGCAATGAACCTTGCCTTAAGGTCATTCATTGTCTTCCCAATTACACTTGTGATGTACATTGGTATGGTTAAGTGTAATTGAGGCATTTGATTTTTATCATTTTTTATTTTATGATTTTTGTGTTTAAAGAGAGATAAATTAATTGGATTAACTAATTTAATTTAACTAATTAACTAGTATCTAAGCAATCCTAACATAAGCATTTGGTCCCACTTTCCACACACATCCTAAACCCATGCATCCACTACTGGGTTACCAATCGCTACGCTATTGGGCGTACCAAGCAATAACGTTGTTGGGATTACTAAGCGAATACATGCTATGCTCGAAGCGGTCATACTTATGTGTTTAATTTATCTAGCTTATCTTGCTTAATTACTTCATTAGCTTAATTACTAAAAAACATTTAATAAATAATGGAACACATTAAATGCATAAATAAAATATTTAATCTATCCAGAATGCTGCAAGGTTTATCAGAAAGCTCATCTTTATTGCCAAACACACTATCATACTTGGGTACAACAATGCTCAAATAAAGATTCATACACTTAATAACTCCTATTTTGGGCACTCAAGAGAAATAATCTAACTCTCAAATGAATAGACTACAAGATCTTTGCTACTATTGAAATCTCATTGCCATAAATGCAACTAATATGCACGTATTTATAGACAATAAATGAACACTACAACGATGCATGATACGATGTGTCGATGGGGCCTCATCAATGCAACCAAGAAATGCGACTCATCATACCCCCATGATTGAATGAAAACTTGTCCTTGAGTTCTTTTACAAAATTGGAAAGGTATTGGATTATTAATTGACCTTTCACAAACAAAACATATTGACTTAACAAAAATGAAGTACCTAAGTTTATGGATCAACATGTTACAAAAATGATGATGTTCATGACACAAAATTGAACACCATAACATGATTCCTCAAAATTGGACAACACGTTCCTTGATGGAATGAATTTTGGTGGAGAAGATCAAATAGTCCCAAGAAATGGTGGCTCCTAAGGTTCTAAGGAACCTTCACCAGCTTCACGCATGTGCGACAGTTGAGGTGGTTGTGATTGTCCTGCTACTGCTACAACTTCTGGTGGGAGGAAAAAAGCATCTAGTAATACTTTCATTTTATCCTCCTTACTTTTAGGATCATGCATCATTCATGCAACTTCACCAATGTGTATTGGAACGAGCACATCTCAAGGACATGGAATTGCTAGAAAAAGCTCCTTTTCATTGATAAACTAGGTAGTGAACTATTTGTGTTCAATGTCAAATGCTTTGACTCCATGCTTTTGCTCTTGGTAATCATTCATACTTTTGGCTAAGTTCTTAGCAATTTATTTTTGATTCATGAATTGTGCTCTGAGAACTTTGAGTTCAACATTTGTAGTCTCAAGCTTCTACTTGGTGTCTTTATGGTGTTTGAACTCTGCCTCGTATAGCAAATACAAGCTAGCCACTTGTTTTTCTAACTTTGACCACATCCATTTAGCAATTAGCATTGCCAAGTTCACATAGTGGAGATTGGCCACTCTATGTATTCTATCATCTCTTTTATCTGCAACTCCTTTAAACAGATCTTCACTTTTTTGTAGGCATCAATCCCATCAATGATGGGCTATCAAACTTCTTTTCCTTATTGAAGTTGCTGGAGAGCTTCATTTATTTTGCCTTCATCATTTGGATGTGCTTCTCATTTACTTCCTTCAACCTAGTCTCTATAGTGATTTTTAACTCTCTCAAACTTTAAAGCTTCATTTTTCTAAGTGGGAATCTCAATAGCAAATTTCTAGCACAAGGCATGAACTTCTTCCATTGATAGATTCCAATTCTCTATGGATAATTTCCTTAATTCAGTATTCACCCTAGCTAGCTGCTCTTGCTATTGATGAATAAATTCTTGCATTTGTTCTTTTTGGGCATCAACATTACATAGGCAATTATTTTCCATGATCAATGCTTCATTCTCCTGGCACATCTGAACGAAGTCCTTCTAAACTAAATATGTCTTCACCTCTACTATGGATTGGCTGAAGATGGTTGTCACTACATCCTCCTCAACCTTCTTAAATTTTTCCTAAAGCTATTGAAAAGATTCATCTCTGGTTATTGTTGGGCTAAGGAGTGTAGGATCAGCAAGATGGGCATGTAATTCGACAACCTCTATGGCCAATCATTGATTTTGTGTTTAAGTTGTTTTGAGTTGCCCCTCCAAAATGATGCATTTGCCCCTTGCTTCCAATAACTCTGACTAACTTATGGTGATGTTATTTGTAAAATCAAAGATATCTAGAATTGATTGCCCAATCCCCACCAATTGATCCAGTAATTCTTCATGTTGGACTGCATTCAATTTTCAGCTAACCATGTCTATGAATGTCTACACATCTCAAAGTCTAAATATGTCTACTACAAATACCACAAGTGCATTAAGTGCTTTGGGAATGTGGTCAACAACTACTTCATTCGTAGTCTCTTACCCTTGGCGCTGCATCACCAATATAGTGGCCCCTTCACCTTCCTTCAGAAGCACTAAGGAGGTAGCATTCCCAAAGATTTCTGAGAATAAATGGTGTTGTGATAATGACACCGTCACCTCTCAAGCATTGGGATCAGACCTCGCAGGCAACTGCATTCATTGGGTAGAGAATATTGGTCCACCCCATTCCATCTAGCTAATTTTTTGAGCCACCTCATTAAGGTGACTCATTGCTAGTCGATAGAAAGATGGATTTGCACTAGTCAGACTCCTTGCATGTTGCTCTTGCTCACACAAGAGATACTCTTAGATTTCATGCAAGTGCTCAATGGCTACATGGGCCTCTAGCATTATTTCTTGAGTAGGTAGTAGAGGTGGCAGCTACTCCTCTTCTTTGGTTGTGGTAGGTATCTTTTATTTCATGATTTCAGACCATGAGGCCAAAGAAGCATGTCTAATTGTGTTGTTGGCATAGTGCATGATTCTTGCCCTTGTGCAAAGTTTCTAGATGAGGCACGGAAAGGGCAAGGTTTTCCTTCCATGTTCGTTTTCCTTAAAACGCTTCTCAATCTCCAAATAGATTAGTTGTTGAAGGTTTACAAGAAATCTCCCTCTTAGAGTCACACATGCTCATGCAAAAAAGGTCACCTTACTAGGCCTCATCATTGGATTGAGGTGATAAGCTATAATTTTGAAATAGATATGCTTTGCCAATGTGAGCATGTCGTACTCCTTACGAATGACCCCATAACACTGCTGAGTCTACTCCTTTTTGCATCAAGATCACCTTTTGTTGATATTTCTACCAATTGTGTCCTAATATCAAGCAACCCTAGTGCCTATGCAATAGCCTTGATTAGCTAGGACACCTAAATATCCTTCATTTTTACTATGGACCCTAGCCTTTTATTGTTATAGAAGAGATATGTCTCTCCCATGTACCATTCCCCACTGGATGTGATGATTGGCCACATGGGAGAGGTTTGCAATTGTGTTTCAACTTCTACTGGAGCTTTCTTTAAAAATGGCCCAAAGTTTATTTCTTGAAGAACAAAGCGTTGAATCTCTCAGGACTTGATGATGTCAAGGCAAGCCTAGGTCAAAGTGACTTCAAGCCTTAGCACAAGTCTTAGTGCTTTCCCTCACTGTCATTGCTCTATTGGCACTTCTTCTTCTAGAATTTGTTGAATAGATTCCACTTTAGGCTCCTTATGAAGAGGCCCCATTGCATGGGTTGCCTCAGGTAGTTTGTGGGCTTGTTCTTTTTGGCCCCTTCTAGCTTTGGGCCATTTCTTCCTTGGTTGAGAGGATTCTCCTTTCTGTGGGTGTTTCAATCTTAATGCCATCTATAATCACAATAAGACTACACGTTAGCAATCGTTGTGTAACATGAAACAATCAGGATACCTTTATCTCTTTAGGATAGTTACACTTGGCTAGGTTGTGATTATGGTTGATTAAATTACTCCAATAATTATTTTATTTATGTGTTATTGTTAATAAATCATCCTAAAGGTTGTTGAAAGGATTAACTCTCAAAAAAATTAATGTTTGTATATTATTAAGGTTATTAACCTTTATGAGAGTTAGAAAAATTTCCAAAAATTTCATCGAAAACCTTAAGGTTTGTGGCCCCCATGATAAAGAGCTTACCTCTAGCAACTGTAGGATTGAAGAATAGAGTGATTTGGACAAATGGTTGGAAAGTTAAGGGCTCTAGAAGGTTTTGGTCTCTAAAAAATGGCAAAAAATCCACGTGTGTTATGAGGAAAATGACAAAAATTTCTAAGTCTATGGCAATACGTATAGGTTTTTTGCATTGCATCGACAAGGCCTTGTCGATGGGGCCTCATCAACGCAGTCAGTGGCATCGACTAGGCCTCATCGACATAGCTATTAACCACAGTAGATGACCATTGACATCGGTCAAACTTGCAAAATACAAAGAGTTTTTGAATGAAATTTAGATCAAATGAAAGCTCATAAGGCCATAAACAGTATGAAAATATAAGAAAAGGATGTTGGAGCTCATAAATTTGGAAAATGAAGAAAAATAATGCAGGGGATGAATGAAATAAAAGGTTAAGGAGCACTGAATGGAATACACAATGAAATATGTGAAAGATAGGATTGTAGCAATGTCTAAGGTATAGAACCTAACTAACCAAACCAAGAGCTATGTAAGTGGGTCCTCCCCATAGCAGGTTCATGCCCTTGTTGCCCTTGCATAATCTTAACTAAGGATTCTGTAGGCCCCATAATTGATTAATGGTCATGAAAAGCTAAGGACCACCCAAAAAGAATCTACCCAAGAATTTAAACATATCAGACCATGACATAAAGCATTACATAGAACCCAACAATGAGGTGAGTTATGGTAGCATGGGTGGATGATGAAAAAGAAGGAATGGAATTTCGAATTAAGGTCATAAGAAGTCCCTTATGGAATTTGTGTTTAAAATGACCCAAGAAGATCCATCCTTAGTCCAAACCAAAACCAACTACTTTCAGTGACTTTGCATCACCACTCTAAGACTAATCCACCCACACGAAACATGAGAGTGCTTCCACAAAACAATCATCATTCCATAAAGAGAAGAAAAAAGAGAAGTAGGAAGTGAGAGAGGGCCTTAGTTAGAGGGGACCTTTAGGCATGGGTGCATGCCTTTCTAGTCACATAACCAGTGTTTGTAGCCCATTTATTTGTCTAAAGGGTGTGCTTTAAATTCCCATCATTTTTTTTGAGTTTTTGGATGGGAACCACACCATGCAAAGCTTATTTATTTATTGTGTCTAAGGGGTGTGATTTGAATTCCCATCATTTTATTTTATTTTATTTTGAATTTTGGATGGAAACCACACCATGCAAAGACTTTATTTGACTTCCTATTAGTGGTTGAAATGGAAAGGTAAGAAGTCTATGAAAAACACTCAAGCACTCAATCCACTTGAAGAATACAAAGAGTATTGAGTCCTTTTGAAGTCACACCCTTTACCAACCTTTGAATCCTTCCTAATTCTAGAACTACCAAGGTCATTGATTGATTAAAAGTTTCTTTAATGGAAGGGATCTCAAATTCCTAGAACAAGAAAAATCATAGAGTTTATTGGATGGGTAGATGACATGGACTCACTGCTTGTTCCATGAAAAATAAACCATGTCATAGTCATCAGACATTAGAATTCAAAACTAGAAACTAGACATTGACAATCACAACATTAAGCACAAACCATCATTAGTAAATAGCAACAACAGCACTATGTCCTATGGCAACAAAGCAATTTTATTAGCAAAAATGAGAAAATATCACACCTGAACAAAACAAAACAAAGTAAAATATATAAGAAAGTGTAAAATAATTAAGAAAGGTTCAAAGGTATTAACGATGATGGAAAATTAGAAATTTGAAAATTAAAAAAATTCGTAAAATAAATAACTCGTAAAATAAAAAAACATGGAAAAAAATAAAAAAATTGAGAAGCCATATGGATTATTAGCATAGATCGCCAATCTCCCCAACAACTGAGTTGGAAGGAGGAGATCCAAAAAATAGAATGTGGTTGTCCATCCATCGAGGTGGTAGTTGCACTAGCCTATCTTAGTTCGATGAAAGGTTTTACTTATTGGATATTGACCAACTACTTTTTATTTGGGCTCTCAAGCTTGTAGATTAACATGATTCCAAAGGGTAAGGTTTGATCAATTATATAAGGTCCCTCCCAAAATGTTTGAAATTTCGCTTTCTAGGGTACATGTGTGGGGTTCCAATAGGGGACCTTATCTCTTGGTTGAAGTTTTACTTTTCTTATTCTAAGGTCATGACATTGCTTGTTGAATGCCTTTTGCACCTTGTTCAAAGATAGGGCCACTAATCAATTTTCATCTACCACATTCAGGTTGATCAATCTTTCTTTCTATGCTAGACTTAGGTCAAGATTTAGATCATAAGTTGTTGAGAGTGTATGAAGCTTGGATTGAATTAGGAGGGTTGGAATTTTTCCATACACCAACTCATAGGGAGAATAGCCAATAGGAAGTTTCCATGTTGAATGGTAATCCCAAAGGGCATCGTTAAGTTTTGTAGTTTAATCTTTCCTATATTTTCCAGTTGTCCATGTTAGTATTTTTGTGATCTCCAGGTTGGTTACCTCTGCTTAATCATTGGCTTGGGAATGATAGAATGTTGTTAATTTATGTTTAACCCCCAAGCATTGCATTAACTTTCTAAAAGTGGCACCTGTGAAATGAGTTCCATTGTCAAAAATTAGTGCCTATGGCATCCCAAACCTATTCATAATATTTTGCTATATAAATCTAGTGGTAGTGGAAGATGTATAATTAGTAAGCTACTTCTGCCCATTTTGTATAGTATTCAACAACTACGATAATATACACCTTTTCATTGGACATGGGTGTGATGGAATCCATGAAGTTAACGCCCCATATGTCAAAATGTTCTAGTGGTTGAACCCATTGTTGAGGACCATCCATGCGAGTAGTCATCCGCCCATCTTGTTGACAATGTTCACAAGATTGGACAAACTAGTGGGCATCCTTAAAGATTGTAGGCCAATAGTACCCTGCCATCTAGGATTTTGTGGTCATGCACCTTCCTGCATAGTGGCCTCCACAAGGCCCTTCATGAGCATCCTGGAGAATGTGCAATTGATCCTCATTAGGGACACACTAACAAATCAGGCCATTGACACACATCTTGTAAAGGTGTCCATTGATTTCCATGAAATATTTGACCCAATGGAGAAATTTTTGCCTCTTTCTAAAGTCAAGATCTTGTGGCATCTTCTGAGTGAGAAGATAGGTAAGGATGTCATTATACCAAGTTGTTTTTATAGGCATTTGATCATTTAGTGCTCCTGTAAAGAGGAGTTCATTTGGAAACTGATCAGAGAGCAACCTCTCCTCCTCTTTATTATCCCATCTTAAGTAAGAGAGATAGTCAAAAATCACATTTTCGATTCCTTTTTGATCTACCATTGTAAGATCAAATTCCTATAAGATCATGAGCTAGTGTATGATATGAGGGCTCACTACTGGCTTGTTGATGAGGAAGAAAATTACACTGTGGTCCATGTGCACAAATACTTTGTAGACAAGCACACAGTGTCTAAACTTTTCAAAATCTTACACCACAGCCATTAGTTCTTTTTTTTGTGGTGGTGTAATTTAATTATGCTTCCACAATGATTCAGCTCATGTAGTTAATGTAGTATGGACATTTCTTATCATCCATCTATGTGAGCACTACTCCCAAGGCATTGTTAGATGCATCCATCATGATGTGGAAGGGTCTGGACCAATTTGGTGCTTGTATGATTGGTGTTTCTACAAGTTTCTCCTTTAACTATTGGAATGCATGTTCACATTCCTTGGTCTAGATGAGAGGTATATCTTTCTTTGTAAGCTCTACCAATGGTTTTTCAATCTTAGAGAAATTCTCTATGAATCATCAATAGTAACTAATGTGTTCAAGGAATGACCAAACATCTTTAACTATCTTTAGTTGGCATGTTATTCCTTGGATGATCCTTATCTTTTCTAGGTCTACCTCAACCCCTACTTGAGTGATTCTATGCCCTAGTACAATGCCTTCTTGGATCATGAGCTAGCTCTTTTGCCAGTTGAGCCATAGATTTTTTTCAACACATCTCTTCAGTACTTGCTCAAGGCAATTCAAGTCTTGCTCAAATGTAGTTCCATAGGTGGAAAATTCATCCATGAAGACTTCCACACCATTACCAATATATTATTGGAAAATACTAAGGACTAGGTGTTGAAATGTTGTAAGGGCATTGCACAAATCAAATGGCATCTTACAATATACAAAAGTCCCCCAAGGACTTGTGAATGTTGTCTTAGCCTGATCTTCTGGCACAATTTGGATTTGGTTATAGCCACTATAACCATCCAAGAAGCTATAATAACAATGCTCAAATATGGTTTCCAACACTTGATCCACAACTGTCAATGGAAAATTATCTTTAAATATTACCATATTCAATAGCCTAAAGTCGATGCAGGCCTACTATTTGCTACCTTTCTTCAACACAATTACGAGTGGGCTAACCCACTCACTATCTATGATGGGATAGATGAACCCTACCTTGAGGAGTTGTTTAATTTCCTCCTTGATGATTTGCTTCAATTTGGGGTTCAGCCACCTCTACGGCTGCCTTCTAGGCTTCATGGCTAGGTCAATGTAAATGTGATGCTAGCATATCCTTGGATCGATTCTTGTTAACTCAGGATATGACCAAGAAAAGGCTATTGGCCATTTATTAACCACTTTTAATATTTTTTATTTTTGTCTAGGAGCAAGTTTGGCATTATTTATAACTAGTTTACCATTATTTAAAAATGCATATTCCATGCTGGCCAATAAATTTTTTAGCTCTAGGGGCTCCTGCTTGAAGTTATTAGGGATTTCCAACTCTCCTCAATAGGTATCATCATCATCAAAGATTTAGGGGTGAACTTGTTCAAGTTTATCCATGCCTTCAACATAAGCCCATGTTAGGCTCTCAGTTGGTTCCATGCCTAATGTGCTGCTATTTGAGTCAACTATTAGCCATTGGGTGCCCTCCTATTTTATGGTTGCTACATATAGACACCTTTGAATATTTTTTTCTTGTGCACACTGATTGCATGCTTTAATGTATGTACTTTTTATGGATCAAATATTTTTCACCTAATTGCACTTGTTATCGTTGTACACGTTGCATGGAATAAACTTCTTCTCTATCTTGCCCAATTCATTTTCTTTGGAGATTTTCAAAGAGAGGTTCCTTATGCCCATGCATGCATTGACCCTGCTTAACCAAGCTCTTCCCATAATGATGGGGAAGTCACTTTTGTAGTTTTCAACCTTGATCACCAGAAAATCAGCAGGATAGGACCATCCACAAACTATGGTCACAATGTTCTCTACTAATCCTAGAGGGACAGTAATTGACTGATCTATCAATTCTAGAAAAATGTTGCTCTTCTTAAGAGGTGGTAGGTTCCAGGCCTTGTACATGTCATGGGAGATGAGATTAACTTTGGAACCAAAGTTAAGAAGAGCCTTACATGGCTCATGTCCAATGATCTATAGGTAAATAAGTGGACTTCTTGGGTTAGATCTTTTCATGGAAAGATTACCAACCTTAATCCAGTTGGAAATAACATGAGTTAACATCACAATGCAAATCTGAAGGTGCATTTGGTTTAAGGGGCAGTTGAAGGTATTTGATGCAAAGGATGACAGTATTAGAGATGTAAGACAATCAACCATACTAGGTTGTGAGCATTGGAGAGGACTGCTGGGTTGGAAGAAGGATCTTTTTCTAGATTGATTATCCAAACCACTTGGATGGAAAGCTGGTTGTGAATGTACAACCCTCGTAGCATTTTGTTGTTGTGACTATGAAGGAATCTCACCCTACATGGATGAAGCATGAAGTAACTGGGTTGAAGATAGAGGTGTGTGTGCATATGGATGTGAATATTGGTATGGATATGGGTATTTTTTTCAAGTAGATGGTGAATGTGTTTAGTGATACTTTGGAGGGTAATAATGATGCTGAAATGAGGTATGACTTGCGGAACTTCTTGGAGAGATGGGTTGTTGAACATAGTACCCATATGGATCTAGTTGCCTATAAGGGTATTACTGCCTTAGCGGTGGCATTTCCCACAATTGTGGTTGGTACCATTGTTGGTATTTTTCATAAGGTTGTGGAGGAGCTCCACTTGGATAGTAAGCTTCTTGTTGTTGGTGAAACTACCATGGATTTCCTTGAGGATAAGGCAATCGTCTAGGTGCTTACCTACAAGCTAGTCAAGGATTCAATGCATACATCCCAGACTCTTGTAAGTATGACATCACAGGGAAACAACCCTTTATATGTTCATATTGATAAATTTCATAATTAGTTTCATCATCAGAGGCAGTTTCCACAACTTCCTTTATGGTCACAGCTTTGCCCTTACCTCTTTGGTAGGCACATTTAGCTTCTTTTCACCTACTGTGGTTATGATCACTATTTTTCTTTTTGAATTCTTTAGCAATCTTCATAGCAGCTTAGAATTTTTCATCCAAAGAGTCTCATAATTTATCAACCTTTATCGAAATATCATAAACAAATTTTTGGATGGGTAAGCTTTTCTTATTCACCACTTCATCGAGTGGTGACTCCTCTTCGTCACAAAAACGAACCTCCCATTTACTGATAAAAGGATCCTTATTATACTCTTCTGCACTCTCTTTTTGGAAACTCACCTTCTTCTTTTATTACCTACTCTATTAGCCTTTGGATCTGATGAGCTCTTAGGTCAAACAATCTTCCTTGGGCATACACCCCAAGAGTTCTTCTAGTTTCTACTCTAAGCCCATCTATGATGTGGCACAGTTGTTCCCTTTGAGAATAACCGTGGCCAAGGCATCGGTGTAAGAGTAAATAGTATCTACCCATGCTAGCATCCAAGGGTTCATATGTTCCTTGTTTCTAGCCTTGGATTTGCCTTCTCAAATTAGACACTCTAGAGTACATCTAGTATTTGTCATTAAACAGCTCTAACATGGTACTCCATTGACAAATGGATTCTGGTTCTAAGGACTAGTACCAACTTTCATCTTCATTGATGAGTGTCCAATGGAAGAGCTTGAGTTTCTACCATTCATTTTCTATGTTCTTGTAAGGCACAAGCATGATGGAAAGCTTGTAAATGTGTATGTGGATCAAAGTTGTATCCCCCCTCAAATCTTGGGATATTATTAATGTCTAAGCACTTGATTGAACTATTTTTCACATGCCTAGATGGAATCTTTACTACCTCTACAATGTTGAGCATGCTTTGAGTTACCAACAAGGGTTCATCATCATCACTACATTAATGACATTGATGATGGTCTTGGCCACCCCTTTGATCTTGGTGGCCTTCATGGTCATTTTTGTCTCATTGATTACCTTCACCATGATTATCCCAATGGTGACTTCTATGAGAACTAGAAGATGAAGAAGAATGTTTGGAATCGGATGAAGAGGATGAAGAGGAAGTGGACCACCACTACCACTGCAATGTCTGCCACCATCTCTTCATTCATTACAACCATCATCCTTAGATCCCTTAGCATTGTGATGCTTTCTCGAGTTCCTACCTCAACTGTCACTCTTTCATAAACCTAATTTATGAATAGTGGATCGTAGTTTTAGGGTTGCACCCTCATCGCTAGTAACAAAGGATGGAGAATTTTCATATTGAGAACCCTCAGGAGGAGGATCCACATTGTCATCTTGGTTTAGCAAGAACAAGGGATTACTAACGTTTTTTTCCTTTGTAAACTCATAGTACTGCTCCTGGTGTTGATCTCACTTGCACTATGTTTTTAGTGGGACGGTAGTCCTGAGTGTCATACCATCCACAATGTATTCCTCATGAAGATCTAAGATGCCCAACTTCTTAAGAGTTTGAAGCAGCATCCCAGGTATAGATCGATTGGAGGGCAAGACGATGTTGCCCTCCATATAACGTCATCACAGTTGTTCATCCTAATGTAAGATGAAGGTGAAGTTGAGCACATACTCTCCGAATGAGTATATAAAACTTTGCACTCCTATGGGACCAGAAATTTGACATCTTCATGTCTATGGAAAAAAGAAGACATTTTGCAAAATGAATAAAATTATCAGGGTGCTTAGTAGTTTATATGTCATTGAGAGTGATGTTGACCTTGAGTTCGTCCAAAGATATAAAAAATATTCACTAATCCTAAATAGCACACGTTTCAACAAACAAAGTCCTCAACAATGGTGCCAATGATGAGCAATGAGGTACCCCTATGCCCAACCATACGAATCATAGAGCATTCACCCATGATCTAGTCAAATTCTATGGACTTTATAATTTCTAGTGCACTAGTCTTCTAGGCAGTGAACCTTGCCTTAAGGTCTTTCATTGTCTTCCCAATTACACTTGTGACGTACTCTAGGATGGTTAAGTGTAATTGAGGCATTTGATTTTTATCATTTTGTATTTTATGGTTTTGGTATTTAAAGAAAGATAAAGTAATTGGATTAACTAATTAACTAGTATCTAAGCAATCCTAACATAAGTATCCGATCCCACTTTCCACACGTCTTAAACCCACGTATCCACTACTGGGTTACCAAGTGCTACGCTACTGGGCATCCCAAGTAATAACACTGCTAGGATTACCAAGCGAATACGTGTTACGCTCGAAGTGGTCATACTTATGTGTTTAATCTATCTAGCTTATCTTGCTTAATTACTGAAAAACATTTAATAAATAATGAAAAAAATTAAATGCATAAATGAAATATTTAATGTATCTAAAATGTTGTAAGGTTTATCAGAAAGCTCATCTTGATTACCGCACACACTGTCGTGCTTAGGTACAACAGTGCTCGAATAAAGATTCGTACACTCAATGATTCCTGCTGCGGGCACTTGGGAGAAATAATCTAACTCTCAAATGAATAAACTACAAGAGCTTTGCTACTATTGAAATCTCATTGCCATAAATGCAGCTAAAGGCATGTATTCATAGCCAAAAAGCAAACACTGCATCGACGAGGCCTCATCAACACATGATATGATGTGTTGATGAGGCCACAATGTGACTCATCAATGATTATACAAATCATTTGACTTTTCCATAAAATTTTAGGAATCTTACCATTTAAAGGAATGCTTGGAGATTGTTTAATTAAGTATAGTGTCGTATTAGCAACTTCTACCCAAAATGATTTACTAAGATCAAATTCTAATAGCGTACTTCTAATATGTTCCATGGTGCATCTATTCATCCTTTTAGCAATATCATTTTTTTGTGGTGTTCTAAGAATGATTTTAATCCTCAGTATTCTCCACCATTATTAGGTTATAAACACTTAAGATATTTTTTAGACTCTTTCTCAACTCCAACTTTAAAGCTTTTAAAAATATCAAAGACCTTATATTTAGAAGCCATGGGATAAAACTAACACTTTCTAAAATAATCATCTATGAATATAACACAATAAAAAGCTCCAACATAAGATTGAACATCCACTAGGCCAAAAACATTTGAATATAGCATCTCAAATACCTTACCCTTTGTAAAATGCTAATCTCTCCTAAAATTCAACTTACATTGTTTTCCAGTAACATAATGGTCACAAAATTCAAAAGATGCATCCTTAAAATTTGGAATAAAATTTTGATCTTTCAGTAATTTCATACGACATTCACTTAAATGACCTAACTTGCTATGCCAAACATTGCTTACAAATAAATGAAGCAAAATCTTTTCGACCTATACCATACAATGTATATAAACTTCCATATTTTTGTGCTTTCAAAAGGATCATGCATCCTTTAGAAGTCTTCCATGGTGACTTTTCAAAAGATACAACACCACCTACATCATTCAGTCCTATTGAAATTAAATTCTTTGCAATTTGAGGAACATACCTTACATTGTTTAATGTATACCTACTGCCATCAAATTTCAAAATGGTAACATCTGCAATGCCCAAAATGGTAACATCTCCAAGGTCCAAAATGTTACTATCACCAAGATATACAAAATCATTCCAATATTTTTATAATTTGAAAAGACCTTTTATCAGGGTAAATATGAAATGATGCACTAGAATCTAAGATCTAATCATCACATGCAACACTTATTATAACACCATTATTCGATGTAGTATTTGCTTCAAAAGAATAATCATCTTCACCTTTTTCTTGATTTTCTCTCTTTGCCTTTTTTCATGAAACAAGAATCTCACAATATTAGCAATGACTTGTTTTTCTTTTTATCTTTTTTCAAGAAACGCAAATCTCACAATATCAACAATGACCTTTTCTTCCTTGTATTTTTTATCTTCCTCTACTTGAATTTGCATACTCTAAACTATGTCCTTCCCCTTGCTTTTGTTACCGATGCTTGCTCTGTTCTAATTAATAACTGCATTGAAGCTTTCCTAGTTTCTGCATTCAACGAGGCAACAATGTCAAAAAGTTTAAATTTATTGCCCATAATATTGGTAACAGTTTTAACAACAGGATCGCAACTTGGTGGAACGGAACATAACAACAGCAACAAACATGATACTTTTTTACCTAAATTAATTTTTAGAGATTGCAATTGTGCAACAATAGAATTAAATCCATTCACATTCTTTTAATTTTTTATGGTATGCATTTTATTTGCACAAGAGCTTTGCTCATAGTTATAAAGATTGCCATAGTTCTGTAGATGTTTTACATTCAATAACATTAAATAAAGTTGATGGAAAAATGTAGAGGTGGATTGTAGCTAAATACTCTCTATCAAGAACATCTCATTCCCAATTTTCCATACTACTATGTAATCTTCCCTTATTTCGGCAAATCTAGCTATTTCACAACTAAGTAATCTTCCAACATAATCTTCTTTATGTTCCCATTGAGAACTGCATTTCCTTTGTTATTTCCTTTGTTATCCAAAAGCCAGGAAGCAATGCAGAAATCTATTATCTTTTCTGCAAAAATTACATCCAAAAACAAAACATAACATTGCCTTTTTCAAAGTACAACACGGCACTTAAACGTGAACTTAAAACCATTACATTTTTTTAATATAATTTTTAACCCACACTCTCTTGCTTTGAATATACAAACTTTCCATTACAAATTGGAAGTTAAACACCAAGTTACCTCTGGCATGTGTAGGGCTAGTTGATTTTGCTTCAATTATGAAGAAAGCCTGATTTCTCAAAACCCTCGTGCCCTCATCGCCCCTCCTGCAACAACAACACCCGATTCTGCTTCCTGGACAAGAGTGGCTCATCTTCTTCATCATCATCATCCTCATGATGCTTTATTCTTCTTCAGCTCTAGTACAGATACTTATCTGCAACAGCTTCACCCTCGGCGGCCAAGTATCTCAAATGCAGCAGCCGACGTCGCTCTTCTGAGCCAATTCTGGATTGTAGCGTCCAGCAACAATAAATTTGATCATCATCCGCAAAAGTACAACAATCATGGTTCTTTTTATTGTGGTTATGTACTTTCCCTCTGTGTTCCCCATAATGGTTCTTCTTATTCTGGTTATGTTCTTTCCTATTCTGTTCCGGTTACTGGGAATGATACTTGTGATTATTATTCTTCTTTCCCTGCTGCATCGTCTGGTTTCTCCAATTTGTTGAGCCGTCCACAGGATTTGCAGTATTCTTGGATGATCCGACATCAATATGAAGCATCAATTGCAGCTCGGCTTTTTCAGCCTCGTCCGGTTACTCCAATTTGTTTGTTTGTTTGTTGAGCCGTCCACAAGATTTGCAGTATTCTTGGATGATCCAACGTCAATATGAAGCATCAGTTGCAGCTGCAGTTTCTTCAGCGGCATCTCATCTGCGTTTCGATCTGCAGGGTTAGATTCAGCATGAGGAGTAGTGGGTTTGATTTCGTGAACCATTATTGTGACGATTTGCAGAACTCAGCACGAAAACCAATTGCAGTTGCAGCGACATCCTTTTGTGAAACAAGCTCCAGCCACATACCATTGACCCTGTGCTGAAAGCTCTTTTGTTGGATGGGGTGTGATTTTCTCGACTGGCTGGATAAGGTGTAATTTTCTTAATATTTTGTACATATCATGCTTTTTCCATCTTCAGTTTGCCCCTGTTCTGTCAATGAATTTATCTGCCAATTTTGGGATAGGCTACATGGGCAGTGCATTTCTTTTGCAGTATTTGTAACGATCATGGTTTTCATGGATAATTGCCCTGGCCAACATCACTTGATTTTCTCTGTTTTCACTATGTTTTTCAGAAACCACGTTGGCTGTCCTTCAAACTTGATTATTACTGTTACAAAACTTTAACAACTATTTGTTGCACAATGCTGATTATTAACATCAGCCAGGGATTATTGTTTCACAATCCCAAAATAAATAACCATAACTGCAACCAACCATGATTTGGTTGTGTTACCTAGCTATTATGGACGATGGTGATGCTGAATCCATGCCGAAAGTATAATGCTGAATCCAACCTTGGAAATCTTGGCAATAACTCCCAAGTGACGTGCAGAAGTTTCTTCCTTGGCAATAATTCCCAAGCAACGAAAAATTAATCTTAAACATTCACTAATTCTCACTTCGCATGGCAATCATAAAAGTATTAAAATACCTTGTTTGATATGCTTCACGTTTGCAATGCCAATTCGACTCGATAATAAGTTTATCTCATCCCTGCTTTAAATTGGCTTAGCAAAATGAAAATCATCTCCAAAGCGCACCATTTTATCATTCACAATATTGAAGACTCAGAGAAAAGTTTAAAGCAAAAGCTAAAGATTGGCACAAACCAAAGATACCATATTGCGAATGACAAAGGCCAATGATTTGCACAATCAAAAGTTTGTTCTTTCAAAGTATTGTGCAAAATGCACGATTTTAGCAAAAATCATATATTTATCTTTTTTTTTTGTTTGAAAAGGAAAACCTGATTCGATGGTGGTCGGGGCTCAAAAAGAATTGCAAGTACATATGGAAACGTCATCGGATTTACCAAAGTCATTTTTATTAATAGCATAACAATTAATCTTGGTTGGATGTGAACATTCCCAAGAACAACCATTTCTAAAAAGAATCATTTCTAACCATCCACCATTGATAAAGCAAAATGGAAGCAAACCTTTTATGTACCGTTTTTTCTATTTTTCCTTTACTAATGGCCAGAACATTCTCTATAGTTGAGTGTGGCCTTTCCTTTACTAATGGCCAGAACATTCTCTATAGTTGAGTGTGGCCTAACAAAAATACTACAAAGAGTTCGTATTTCTTTTCAAAATTTTTGGACTTTTGAGCACTGGATAAAACAGTAGTCTTATGTCTCTGGATAATTTTCACATTGTGAATACCTGTCATCATCTATTATACCTCTATGTTTTGGCAGCACCTTTACCGACGAACAACCATTTTAAAGCTTAGAAAATAATACTTATCTATTGTAGGAAGAGAGATCCACAGGAAACAGACCTTTCATTCTGTGGTGCAAATAACACTCTAAACCTTATTATTGAACTCGTAAAATCTAAATATCAAGCACATCAATAGCTTTCCATTTTCATCTGCGATTCTTATTTGCATATCTGACCAAAGAACACTGCAAAACATCAAAGAATGCAAGGGAAAATGGACTCACCCTCTACCGCTTCCTATAAGAATACTAACTAATTTTTACTACACTCCAATGCAGAAAACGATCGTAGTTACGAATGCAGAAAACGATCGTAGTTACGAATGATTATGAAAACCGTAATAACCCATTATAATTATCCCATTGTTTTATAAATGTTCGCAACCGGTAGGATTCACAGTGAAAACTAATGAATAAATTACTGAATAGAAAGAACTACATTTACTTTTAAAAAGTTGTTAATTTTTTTAAAAAAAGCTCGTTGGGATTAAACATCATCTTTTAAAACTGTTTTTAACAACGTGTAAGATGATTTTTTAAGTTGGTCTTTGTTTCCATTTTTCCTTAATATTTCGTTTACTTCATTTTTTTCTAACTTATTTTTGAATATCGTAGAGCATGTAACCTGAATAATACCCTCTATACCAATAACAAATTTTTACCGTCTAAATTATAAGTGATGTTATCAACCTTTTTAAGCCATAACAAATTCTTGCAATCTAAACTAAATCAGAGAATACTAATACCACGCATTAATGTTTGATGTTACCGCACGTTCAACGTTGATAATGTAAAACAATTTGTTTATCAATGTGAGAGCTAAGGTTGTCTGCTTTATATTGGCTGTATTATTCTCACCGAAAAGAGCATAACCATAATCAAATGGACAATTGATGTTGTCTTTGGCTGCAATTTATTTAGCAAAATGACCAGTTTGGCTGCATCTGTGCAGTCTAAGGTGAAATCACCTCTGTTTCAAGACAAGAACAGAGGATGATCTGTTATCATTACAGGAGGATCCTGTTGCTGCGACAGTGTGGACACGTAGGTTTTGAATCTTTGAACATAATTTTTTCTTTTTATGCTTTCATAAATAAGTGCAACGATGTAGGACTTTGGAGTTGGAAGGTAAACAAATAATTATTTCAAACTATCATCTAGTGTTGTTTGGGAACCTCAACTATGTACTAAACTAAATTTTCTTCTCTACCGGATAAATGTGAAGATGCAAACACCTACCGGATAAATGTGAAGATGCAAACACCTTACTCAATATTATTTATGTGAATGTGATTTATTATCTTTAAAAGAAGTTTTGTGCCAATTTATTACACACTCCTAGTTTGCATATCTGTAGGGAAGACTTGCAACAAAATCCTAAGCATATTCACCAACTATTCAAGCCGAAGGTTTAAACACATGTGGTCAAATATAGAAGAAAAGAAACAATTTTAGTTACATCACATTAGATCTAATAAACTAGATGAAGAAGTTCACTATCTCTTAATTTTTATTTCAATCAAGTATTGAAATGCTATCTGCAAGCATTGTGTACGTTATCATCTTAAAATTGAAAGTGGAAGATGGATTTAACTCCCTTGAGAAGAGCGCATTTGTAGATTAAGGTCAAGAGCCCTTCAAGATGAGTAACAATTTGTTTATCAATGTGACTACCCTATTCAGACAACATTATAATGTTATAGCAAAAAGCCTATATAAATGTTTTTGTTGCGTCCCTTGGTTAATTTTTAAATTATACGGGTCTTGGATGTAATTTGGCGAGAGGCCATTACTAGTCGTAACGCCAACTTTGTGCATAACGTTGACGTGTTATGAAAAGTTATGTTGGTTGCATTCCTATAAATACAGATGATGCCAATGCCAGATAATAGAACGTGAAAACAGTGCATGGAGGCTTGAGTTCTACGCAGATGCAGATCCAGCATTCTGGCCGAAGACAGAAACGACGTGCGAATCGAGGCATGGGGCATAGAACAGGATCCGAGCGCGGATCACTCCAGCAACAAATTTTGTCTAATGCAACGAATTTGCATTATATATCAAAAACAACAAATTTTCATTATATATCAAAACCCAAATTTATGCTCTCACTCTCAAAAACAACAAATTTGGCCGAGGGTGAGAGCATACAGTAATTGATGAAAATTTTTTTTTAGAAAACCCATCCTTAGGAAAAATAAGGTACAGAACTCTTGTTCTTGGTCCAGAAGGCATGAAAATTTGGGTTTTAAAATCTTGTTCTTCGTCCACAAGTCGTGAAATTTAACAAATAAAGATTCTCTCAGCCAATTTATAGATATATATTATAAATATATAACTAAGCTAGTAAAGCTTAAGCTTCAATTTCAATTTCAATTTCTTATAAGATATTTGCATAATTAATGCTATAGATAAAAAATAGTTTAAAATAAGAATTTTTAATCACCATCTTGACAAAACCCTCTTATAATAGAATTAAAAATTTTTATTTCAAGATTCATAAATAGTCAAAATTAGTTTTAGTTTTGCCAAGTGGGTGCTACAAATCAATAAGATCAACTACCATCATAATATATCTAACAAACCTTACACTACCCAAATCAATTAAGAAAATTAATTGAAATCTATCCAACAAAATTTGTAAATGTTTTGCTAATACCCTTAAACATAAAAACAATTGCTAATTTCCTTGAACATTTATTAAAAAACTGCAATAACATTTTTGACTAAGATTAAACCTATTCATGTTTTGCTAATAGCCATGAATATAAAATACCAACACAACTCTTCTTTGTATTTAAAATTAAGCTAATAAATGGAGATTGCAAGCATCACAATCTCAATTTCCATATTATTTTTTACCATATGACCTTAAGTGTTGTAGTAAATCTGAAAAGGAGTCTTTCTTCTTACACTATAATTTAACAATTTTCTAAATTAGTGAAGCATTAGTGCATTTAATAATATAATGAAATTTTCATAAAAGTAACAACAACGAAATTTATACTCATTATAATCATTTGAATAAAAGAATTGGTATTCTTAATTGAATAAAATTTACTTACCTCATAATTATTGAGTATAACTTTCATCTTCATTCTCCGCAACAACAACTTGAATTGTAAAAGTGGACTTCGTAAAAGCTTGTAAATTAAATGCAATTTTTGTTCGATTGAAACTTCTTTTTCTCTTATTTTTAAAAGGACTCGCATAGTTACAAAGTTATGTGTTACTTACCAAACTCTCTTTTATAATAAAAAATGAGTAATTGGAGATCCACTTCTAAAAATATACTTTAATTGTATGTATCTCCTCAATATCATCCAGAACTTAACTCATAAAACCAAGCATCAAATTATTTAATTCTTCTTTACCTAATTTTATTTCTTCCCGTCTACCATTTTCAAATTACATATATTGGTGTTCATAAGTTATTCTTGAGAATGCCTATTTATGTAATCATAAAACATTAAGGCTAAATCATTAATACGATCTAGATTAGAAATATCTTCATAACCTATTAAGTTTAAATGAAAAAGGTTTTGTTTATCAAAAAATTTATTTTGCAAAAGAACCTTATATGCATTTTCATAGTCTTGGAGCAAGGATTAAATCAACATTGGAAAACTAGTAAAGCTATCTTGTTATATAAAAAGGAAAATAAAAATAATTTTAACAATTATTCAATGATCATTGTAAGTAAAATTTCTACCAAGTCATTGGGTACTTTGCTAGAAAAGAGAATTGGTTTTTGGGCTAAAGCTAACCAGTTCAGGGTAAGATGTCAAGCAAGTTTCAGACAAAATCACTCCACCATTGATCACTTAGTTCTCTTAGTAACTACGTGGAGTTTGCAAAAATGCCTAATAAAATGTTTTTATTTGTTTTATTGATTTTGCAAAACATATGGTTCAATGATTCATACAAAACTATGGTTGCACTTGCATAAAATTAGCCTCCCTTCAAATTTGATTGCGATAACTAAAAAATTATGAGGAAATGATTATTGAAATTACAGATAGCAACTCAAAAAAAATTTTGAATTCCAAAGAAAAATTGGAGTTAAGCAAGATTTTCCACTTTCTCCAACTCTCTTTGATATCTTTATTGATAAAATGCAGGAATAGTTGTGCAATAGCCAAGATTGTCATGCTATCAAAATTTGATTGCAAGCAATAAATCTTCTTTTATATGCAAATGATGCTACCTTGATCTCCACTACTACAAAAGGTATGCAAAATATGTTGCAAATTTTAGAAAATTATTATCATTCATCTATTCTTCAAGTGAATGTAGATAAAACAAAATTGATACTCTAGGGTACAAGAAATAATTTTTATAGCTTCCATTTTGAAGGTACCAATGTGGAAATTAGATATTCTTTTAAATATGTGGGTATCATTTATATGAACAATTACATGTGGGGGAAGTGCATCAAAGAAAAAATAGCATGAGTTTTCAAGGCTCTATATGCTTTTAAAAACAAGTGCAAGAATTTAGAACTTTGTGATTGAAAGATTAAAAAATAAATTTTTCACACTATCATCTATCCTACTATATTGTATGGATGTGTTGTTTGGGGACCTAGACTCAATGCTAAACTTTGGAAAGATATTGAAAGAGTGCAAAAATCTTCTCTTTTCAATGAGTTCAATGTGAAGATCCAAACACCTTAATGTTATTATGTAAATGTGATTTATTATCTTTAAAAGCAAAAGCCTTTTGTCAATTCATTACACACACTTATAGCTTACATATCTCAAGGTAAGACAAATTCTCTAAAGTAGTTCTTGAGGATCCATGAGACTATGGTTGGTATTTTCAGGGGATAAAATGATTCAGAAAATATAGAATATCGTTTGGAAGGACATATAGCAAAATCCTAAGCATATTTGGGAACTAGTCAAGTAAAAAGTTTTAACATAGATGTGGTCTAATGTGGAAGGCAAAAAGTAATTTTATTTACATCACATTAGATGTAATAAACTAGATGTAGAATCTTGCTATCTCTCAATTGCTATTCCCATCAAGTATCGAAATGCTATCAGCAAACTTTAATTGAGTTCTCATCATCTTTGAATTAAAAGTGGAAGATGGATTCATCTCCCCCTAAAAAAAGCACATTTAAAGTTGTGTAGATCATGAACCCTTGAAGATGAGTTACATGTGTTTCTTTCTTTTGTTGTGACTACCCATTTGAGACAACGTTATAATGTTACTGTAAAAGGCTTGTATGATTTTTTTTTTATGCTCCCATTGGTGCTTGGTTAATTTGTGGATTCTATATTTATTTTTCATGAAAATGTAGTATCTATCCAATAGATTCTATGGTCTTTGAATGTAATAAAGTTTCATTTTGTTTCATTTCAAAATGATTAGAACCTTGATGGCATGCTTGAAAAGATAACCGAAAGATGCCCATTTATACTGAAATGTAATTTCATAGGAATATATATTGGAAATAATATGCCAAACATCCTGCTTGTTATCGATTTGACTTCTTACATAATATTTTTCTTCAAATCCATGCACTTCAAAACAAGCAGCATCGTCTATTTTCAAAGCTTTTTCCATGAAATCTAATTATGTTCCCTAATTCTTTTACTAATAAAATATCACATTTCTTTCATCCTACATAAATTCCAATAATGTAGTTGAGCCCTTCATAATCATCAAATAAGACAATCCATCCTTCTATATGATTGTTTTGTGCACTAATACAAATATTTATTCTTTAAAAAACCATGATAAAACTCAATGGAATTAGTTATGTGCACTAATCATATGTTATATTAGCTGTAATTAGATAAGTTAAATATTATATCATAGAATAGCAAAAATACTTTGTAAGGGAAGTTTTATTTTTTAAAAAAATAAGACTTACAAAATTTATTATTATTGATCTAATGTGTTTTGAGATAATTGACAAATGAAGATTGTTTACTATGAATTTCAATAAAGAACTAAAGTTATTAAACATCTTTTTCACTTTCACATTGATTTATGATCAATCCAACCATTCTTTATGACATTTTCTCTAATTTAAAAAAGGCTAGTTCATTGTGATGAGTGGCGAGGTACCCCTACGCTCAACCATACGAAACGAGCGTAGCATGCACGATCCGGTCGAACTCCGCAGACTAAGTGCCTACACGCCCCATGGAACACTTGGGGTTAATCATTCGTTGTCTTCCCAGACTTACTTGTAGTTGTCACGGTGTATGGTTAAGTAAGTCCAAGGTATATGATTTTTACAGTCTTTTATGTTTTATCTCCTATGCTATCGAGGTGAAGGGTTGGAGAAACTAACTAACTCTAACTAATGAACTAAGTCTAAATTACCTAGCGTCAGCATCCATTCCCACTTACCATACACACTCTGAACCGATGCAACCGCAGCTACTAAATGCTAATCGTTGCTGGGATCACTGCGCATAACGCACTTGCTCGAAGTGGTCGTACTGAGGCACTTAACTAGGAGGAAAGGGTTGAGA
>MNCI01022307.1:139512-154142 GCA_015680685.1 Gnetum montanum
CCGTTCACTCTAGGACTCCTACTGCGGGCACATGGGAAAAATTCTAACTCTGGAGTGATCAATCTGCCAGAGCTTCGCTACTTCTAGCCAGGATTGGGAAATGAAGAGAGTGCCGCCTCTTATTTATAGATATGACGACGGACCGCGATATCGCGTACGCGATATCGTGTACAGGTCGCGTCTCATCACCCGCCTTTCCACTATTCTCGAAGATGCATCTACCATGTCAATAATAATTCCCAATAACATGTAAAGATTAGGCCTCATTTTGTGCCCCACCATGTTAATGGTTTTTATGATTTCTAGGCATGACATGCTTGTTCTACTAATGCAACCTTTTAGTTTGAATTTGTGACTTTTTGTTTTGACTAATGCAACCTTTTGAGTTTCTATTAGAATAAAAAAACCTTACCATCAAAAGGTTTTTTGACCTCACAAAACCTTACCTTTTGCGTTGCTAGCCCTTACCTTATATTTAAAATTTTTAAATATATATTTCAAATAAATGCTTATTTTGGAACCATAAATACCTAGAATTGATTTCTAAAGTCTGATTGCATATCTAGGAGCTATGATTTGAAATGATGGTAAGGTTTTCCTTTCATTTCTCACATTGTAAGGTCAAGGTTCAAGCCTGCACATAGCACTCAAAAAGAAGTTAAATTTTTCACTCATCTACCAACCCATGTATTGATCCTTCCAAGACTTTGCTTGTTCTATGAGCATTAAGTGTCTGATTGATAACCCATAATCACCCATGACCCATATCTACTACATGTGTTCTCACGTCAATATAATTGAAGTTAAAGCTAAAATTTTATTGTGTCAATGCACAATTAATCTATTCTACAATAAAAATTTATATGCAATAGGTTTTAAAAACATCATTTAGAACTTGGTAACATTAAGAAGAAATCAACCAAATTAGTCACTCTAATATCCAACTTACATGTAATGTACTCAAATACAATAAATATCTATACAATTACAAGTCTCCACCAATATTTGAACCATCTTAGGCTAATGCATGCATCAAAACATTTACACATGAAAATAAATTATTTACATCACCAAAGTTAATGAAGGATACAACACCAGCCTCATTACAACAAGGCTTGGAATTTGACAGGCAAATTATGCATTTTTCCTACTTTTATGTATGAAAAACACTGTAACATTTAAAAGCAGAAAATAGTTAATATACATATATTAAATATATTAAGTAAATGTCTGATAAATACTATTATTTATTTATATTCATAATAAATACTCACATTTCTTTAGTTTGCTTTGTTAATTTATATCAGTCTAAAGTGTCAACAATGTTTATTACAAGCTTAGAACAATATATAAATAGGTGTAAATTCAATAATAATATAAATGCACTGTTTATTGAATAAAAATACTTAATGGTAACTTTTTCCTATAAATAATTTAAAATTCCAGGCCTGGTTAGAACATGTACCTTGCATTACATCCCAAAATCTAGGTTAAAATAATGTTAAGTTCTACGGAAGCAAACCACCGCATATAAAAATATTAAGCAGGGAGTAACATACCTTAAGGATTCCGCTAGGCCACTGGATCTAAGGCCGTCACGAATATCTCTGAAGTTCCTAGATAAAGTACAGCTGGGACCATTAAAAAGCAATGTTGCAAAACATATTAGAACTAGCAGAGGCAAGGATATTAGTAGTGATGATTTCCATGTGATTAGATATTGAAAATAGCAACACCAAGAGTGATGAGAGATGCTAATTATGTGATTCATAACTGCGTTCACATAGTTTGAAGACATTGTTACAAATAAGCATTATGCTTGTTTCCCCCATTTTACCATGGAATTTGCATTAAGCCTCCTGCTGTACAGTTCACAGCTCTGCAACCTCTGATTGAGCATGGATAATTTCAAATTCACTTGGTCTCAACGATGAATTTAAGCAGGCACAGGTGATAGTGCAGGAGCTGGGTTCTGAACTGGGATTTCAACAAACTCTGAAAGAATGGATCGAAATTCATCCCCTGCTAACGTTTCCTTCTCTAGAAGAACCTCCACAATCCTATCTATTGCTTCCCTATTGTTTCGGATATGCCCAAGAGCCACCTCATAGGCTTGATCAGAAATTGCCTTGATAGCTGCATCTATGTCTTCTGCAAGCTTTTCTGACATAGAATTTCTGGCCATCATTCTCATGATGACATCACCACTCTGGACAGGATCCATGAGTGACCATGGTCCAATTTCTGACATACCAAACACCGTAACCATCTGCAATAAATTCGAAAACAAAATTGGTACAATTAAGAATATTGAATCTAGGAACTTCAGCAAACAAAACAAGAAGCAAATCTTTGTAGGAGTTCATTTAAAGCTCTACCTGTTTAGCCATAGCAGTGACCATCTGCAAGTCACTGGCTGCTCCAGTTGTCACTTCAGGTTCTCCAAATACAACCTCCTCAGCAGCCCGTCCACCTAAGCCAGAAACTATTCTTGCAAAAAGCTGCTGCTTTGAAATCAAAGTTGGATCATCACCAGGAATGAACCAAGTTAATCCTCGAGCCTGGCCTCTAGGTATTAAAGTGACTTTTTGTACTTGGTCATGTCCTGGTGTTAATGTCCTGAAGAGAACAAATTATGACTGTAATTCCCGAAATACATATTATCATCACGGAAAACACGATCAAGCCAACAGAATTAAGATGACAAATCTGGGAATGATTAATTCAAATAAAAAAACGTTTACATATAGTAACAAACCTAGAAGACAAAAAGCAGTCATGACCCTTGGTTTATGTCTAAGATCCCAAGGGATTCTTGAATGCCCTCCAAATCTAAATTTTGATATTAATAAAAGCTTCCTTGTATCTATTCAAAAATGGGAGAGAAACACCATGTTTGAGACCATAAGACATGACAGTGTAACATTGCCTTGGAATATCGAAGCAATAAGAAGAGATACTGGAAGCTATACGGTTATAACAGTAAGAAGATCACGGTTCCAGCCATGATTATATGTTACTGGCGTAAATAAGACCTCCAACGTTTAATATAAATCAAGTAAGATAACAAAGTAGATTATGATAACGATGAAGTTTCATAGCAATGAAAGAGAGACCCTCAATCAAGGTAATAGCCCTCAACAAAGAATGCTCTGCAGCAGAACCCCAATATTCTACAGTATGAATACCGTTAGATAATCGAATTTGGATGCTATTTGATTTTGTCAAAAAAGTTGCAATAGTACTCCATAATTTTTAGCCTAATTCAAAAGCTTCATAAAGGTTATGGTAACAAAGTCCAACATGAGGAAGTAGAAGAACCTACTTTTCTTTTTTGGGAAATGAGCGGAGAAATAAGCTTGGTTTAAGCCTAGAAGAGTACTACCAAAAAATAAGCAAAATATGTAACGAGCAATGATCAAAAACAGCATGAAATATAGCAAAGGGGGAAAAAACTAAACAGTGAGAGAAATTGGACATTTACCCGCAAATAGCATGCCCGACTTCATGGTAAGCAACAAGACTTTTGCTTTTCCCATCTGTCATAACAGTCCCTTCCATCCCAGCGACAATTCTGTCAATGGAATCATCGATTTCGTTGGCAGAAATTGCGGACTTCCCTCGACGTCCTGCTAATATTGCAGCTTCATTCAAAAGATTAGCAAGATCTGCTCCACTGAAGCCAGGAGTTCTCATTGCAATAACTTCCAAGGACACATCAGAACCAAATTTCTTGTTGCTACCGTGAACTTTTAAGATCTCAGTCCTACCCCTAACATCTGGGACATCAACCGTTACCTGCATAAATTTTCAATTCAGCAAAAGACCTTGTAGAAGAAATTCATTTCCAGCAGCATGGTGTAAATGTGAAACTGAAATTTAAATTTTATCATGTCCATAGAATCCCTGGATGTATTGGATAGTAGAAATATAGATGCTATGAGTTTTGAAAACATCATTGAATAAATTGCCACATTTTCCTGTAATATTCTACATTGGATCACATCAAATATAGATAGGATATTACAGTTGTTGATTTATTTCAAATGTTACCAAGAACACTTGGTAATTTTCTTAATAATGTTTTTAAAACTCATAGCATGTATATTCTTTTCTTAATAATGTTTTCAAAACTCATAGTAGCTATATTTTTACTATTCAACAGATCTACAAGTTCCATTTTCCTGTAATATTCTACATTGGAGCACATCAGATATAGATAGGATATTACAGTTCCAAATTTGGTTGATTTTTTTCAAATGTTATCAAGAACACTGGGTAATTTTTTTAATGATGTTTTCAAAACTCATAGCATGTATATTCTTTCCTTAATGATGTTTTTAAAACTCATAGCGTGTATATGTTTACTATTCAATAGATCCACAAATTCTAGGGACATAATAAGTTGTCTTGGTAACATATAAACAAATAAACCAAATTTGCAACAGTAATACTTCATATCTAACGTGGTCCAATGAAATTGTAATTGTAATCACTGAAACATGAACATACAAACCTACCTGTCTGTCAAAACGGCCAGGTCTCAACAAGGCAGCATCAAGAATGTCAGCCCTGTTAGTGGCAGCAATCACAATCACTCCAGTATTACCTTCAAAGCCATCCATCTCAGTGAGAAGCTGATTCAGAGTCTGTTCCCTTTCATCATTCCCTCCACCAATTCCAGTGCCTCTCTGCCTACCCACTGCATCGATCTCATCCACAAACACAATGCAAGGTGCATTCTCTTTAGCCTTCTTGAAGAGGTCACGAACCCTAGAAGCACCAACACCCACAAACATCTCCACAAACTCAGAACCAGAAATGGAGAAGAAGGGCACCCCAGCTTCTCCTGCAATGGCTTTTGCCAGCAGAGTTTTACCAGTTCCAGGAGGACCCACCAGCAAAACCCCTTTGGGGATTCTAGCACCAACAGCAGTGAATCTCTCAGGCTTTTTCAGAAACTCAACCACCTCCATGAAATCCTGCTTGGCCTCATCTACTCCTGCAACATCATCAAATGTTACTCCTGTGTTGGGTTCCATTTGGAACTTTGCCCTTGACTGCCCAAACATCAGGGGAAAACCAGGGCCCCCTGGCCCTCCCATTCCTCCAGAAGATCTCCTGGAAAGCAGAAAAAGCCCACCGATGAGCAGCAGTGGGAAAGCAAGATTCCCAATCAAATTTGCCAGAAGTGACCCAGAATCCTCCTGAGCTGTGTGTGTGGCAAAATCGATATTCTTCTCTCTGAATTTCTGTATCAGCTCAGGGCTCAACCCGGGAAGCTGCACCCTCAGTCTCTGCAGACGGTTTCCCAGCTCAGGAGAGACTGCTTCAACTATGGCTATGGTGCCATTCTCGTACAAATCCACTTTCTTAACTCTGTCTTTGTCAATGTAGTCAAGAAATCTTGAGTAGGACATTCTGGATGATGCAACTCCTTGATTTTCTTCTGCTGCTTTGGCATTCTTCTGGTTATTTGAGAACATGCTGGGTAGAGGAATTGCTGCAGCTCCTAGCAATCCTTTCATTAATGTCCTCCTCCCTGCCTGATTTTTTCTGTCTAAAGCTGCTCTCGCTGACACTGAAGAACAAGATGGCCTGCTCAGGCACCGGCACAACCCTGGGGAGGAGAATTGCTGTCCATAAAATTCTTTGTAGAAAATGGCATTTGTTTGAGAATTCCCAATCAATGGAGAAGTTGAAATGAACACAGCAGATGCCATCCCTGCCGAGAATCAGAGACCTCAAAACTGAACGGTCTTCAGCGAAATTTTGCTTCTGCATTCAGAACGCCAAAACAATGGTATTATTATTATTCGATTTCTCTATTTCCAACGAACAAGTCCCAGAAAATTCAAAGCACAGCAAACGCTAAAATGGAACCACAAACTGGTGAGCAGTAGGAAGAAGAAAAAAAACAGGGAAAAGTGGGGAAGAAAAAACTTTCAGCACAAGTCATTGGTCGTCTCACAAATTATTACTGTAACTGAAACTGAAACTGAAACTGAATCACACAAGCTTTGGCCAAACGGGGGAGAACTTGGACGGGTTAATTAGAAATTCAAAATGTGACACTGCAAGTACAGTTGGCAAAACATGATCAATCTGTGAAAACTGCAGAAATAGAAACCCTCTACGTACCAGAAACACAATTATGAAAAGAAACCCTGCACAGAATGAATGAAGAGCAGATTATTCCCGGGCGACCCACTTCCTGCTCTGAGAAACATTAACGCCCAAAATCCATGAAATCAGGGAAGGTGAGGCAGACAAAAACTGAGCAGCAAATATCAGCACAGAATGAGTGACTGATTACGTGGCCAACTGTAACCCTTAACAAGTCTGTGATTGATCAGACGATGGAAAATACAGGTGACGTGGATACCCTTCCAACAGGAGCGAAATCCCACGATGGATACCAATTCTGGGGCAAACTTGAAATACAAGTTTAGGGAAATCCTTGCAGCAGACAGAAACAATAAATCATATTACGCAGAATTTCGAGGGTCTGTGTGAAGATAATCCAAAAATTCTGCGCTGCCCTTTCACTTTCAAATACTCCTGCGGAATCGTAATAGGCTGGATTGATTGACTAGTGTTCCGTTTTCTTGGCTGAAAAGAGATTGAAAGTATTGGGAAACCAAAATATCCATGGAATGGACGCTGAAGATTTGAAAGATTTACCGGTGCAGACAATCACTGGTTAGGCTTTAATTGTTTGTTTCCGTGAGCATAATTGGAACATATTTGTATTTTAAATGATCCGTGTTCTTCTTTCCGATTTTGACATCCATTAATTTGACCTTGTTTCCTTCCAGGGTGTGAATTTGAGTTTGAAGTTTCCCGTTTTTCGATATGCGTAAAAATGTATAGCGCGCCATTAATACTTCAGGACATTTGCGTATATGATGTTTATTATACCACTAATGGTTATGATATATTAGAGCTACTTCTCCGGTTAAAAAGTAGGGTTTGCAGGATTCCCTAAAAAATTATTAAATGATTTTCTACCATTCTGCGTGGCAAAACTCTAGACATCATATGATAAGTCCGATTCAGATTTAAAGAGAGATATGGGCTCACCATTACTAGAACTAGCAAAGATGAAAATAACATAAGGTTTATAATAACAAAAGTAAGAGATGTTTTATAAAAATGCATAGAAGACACTTTACCATGTCACAATGATTCAACTTTCCCAATAGTCGCGTGGTGTTGAGCAGGAATGAGATTGAAAGATATCTTCATTTATTACATGATAAATGCACTTTAAAAAGCCTATGATTTGATGTCATGTAATTGTGATTAAGATAGTTGAGAATATGAAAGGGTTTTAGAACTTTAATTAAATGTTTTCTAGGTTATACAACTACCACATATAAGATTTTGATTGAATTATTAAAATGTACGCCAATCAAGGTGCTATTTACCAATACTTCTGTCAACAAAAAAAATTAACAATGATACTTGTATCTTTGGTCCAGCTTAAGCGTGTCTTACAATGGATCTTGGGATTGGACCTAAGACTTCCACAACTATATGATACAAGTTCAATTTCACAAGTATATTTCTTATGTTTTAAAGAGGCCTTTTAATCTTTAAAATAATGAATAGCCTTGAAATTTGAAGAGTTGATTATAAAAATTCATCATTTAGTATTCCTACTTTTATTATACATTTAATAAAAATAATGTAGGATATATTTCATTTATTTACCATCAAACCTACAAATACAATCATACAACCATTGGGTTGTAAAATTATAAGTTACCTTAATCATCGATAAGAGTTGATTGGTTAACCAATAAAATTATTTTATAATCATCATAAATTTTGAAGCTCGTTCATTTGTGATTTCTCAAGAGTTACTGATGAATTGTATTTTGTAGGGTTCTAATATTGGAGCCGCAACGTTGGGTATCCGATATCAGGTTCCAAGATACAATGTCAGATATTTGATATCGCGAGGTAAGTGGCAGCCTATAACTATAGCGCTTAAGCACACAATTTCCATATAGTTTTTGTCATAGCATAGCAAACCTCTTGCAATTTCTTTTCTCCAGAGTTATAATATTTTTCCAAAGTGCCCGTAGCAGGAGTCAATGAGTGTACGAATCTTTATTCGAGCACTATTGTACCTAAGCATAGCAATGTGTGCAGCAATAAAGATGAGCTTTCTAATCAAACCTTGCAACACCTTGGCTAGCTTAATTATTTTATTCATACATTTAATGTTTTATGAAATTTCCTTTAATGCTTCCAAATAATTAAGCTAAAGTAAGCTAGTTCAATTAAATACAAATTAATTAAGCACATAAGAACAACCACTTCGAGCATGCGTTTGACTCTTGGTAATCCCAACAACGCTTAACATTTGGTAACCCAACAACATTATACATGTTCAGGATGTGCACGGAAGGTGGGATCAGATACTTATGTTAGGATAGTTGGTTATTGATTAGCAATTAGGTTAGTTAAATTGGTTCATAAATTAAGTTTCTGTTAATAGTAGATAAATAAAATATAAAATAATAAAAATCATGTGCCTTAATTACACTTAACCATATAATTAAGCTCCACAAGTGTAGTTGAGAAGACAACAATTGTCACAATTAGATTTTATGTCCTAGAACCAATGTACTTGGGAACTTAAGGTCTACAGAATTTGACCAAATCATGCGTGAACACTTGTAATTTGTATGGTTGGGTGTAAGAGTATTGCGCTACTCATCATTGGTGCTGTTGTTGGGGACCTTTTGTTTGTTACATGCACTATCTAGGACTTAATGAAAAATTATTCAAGATCATTAAAATGAACCCTAAAGTCACATCATACATTACAATAACTACAACAATTTTAAGAAGCATACTGCATTTTTTATTTTCTAACACAAGATGTCTTCTTATAGGAGTGATTCTTCACCCAAGTCTGATGGAGTAAATCAACAGGTGTCCCAACAATACAAAATGGTATATGCTCATCCTAATGAGTATGTACCCAATTTCACCTTCATCCTACACTAGGATGAACTGCTGCAGTGGTGAGACATGGAGGGCAACATTGTGTTACCGCCCGATCAATTTATTTCTACAATGCTCCAACAAACTCTTATGTGATTGGGCCTCCAAGGACTTCATGCTAAGTACATTGTGGAGGATAGTGATGCTAGGGATTATCATCCCATTGAGGCATAACGTCCAAGGGATTGATAACTAAAGCAATGCTACAAATCTGTAAAGGGGAACTAATTCAATGATTCCCCATACCTGCTGTACCACAAAGATGATGGAGAACCCTTCTCTGGAGATTTTCCATTCAATGAAACTCCTCTCTTTGATGTCAATGAAGGAGGTCAAAACCAAAACCTACAGTTCATGATCCATAATCTGGGTTTTGGCAAGAATGGATCCAATGACAAAGGAGGATCCAAGGAGGCAAGTCATGGTAGGGATGCAAACAAGAAACATGATTGTGATCATGGCAGCTATCACCAAAGAGGGGGTGGTAGGCATCGTGATGGTGCTAGCCCTTTTTTCTCTTCACCTTCATCATCTTCTTCCTCTTCTGGCTCTAAACACAACCACAAGGAATGCAATCATGATGAAGGTGACCAACGAGACCAAGATGATTGTAGGGACCATCAACCAAGTTAAGACCTGGGGCACACGCATTCAAAAGAGAGTTGTCACCATGAATGAAGGGCTAGCAAAGGGCATCGTAGGCACCAAAATCATGACCTCGATGAGCCTTTACTTGCTACTTGAAGCATGCTAAACATTGTAGAGGTAGTAAGAATTTCTACAAGGCACATTAAGGATAGTCAAATCAAGAGGCTAGACATGAATAATATTCCTAGGTTCAAAGGAGGATATAAATTGGATCCACAAAACCATCTTCAAGCTTTCCATGATGTCTGTGCCTTGCAAAATATAGAAAACAATTGGCAAAAACTTATGTTGTTTCCTAGGACACTCATTAAAGAAGTAGAAAGCTAGTATTGATCCTTAGAACTGGAATCCATTAGATGGTGGAGTACAATGCTCAAACTATTCAACAATAAATATTAGATGTACTCCCAAGTGTCCAACCTAAGGAGGTAGATCCAAGGATGGAAATAAGAAACACATGAATCCTTGGATACTTCCATGGGCCAATACTATTCCTTATTGGAAAAATGTCCTAGCCATGGTTATTCTCAACTAGAAAAACTTTGTCACATCATAGATGGGCTTCAATCAAAAACGAGAAGAACTCTTGGCATCTATGCCCAAGGGTAATTGTCAAAATTAAGAGCCCATCAAATTCAACGGTTAATTAAGCAAGTAGTAAAAGAAGAAGGAGAGTTGAGGAAATGTGAAAGTGTAGAAGAATACACTTATGATGCTTCCATTCATAAGAGGAAGGTTTGATTTTGAGACAATGATCGGAAGGCCTTGCTAATTCAAAAATGCACCTTTGAAATTTCATCTATGGTAAATCAATTATGGGACTCCATGGATAGCAGATTCCAAGTTGTCCTAAAAATTGTTGAAGAGTCCAAAGAGCAAGGTAGTAATTGTGATCGTAGAAGGCGAAAGGAAGCTGAACGTGCCAATCAAAGGGGTAAGAGCAAGATTGCTGCAGTAGGGAAAGTTACAAAATCTAAATCAAATGATGATGGTGGGTGTGACATCTACCAATATAAACATCCTAACGGATGTTTCCCCATAGTGTCACACTTACAAGAGTTTGGGGTGTATATTCTAAATCCATGACTAGCAAGAAGGCAAACACCTAAAAGATTGCCTTATCCTCAAGGTAATCCTAGGCAGTTCCATTAGCAACAACACTATTATCCAAGTGGAACTCCACTGCAACCATATGAGTAGTATCAACAATGGTAGCAACCATAGTCATGGGCACTATCACTACCAAGGAAATAATACCCTTACAGGTAACCTGATCCATATGGATATTACATTCAACAACCCCTATCTCCACGTGACTCTTCCAATCACATTTCTACTTTTCAACATCACTACTACCCTCTCAAATATTATTGAACTCAGTCTCCACATCCAAGGAGGGATACCAATTTTTATTCTTATCCTCCTCTTATTCTTACACATGTTCCTCCATCCTCAACATAGCTACTGCCTACTCCATCTATGCGGGGTGAACTTCTAGCCCAACTACAGCAATGCAATGCTACCAAGGCCATTAATCTATAATTAGTTCCTCAACCAAGTGGTTCGAATAATAGATCACAAAAAAGACCTTTTTTTTATCCAATAATCCACCTAAGCCCTCACATACACATGCAATTGGCAACCTTGCTTCTCCATCTCTCTCCACATCTAATTTCTTCGAGTCCCCTTCAAACCAAATACTACCTAGGATCCATACTATTGTGCTCACCATGTCGTATCTAATTGGATCCATGCTAGGAACCTTCTTAGGAAATTAGCTGATCCTGGAAGTTCTCTTATCTATTTGCAGATTGCTAGGAATGAGCCATGTAAAGTTCTTCTTAATTCTGATTCCGATGTAAACCTAATTTCTCATGAGATATATACTACCTAGAACTTCCACCCCTCAAGAAGAACAATATCCAATTAGAATTAGCAAACCAGTCCATTACTATTCCATTGGGACTAGTGGAATACATTGTGACCATTGTCTATGGGTGGTCTTATCGTATTGATTTCCTAGTAATCAAGGTTGAGAACTGTAAGGGGGACTTCCCAATAATCATGGAAAGGACATGGCTAAGGACTATTGATGTAAGAATGGACATTAGAGATCTTTCCCTGGAAATATCTAAAGAAAATTCATTTGGAAAGATTGAGAAGAAGCAAGTTCCATGCATTGTGTATAGCAATATAGGGTGCAATTGCATGCAAAAACTCTAGTCTATTAAATATGCATCCATTTCCACATACAAGTAGTGTGCACTTGAAGTAGAAATTCAAAGGTGTCTATACATAATAGCCACAAAACAAGAGGGCACCCAACGCCTGACCGCTGATTTTGAAAGCAACACACTTTGCATGGAATCTACTGAGAGCCTGACATGCACTTAAGTCATAGGCATGGATAAACTAGAGTAAGTTCATCACCTAATAATGTAAATGATGATACCTATTGGGGAGAGTTGGAAATTCCTTAAAATTATAAACAAGAGCCCCTTGAGTTAAAAACTCTACCTATGGGCATGGAATACGTATTCTTAAAAAATGGGAAGTTGGTAATAATCTGATGAGCAATGAGGTACCCCTACATCCAACCATACAAATCACTAAGGCATTCATACATGATTTGGTCAAATTCTGTGGACCTATAGTTTTCCAATGCACTATTTCCTCTAGAAAGTGAAATGGGTGTTGAGAATATTTGTTGTCTTCCTAGCTATACTTGTGAAGCTTAAGGATATGGTTTTAAGTGTAATTAAGGTACATTATTTTTATCATTTAGGATTTATAAATTTAATCACCTACAATAATAATGAAAGATAGAGTAATTTAGGATTTAATTTGTTTACTTCCTAACTAGCTTAACACAAGTACCTATTCCACTTTTTTGGACACATCCTGAACACATAGAGCACTACTGGGCTACCAAACATTTAAGTGTTGCTAGGTTACCAAGCACTATATGTATGCTCAAAGTGGTTGTGCTTGTGTTCATTAACAACTAGAAATTAATTGCTTAATTTGAATGCATTAAAATAAGTGCATGAAAGTAAAGTACATTAAAGGAAACATTAATCTATTCTCAGTGCTATAAGGATTATCAAAAGAGTTTATTTTTATTCCCATCACACTACTATGCTTAGGTACATCAGTGTTTGAACAAAGATTCGTACACACTCATACTCTTGCTACGGGCACTCAGAAAATATTCTAACTTTGAAGAAAACAAACTACAAGAGCTTCACTACTTTGACTGAAAAACTATATAAAAATTGTGAGCCCCAACGCTATATTTATAGGCTGGTGTATACCCCATGACATTAGATATCCAACATCACATCTTGGCCTCAACATCAAATACTCAATGTCAAGGCTCCAACGTTGGATATCCGATGTTAAAGAAAATGAAAACATGATTCATCATATTGCCATAACTAAATGAAAACTTTTCCTCGAGTGAAGAAGAGGAGAAACAAGTTCCTTACAAAATATTAGGTAGGTATGGGATTATTGATTGACATACAAATTGACACAGATGAAATAGAAAAACTCTAAGTGCCTAGGTATACAAAGTTACAATCTTTACAAAATTGGATGTTCATGATAAGAGAAGTGAACATCCTAGCTAAAATTGACATCCAACACCTCTTAGCAGCTGAAGAGTGAGAGAGAAGATCTAATGATCATGAACGGTCTACATCACGTGGTATTTCCACATTATCCTTGGTGAAGATAGTCCCACTTCCAATCCATGCTTCCCACTACAATCACAACAAAATCATGAATTAGTATGTAATGTGTAACACATAGGAGTTAAATGCCTCATCTTGTCAATGGTTATACTTAGCTAGGTTGTGATTGTGGTAGATTGATTCCTTTAGGAGTGTTAGCGGGAAAGCTGACAAATAGGGTAAAATGGATAAGTGGTCCATTAAATTTGAAAAATTTCTACACAAGGAAATATTTGAAGAGGGTGTAAGAATTCACAACAATAAAAAGGAAGGTTTATTGAAAATTGTTATGAAGATGTGCACAATTGGATGTCATTGATGCGGTAAACAAAAGAATTTGATTGTAAGAGTGTCTAAGGATAAAGAAGTTAACTAACCCAACCAAAAGATATGCAAGTGGGTCATTTCCAAAGTAGGCATAGGTATTATATGCCCTTGCATAACTTTAAACCAAAGAGTTTGTGGGCTTCGTGGATGATTAATGGTTATAGAAGGTTAAGTACAAAAACACAAAGGAAACTACCAAGAATTCTAACACATCAAACTAGGACTTTGAACAAGAACATGAAACCAATAGTGAGATGAGACATGGAAAGCATAGATGGATGAGAGAGAGTGGAATGGAGTTCCTAATTAAGGTCACAGGAAGTCCCTAGTGGATTTTATGGTTAAATGATTTGATAGGATCCATTAGTAGTCTAGATCAAAACCAACCACATTCAGTGACTTCACATCAACATTCTAAGACTACTCCATCCCCCTGGGATATAAGAGTGCATCCACAGAATAACCACTATTCCTTATTAAAGAAGAAAAGAGAAGTAGGAAGTGAGGAAGGGCCTTAGTTAGAGGGGACCTTTAAGCATGGGCAACATGTCTTTCTAGTCTCATAACCAGTTGATGAGTGGCGAGGTACCCCTACACTCAACCATACGAATACAAGCGTAACATGCGCGATTCGGTCGAACTCCACAGACTAAGTGCCTACACGCCTCATGGAACACTTAAGGTTAATTATTCGTTGTCTTCCCAGACTTACTTGTAGTTGTCACAGTGTATGGTTAAGTAAGTCCGAGGTATATGATTTTTATAGTCTTTTTATGTTTTATCTCCTATGCTATCGAGGTGAAGGGTTGAAAGACTAATTGACTAAATCTAACTAACGAACTAAGTCTAAATTAACCTAGAGTCAACATCCATTCCCACTTACCATTCACACCCTGAACC
>MNCI01022307.1:159089-210119 GCA_015680685.1 Gnetum montanum
GTTCAATCGCCTCTGCAGTTGTTTGCGAGGCTTCATGGAGGGGTCCGTGTAAATCCTATGCTGGCATATCTTAGGATCTATTCCAGTTAGTTCGTGGTATGACCAGCCAAAGGCTATTGACCACTTATTTATCACCTTCAGCAAACTCTCTTTTTGCTTGGGGGCAAGCTTTGTGTTCATAATTATCGATTTTCCATTTTTTAAGGGTCATGTATTCCAAACTAGTGGGCAATGATTTTAAATCTAGGAGCTCTTGTTTAAACTTCTCAGGAATCTCCAACTTCCCCTAGTTAATGTTTTCAGGGTTAAGGGCTAGAAGTTGGCCACAAACCTGCTCAAGTGCATCCATGCTTTCAACGTAAGTACTCGTTATCCCCTCAGTCAGTTCCATGCATGTCATTGAATTGTTCTCTTGGTCAGCCATCAGCCACTGGGTGTTTTCTTGTCGTGTGGCTGTTGCATATAGGCACTTTTGTATGTCGATGTCTTGTGCACACCGATTGCATGCAGTCAATGTTAAACTCTGCATTACCCATGATTTCTGCATGCAATGGCACCCTGTGTCACTATATGTGATGCATGGAACTTTCTTCTTCTCAATCTTTCCAAAGGTATTTTTCTTGGATATTTCTAGGGAAAGATTGTGAATTCCTAGGCGCATGTCTACTGTGCTTAGCCATGCCCTTCCCATTATTATCAGGAAGTCCCCTTTGTCATTATTTATTTGGATCACTAGGAAATCAGCCGGGTATGACCAACCACCTACGATGGTGACAATGTCCTCAACCTGAACCAGAGGAATAGTGATGGACTGGTCAGCCAGCTCTAAGCGAATAATGCTCTTCTTGAGTGGAGGTAGGTTCCAGGTTTTATACAATTCTTGTGAAATTAAGTTGACTCTAGAGTCTGAGTCAAAAAGAGCCTTATGAGGTTCATTCCTAGTGACTTGGAGATAAATTAGGGGGCTTCCCGAATTAGAGAATTTCTTGGAAAGGTGGCCTACCTTAATCTAGTTGGTAACAGTATGTGTTAACATAACCATGTGCATTGGCCTCAATTTCTGGGTTGAAGGGGGTCCTGAAATCTTATTTGGTATGGAGGTGTTTAGATGTTCAACCGCTTGTGAAGGCGAGGGCTTGGTTGGATTGTTGGTCCTAAATAAAGGTCTTTTTGGCATATGATTGTTAGAACCAATTGAGAATTGAGGATTGGGAGCCCTCGTGATATTAGGTTGTTGCGGTTGAGTGGGAATTACCTTGGGCCTTGTTGGAGCGGTTGGTGGTGGAGCTACTGGCGTAAGAGATGTGGATGGATTTGGAGGATAGTATGGGCATGGGGCATCTCTCGGAGAAGGAGTCCTAAAATACTCTTGAACTTAGTAGTAATGTGGTGGGATTATGTGACCCATAGAATCATTTCGAGAAATCGGCTGCTGCACATAATAGCATTAAGGATCAGGTTGCTAGTAAGGGTACTATTGTGTCAGTGGTGGCATCCCCCATGACTGTGGATATTGTAACTGTTGATGTTGTCCAATGGGTTGTGGTGGAGTTCCACTTGGATAGTATGTTAATGGTTGGTGAAACTACCTTAGGGTACCTTGAGGATAAGGTAACCGTCAAGGTGTTTATCATTTGTTGAGTCTCAGGTTGAGTGCATACACCCCAGAGTCTTGTAGATGTGAGATGATTGGACAACATCCCTTAGGATGGTCATATTGGCAGATCTCACATCCACCGTCATCGTCTGTGTCAGAATCCACAACCTCATTGGATATAGTAATTTTCCCTTTACCCTTGTCATGTGCAGGGCCTGAATCTCTCCACTTTGTCTTGTTCTTGTCACTACTTCGTTCCTCCTTAGACTCCTCTACGATTTTCAAGATAGTTTCAAGTCTAGAGTCTAAGGAATCCCACAATTGATCCACCTTAGCCGATACTTCTATTATTAGTTTTTGAATCGGCAAGGTTTTTCTATTCACCAACTCTTCAAGTGGTGACTCATCCTCTTCATTGCAAAATTTCACTCCCTTCTTTCGAAGAGAGGGATCACAGTTGTATTCTTCCGCACTTTCCCTTTTTTGTAGCTCCCCTTCCTCTTTGGCTACTTGCTCCAACAAGTAATGTATTTCATGGGCTCTAAGTTCTAATAGTCTCCCTTGGGCATAAGTCCCAAGGGTTCTTCTAGTCTCATACCTTAGCTCCTTGGATCTGCTTACACAAATTAGACACTCTGGAGTACCTTTGATATTTATCGTTGAAGAGTTCTAACATCGTACTACACCTCCTAATGGTTTTCGGCTCTAAGGATTGGTATCAACTCTCTGCTTCCTTAATGAGTGTCTTGGTAAACAACTTTAGTTTTTGCCACTTGTTCCCTATGTTTTGCAAGGCACAGGCATCATGGAATGCCTGTAAATGATGTTGCGGATCAACGTTGTATCCCCCTTCAAAGCATGGGATATTATTCATGTCGAAGCGCTTGATCCGACTATCTTTTAAATGCCTTGTTGGTATCCTAACTAACTCCGTTATATCTAGCATTTTTCGGGTGGCAAGTAGGGGTTCTTCATGATCATCTCTTTCATGACATCTATGATGTCTCCGTTGTTCCCTACTTTCCCTTCGTTCATGCCCTTATCCTTTCTCTCAACTTTCCTGTTGAGGTCTCTCATTTTGTCTACCTCTATCCTCATCGTTATGCTCTCGATGACTACACCCAGAGGTGGAAGGAGAGTGTGAGTGATGTGATGAAGGAGAAGAAGAAGGAGAACCATTACCATGACGATGTTTCTTACCTTCTCTTCTATGGCTTCAGCCCCGATCGTGATGATGATCCAAGTGCCCATCCTTGTTGTATGTTGTTATTCCCTCAGTGAATAGTTAGTGTTCACGGGGATCAGAACCAGGGTTATGTATCGTGGAGTGTAGGTTCTAATACCCCACCTTCTCACTATCATTAGGAGGAAGAACATCTTTTGATAGCGAACCCGTTATAAGTGGTTCACCATCTCCTATTTCACTTAGGACATGCGGGACCTCTTTGCCCTTCAACAGTGTATGTTGGCTTTCCTGCCTTAAGTCCCTCATACGTTGTAAAGCTTTAGGATAGTAATCCCTTGTGTCAAAATCACCTATAACGTATTCAACATAGAGTTGTGTCATGCTAATCTGTGCCAAAGCATAAAGGAGCATGTTTGGGATTGATCAATCTGAAGGTAACACTATGTTACCTTTCAAGTCTCTTTAGCGCATCTGTTCATCTTGATGGAGGATAAAAGTAAAGTTAGGTATATACTCATTAGGATGAGTATATTCCACCCTATATTTTTGTGGAACTAGCGAATTTAGGTTATGTGTTTTAGATTGCCGAATGTCTCTAGTATTGTCCCTAGGTGGTGTAATGCTTTTGTGAGAAGAAGACATTGTTATTTAATTCGGTGTGCTAATTAACCGTTATATAATTTTTTTCTTTTAATTAACCCTAAGGTTCGTTGAAGCTCCCAACAATGTGAATGATCTCTTATGTTCTACTTAGCACACAAACACTTAGTCCCCAACAACGGTTCCAATGATGAGTGGCAAGGTACCCCTACACTCAATTATACGAATATGAGCGTAACACATGCGATCTGGTCAAACTCCATAGACTAAGTGCCTACACGCCTCATGGAACACTTAAGGTTAATTATTCATTGTCTTCCCAGACTTACTTGTAGTTTTCACGGTGTATGGTTAAGTAAGTTCGAGGTATATGATTTTTATAGTCTTTTTATGTTTTATCTCCTATGCTATCGAGGTGAAGGGTTGAAAGACTAATTGACTAACTCTAACTAACAAACTAAGTCTAAATTAACCTAGCATCAGCATCCATTCCCACTTACCATTCACACCCTGAACCAATGCAACCGTGGTTACCAAACGTTAGTCATTGCTGGGATCACCACGCGTAACGCACTTGCTCGGAGTGGTCGTACTGAGGCACTTAACTAGGAGAGAAGGGTTGAGAAAGATTTAATAACTAATAAAGCATGTAAATAATGAATAATAAATAAAAATAAATAAAATCCTAATTAGCCTATTCCATGCACTGCAAGGTTTATCCAAGAAGCTCGTCTTTATTGCTGTACACGTACTTGTGTTCAGGTACAATGTTTGCTCGAATAAAGATCCGTTCACTTTAGGACTCCTACTACGGGAAAATGGAAAATATTCTATCTCTGGAGTGATCAATCTACCAAAGTTTCACTACGGTCTAGCCTAGGATGAGGAAACAAGGGAGAGCCGCCTCTTATTTATAGATATGACAGTGCATCGTGATATCGCGTACACGATATCGCGAGGGATGCAATATCACGGCCCATGTGATATTGCATCCCATCACTAGTGCTTGTAGCCCATTTATTGTGTCTAGGGATGTTCTTTGAATTTCCATCATTTTTTTTAAAAAATGGAAACCATACCATGCAAAGACACATGCATTCATTTTGTCTAAGGAGTGTGCTTTGAATTCTCATCATTTTTTTTATGATGAGAACCATACCATTCAAAGACTTATTCAACTTCCTTTTGCTGGTCAACACAGAATGGTAAGAAATCTATAAAAACACACATGCACCCAAGCAAATAGAAAGGCACAAAGAATACCGAATCCTCATAAAGTCACACCCTGTCCAAACCTTTGAATCCTTCCCAATTTTGGAAACTACTAAAGTCACAAATTTGTTAAAGTTTCATTAATGAAAAAGGGACTGTGCATTTCTAGAACAAGGAAAACCATAGAGTTTGTGGATGGGTGGATGTTGTGGACTCACTACTTGTTGCATGAAAAAGAACCATGTCCTAATCATTAGTAACAAAATTCAAAGCCAGAATCTAGACACCAACAATCAAATAACAAAATAGTACATATCACCATCGAACAACGCATTACCACTGTACTTGGCACTTATTAACAAAAAGTTAGAAAATCACACCAAAATAAAATAAAAGAAAATATTAAAGAAAGTGTAAAATATTCAAAAAATAGAAAATGTATTAATGATGGTATAAAACAGAAATTAGAAAATTTTAATAACATGGAAATAAGAGGATGTAAAATAAAGACTGTGTAAAAGAAAAAATGTGTAAAACAAAAAGATGAAAAAACTAAGGAGTTGCTTATATGGTTAGCATGGATGGCCATCTCCCCCATGACTAAGTTGAAAGGAGAAGATATGAAATATGGAGTATAGTTTTCCATCTGATGAGGAATTTGTTATATTAGCTGGCTTATGCTTGTGGAAAGGTTTAATTTGTTGCATGTTAACCAGTTGTTTCTTATCTAGGCTCTCAAGTTTGTAGATCATCATGGCCCTAGAAGAAAAAGTTTCATAAATGATGTAAGGTCCTTTCCACAATGTTTGGAACTTAGTTTGTTGAGGTACATGTGTCGGATTCTAGTAAAGAACCTTATCTCTTGGTTGAAATGTGACTTTTTTGATTTTAAGGTCATGACACTTTTGTTGTAGGCCTTGTGTAACTCATTAGATGATAGGACCACTAATCAGTTTTCTTCTAGTAGGTTGAGATTCATTAGTCTTTCTTTTTATGCTAGAATTAAGTTAAGGGTGAGGTCACAGGCTATTGAAACTGTATGAAGCTTGGATTGAATAGGAAGTGTTGGTAATTTTCTATACATAAGCTCATAGGGAGAATAGCCTATAGGAAGTTTCCATGTTGAGCGGTAGGCCCAAAGGGCATCGCTAAGTTTTATGCTATAGTCTTTCCTATATTTGCTAACAGTTCTTGATAGAATTCATGTGATTTCCCTATTGGTAACCTCAGCTTGACCATTAGCTTGCGGGTGGTATGATGTTGAGAGTTTATGTTCAACCCCCAAGCATTGCATGAGCTTCTAAAAAGTAGTGCCTGTAAAGTGAGTTACATTATCAGAAATTAATGCATGTGGCACACCAAACCTATTTACATCATTTTTTTGTACAAACCAAGTAGCAATAGAAGATGTATAGTTGATGAAGACTATTACTTTTTCTCATTTTGTACAATAGTCAATAGTGACTATGATATATGTCTTTCCATTTGACATGAGCGTGATGGGACCCATGAAGTCAATGCCCCCAATGTCAAAGGATTCTAGTGGTTGAATCCATTGTTGAGGTCCCTCCATTCAAGTAGTCATTCCACCATCTCATTGGCATCATTCATAAGAGCCAATGTAATGGTCAGCATCCCTAAAGATTGCTGGCCAATCGTACTCTACCATCAAGGTTTTAATGGTCATGCATCTTCCAGCATAGTGTCCTCTGCAAGGACCTTCATGAGCATCTTGGAGAAAGCACAATTGATTAGCATCAGGGACACACCAATGAACAAAGCCATCGATGCACACCTTGTAGAGGTGTCCGTTGATCTCCATGAAGTGTTTTAACTAGTGAAAAAATGGTTGTTTCTTCTGGTGGTCCAACCTTTGTGGCATCTCATGGGTGAGAGGATAGGAGAGATTGCCATCATACCATTTAGGCACATTAGGCAATTAATCAGTTATAGCCCTAGCAAAGAGGAGTTCATTAAGAAACATATCAAATAGTAGATTTTTTCCTCTTTGTTGTTCCATCGCAACCAAGACAAGTGATCAGTGACCACATTCTCAGTGCCCTTTCAATCTACCATCGTAAGATTGAATTCCTGCAAGATCATTGCCCACTGTATGACACGGGGGCTCACTGTTGGCTTGTTCATTAGGAAGTGGATGAAACTATGATCCATGTGCATAAACACCTTGTATCCAAGCACATAATTCTTTAACTTCTCTAGAGCAAACACCATTGCCATCCATTCTTTTTCTATAGACATGTAGTTCAATTGTGCACCCACAATGCTTTGGCTAGTGTAGTGGTTGTAGTATGGACATTTCTTGTCATCCACCTATGTAAGCATGGCTCCCAAGGCATAATTTGATGTATTCGTCATCACATGAAATGGTTTGGAATAATCAGGTGCTTGTAGGATTGGAGTTTCTACAAGTTTATCTTTCAACTATTGGAATGCTTTTTCACATTCCACAATCTAGACAAATGAAACATCTTTCTCTACCAGCTCCACCAATGGCTTTTTGATCTTAGAGAAATTCTCTATGAATCACTGGTAGTAGCCAATATGTCTAAGGAATGATTGAACATCTTTGATAGTTCCTAGTTGGCGGGTTACTCCTTGGATGATCCTTATTTTCTCAAGGTCTACCTTAATTCCTACTTGTGATATTCTATGCCCCAATACAATGCCTTACTAGACCAGTAAGTGACTCTATTGCTAATTGAGCTGCAAGTTGGTTTCAACACATCATTTTAGCACTTGCTCAAGGTAGTTCAAGGCTTGCTCAAATGTAGCTCCATAAGTGGAGAAGTCATCCATGAAGACTTCCATACCACTTTCAATTTTTTGTTAAAAAATTCTTAGAACAAGGTGTTGGAATGTAGCAGGAGCATTACATAGACTAAATGGCATCTTGCAATATGGAAAAGTTCCCTAAGGACTCGTGAATGTTGTCTTTGCCTGGTCCTCTAGTGTAATTTGAATTTGGTTAAAGCCACTATAACCATCTAGAAAACTATAGTGGTAATGCCTAAATATTGTGTCCAACACCTGATCAACAAATGACAACAGAAAATGGTCCTTGAATGTTGCCATATTCAGTAGCCAAAAATCCATGTAGAATCACGACTTGCCATCTTTCTTTGGCACAATCATGAGTGGACTAACCCACTTACTATTCACAATCTGATAAATGAACCTTTCTTTGAGGAGTTGCTCGATTTCCTCTTTGACAATCTACTTTAGTTTGGGGTTTAACTGCCTCTGTGGCTATCTCTTTGGCTTCATGGCTAGATCAGTGTAGATGTAATGCTAGCATATCCTAGGATCAGTCCTTGTGAGTTTAGGATATGACCAAGAAAAAGTTGCTAATCATTTTTCAACCACATTCAATCGCGTCTTTTCTGCTCTAGAGTAAGATTTACATTAATCATGACTAGCTTCCAATTTGCTAAGAACACATAATCCATTCTAGCTGGTAGCATTTTCAGTTCAAGGGGCTCTTGCTTAAAATTTTTAGGAATTTCCAACTCTTCCCAATAAGTATCATCATTTGCATCATAAAAGAGTTGGTGATGAACTTGCTCTAGTTCATCCATGCCTATGACATATGCACATGTCAAGCTCTCAATCGGTTCCATGTAAAGTGTGCTACTTTTAGAATTAGTGGCCAGCCACTGAGTGCCCTCTTGTTTTGTGGCTACTATGTATAAACAACTTTGAATTTCTACTTTTAGTGCACATTGTTTGCATGTAGAGATAGATGCTTGTTTCACAACTTAGAGTTTCTGCACACAATTGCATCCTATATCACTATATGCGATGCATGGAACTCTCTTCTTCTCAATTTTTCTGAATGCATTTTCTTTGGATATTTCCAAGAAAAAATCTCTTATGCCCATTCTTACATCAACGGTGCTAAGCCATGCCCTTCCCATGATGATAGGGAAATCACCTTTGCAGTTTTCCACTTTGATCACTAGAAAATCAGTAGGATAAGACCACCAACAGACAGTGGTCATAATGTCTTCTACTAGTTCCAATGGAATAGTGATGGATTGGTCTACAATTTCTAATTTGATATTGCTCTTCTTTAAAGGAGGCAAGTTCCATGCAATATACATCTCATGAGAGATCAGGTTGACATTAGAACTTGAGTCAAGAAGAGATTTTCACGATTCATTCCCAGTGATCTGCAAATAAATCAGAGGACTTCCAGGATCTACTAACTTCCTAGGAAGGTTTTCAACACAGATCTAATCAGATATAGTGTGAGTAAGCATAATAGTATGGATCCTGGGTGATGTTTGGTTTGAAGAGGACTTGAAGGTATTTGAGATAGAGGAAGAAAAAGGAATATGATTGTCAACTACAGGTGTATTTAAGGGCTTAAGTGGACTGCATGGTTGAAAGAAAGATCTTTTCTTTGATTGAGTATCTGAATCACTTTGTTAATTAACCAGTTGTAGGTTAACAGCCTTAGTAGCATTGTGATGTTGTGGTTGAGCTGGTAGTTCACCCTGCATAGATGGAGCAGGTGGTAGTTATGTGGTTGGAGGAGAAAGATATGTAGGAAGAGAAGGAGGATAAGGGTAAGAGGCGGTATCCCTTCTTTCATGTGGAGAATGAGTTTGATAATAATCAAAAGGATGGTAGTGAGATTGAAATGTAGAAACATGACTAGAGAAGTCATGTGGACACAAGGGTTATTAAGCATAATACCCATATGGATCAAGTTGTTTGTAAGGGTATTGCTACCTTGGTGGTGCAGTGCCCATGACTATGGTTGTTGCCATTGTTGATACTACTCATATGGTTGCGGTGGAGTTCCACTGGGATAATATTGCTGCTAGTGGTGGAACTACCTAAAATTACCTTGAGGATAAGGTAATCTTTTAGATGTTTGTCTTTGTGTTAATCATGGATTCAAAGCATATATCACATACTCTTGTAAGTGTGACACTATGGGACAACATCCCTTAGGATGTACATACCCAAAAATGTCACACCCATCATCATCATCTGATTCACTTCCCACAACTTCTTCTATTATAGCAATTTTGCCCTTACCTTTTTGATAAGCACATTTAACTTCATTGCACCTCCTATGCTCACAAGTACTACCTTGTTTTTTGGACTCTTTAGTAATTTTTAGGATAACTTGAAATATACTATACATGGAGTCCCATAACTGATTAACCTTGGCTATAATTTTAGATTGAAATTTTTGGAGTGGCAAGGCTTCCCTATTCACCACCTCATCAAGTGCATATTCTTCCTCACTATCACAGAATTGAAGCTCCCTCTTACGAAAGGAATAATCATAGTTGTACTCTTCTACACTTTCTCTTTTTCTTAATTCACCCTCCTCTTTAACTACTTGCTTGATTAGCCTTTGTATCTGATGAGCGCTTAATTCTGATAGTTGCCCTTGGGCATAGACACCAAGGGTTCTCCTCGTTTCTAATCGTAGCTTGTCTACAATGTGGTGAAGTTGATCTAGTTGAGAATAATCATGGCCAAGACATTTGTGCATTAAGGAATAGTATCGGCTAATGGCAGCATCCAAGGGTTCATGTGTTCCTTGTTTCCATCCTTAGATCTACCTTCTCAAGTTGGACACTCTGGAGTACATTTGATATTTATCATTTAATAATTCAAGCATGATACTCCATCATCTAATAGATTCTGGTTCTAAGGACTGGTACTAGTTCTCTGCTTCTTTAATGAGCATCCTTGGAAATAACTTAAGTTTTTGCCTTTCATTCTCTATGTTCTACAAGGAACATGCATCTTGAAAAGATTGGATATGGTTTTGCATATTAGAGTTATATCCCCCTTCAAACCGAGGAATATTTTTCATGTCTAGCCTTTTAATCTAACTATCCCTCACATGCCTTATTAGAATTTGTACTACCTTTGCGATATTAAGCATACTCTGAGTAGTAAGCAAAGGTTCATCGAGGCCTTGATCATGGTGCCTACAATGTCCTCTACTACCCCTTCATTCATGGCAATGTGCCTCTCTTGAATGTCCACATCCTTGATCTTGCCTTTTCTAATGACCCATTTGATCATTTCAGTCCCATTGGTCATTTCGGTCACCTCCATCATGGTCTTACCTCTTATGGTTGTGATTAGAGCTAGAAGAAGAAGAAGAAGATGACAATGAAGGTGAAGAGGAAGGAGGACTTGCACCATCACCATGCCTACTACCACCTCTTCAATGATCATGACCATGATCACAATCTTGTTTCTTGTTTGCATTCTTGCCTTAACTTGCCTCTTTGGATTCTTTTTTGTCATTGGATCCATTCTTACCAAAACTATGATTGTGAATTATGAACTGCAAGTTCTGGTTTTGACCTCTATCATCGAAGTCAAAGAGAGGAATTTCACTAAATGGAAAATCCCTAATGAAGGATTTCCCACCATTGTTTTGGTACAATAGGAATAGGAAATCATTAAATTCTTTTCCCTTCATAAATTCATGGTGTTTCTCTAACTGGTGATCTTGGAGATGTTGTGCCTCAATGGGACAATAATCCCTGACACCACTATCTTGCACAACATACTCAACATGACGTTCGTAAGGACCTAGATAGATAAGTGCTTTGTGAAGCATTGCAGGAATAGATCGATCAGGTAGTAACACAATGTTTCCCTCCATGTCATGTCATCGTAGTTGTTCATCTTGATGTAGGATGAAGGTGAAATTGGGTACATACTCATCAAGATGAGCATATACCATTCAATATTGTTGAGGCACTGGTTGATGAGCTTCATTAGACTTGTGTAGAGAAGTGCTCCTATGAGAAGAAGACATTTTCAATTAGATAATAAAAATGCAGTGTGTTTTTAAATTTGTTTGTAGTAATTGTAAAATGTTATATGACTCTAAGGTTTGTTCCAACAATTTTGAATGATTTCCACTAAATCCTAAATAGCACATGAAATAACCAAAAGGTCCTCGACAATGTGCCAATGATGAGCGATGAGGTACCCCTACATCCAACTATATAAATCACATGTGATCCGATCAAATTCCGTGGACCTATAGTTCTCTAGTGCACTAGTTCCTCTAGGAAGTGAAATGGGCATTGAGAACATTCATTATCTTCCCAACTACACTTGTGAAGCTTAAGGATATGGTTTAAGTGTAATTGAGGTACATGATTTTTATCATTTAGGATTTATAAATTTAATTTCCTACAACAATAATGAAAGATAGAGTAATTTAGGATCTAATTTGTCTACTTCCTAACTAGCCTAACACAAGTACGTGTTCCACTTTTTTGGACACATCCTGAACACATATAGCACTATTGGGCTACGAAACGTTAAGTGTTGCTGGGTTACCAAGCACTATATGTATGTTTGAAGTTGTTGTGCTTGTGTTCATTAACAACTAGAAATTAATGGCTTAATTTAAATGCATTAGAGTAAGTGCATGAAAGTAAAGTGCATTAAAGGCAATGTTAATTTATTCTCAATGCTACAAGGATTATCAAAAGAGTTCATTTTTATTCCCATCACACTATTGTGCTTAGGTACATCAATGTTCAAACAAAGATCCATACATACTCAGACTTCTGCTGTGGGTACTTAGAAAATATTCTAACTCTAAAGAAGATAAATTTCAAGAGCTTCACAACTTTTACTAAAACACTATATGAAAATCGTAAGCCCCTATACTATATTTAGAGGCTAGCATATACCCCACGACATCAAATATCCGACATCACATCTTGGCCCCAACATTAGATACCCAACGTTGGAGAGGATGAAAACATGATTCATCATAATTAATGCAAGTCTTACTCCAAAACAAAAATTGATGTTGTTGAGTGTGGTTGAAAAATGGTGAACAACCTTTTCTTGGTTATATCTTAAACTCACAGGGATTAATCCTAGGATATTCTAGCACCATATCTACACTAACTAAACCATGAAGCCAAAGAGGTAGCCACAGAGGTGATTGAATCCTAAATTAAAGTAGATTGTTAACAAGGAAATTGAACAACTCCTCAAGGTAGGGTTCATCTATCCCATTGTCGATAATGAGTTGATTAGTCCACTTGTGATTGTGCCAAAGAAAGGTGACAAGTGGTAGGTCTGCATCGATTTTCAACTATTCAATATGGCAACATTCAAGGACCATTTTCCATTGCCATTCATTGATTAGGTGTTAGAAACCATATTTAGACATTGCTATTATACTTTTTTGGATGATTATAGTGGCTATAACCAAATCCAAATCACACTAGAGGACCAGGCAAAAAAAAAAATTCACAAGTCCTTGGGGGACCTTTGCATATTGTAAGATGCCTTTTGGTCTATGAAATGCTCCTGCCACATTTTAATGTCTGGTCTTAAACATCTTTCAGTAGCAAATTGGTAGCAGAGTAGAAGTCTTTATGGATGAATTCTCTACCTATGGAGCTACTGAAACACCACCAAATTTGGACTATGACATCCTGATTGCAAATTTTTCTAAGTGCTGAGATTACGCTCTTCCCCAAATGGGAGTGTAGTCAACCTCTAATGGAGAGCATAGTCAACACATGAGACAATTTTTTGTTGAAAATTTTTCAAAGTGCTAAGACTACACTCTCTACCAAAAGAAAGCATAGTCAGCCTCTAGTGGTGAGTGTACTTAGCATGAAGGCCAATTTTTTGCAAATTTTTTCTAAGTGTTGATGCTATGCTCAACCCCAATTGAGAGCATAGTTAGCCTCTAGTAGAGAGCGTAGTTAGCATGAATGCCAATTTTTTGCAAATTTTTTCCAAGTCTTGACATTATGCTCAACCCTAGTTGAGAGCATAGTTAGCCTCTCTTAAATAGCGTAGTCAGCATGAAGGCCATTTTTTTGCAGTTTTGGCTAAGTGTTGAGACTACACTCAACCCTAGATCGAAGCATAATCAGCCTTCAATGGGGAGCATAGTCAACATGAAGGCCAAGCTTTTATAATTTTTTCTAAGTGCTAAGACTATGCTTGACCCTAGTAGGGAGCATAGTCAACCTCCAATGGAGAGCGTAGGTACGACATGGCCATTTTTTACATCTTTTTTCTCTAAGTGTTGGGACTACACTTTCCACTACCTCAAAACATAGTTAGCTTCTAGTGGAAAGCATAGTCAACATCAAGGCCCAATTTTTGTAGAATTTTTTAAAGTGTGGGGCTATGCTCTCCCCCATTCTAGAGTGTACTCAAGCGTAGTTTGCAACAACAACCTCCATAACATGACAACACTACTTAGCTTAGCTTCAACTCACCTTCAGCAAGCATAATTAGAAAAATGCTTCTTTTTTGTATCCCCTTTTTGGGCCCAAAGTTGTAATTATGCTTGACCCCACGCAAGAGCATGGAGAGCATAGTCCCAAAGCCTAGTCTCCAAGTTTCATTTTTAGGTACCTTGTGGTCTTCTTAGCATACACATGTGGTTCGCAAGGTAGTCATAGTCTTGTAGTCTTGCAAAGTATAGCAGAGCACAGCAAAGCACATTACCACTAGCCTAGTCGAGAGCATAGTTGGATGAGAGTGTAGTCCTAACCATCCCCTCTACCATTTGGTAACCATCCCGCATCTCCTGCTAACCCTAACCCTATAAATACCCATGCCCTCAACAGTTTCAGGGTTCACAAAATTTTAGAGTTGGCAAATTGGAAAATCTAAGGAATGCTTAGGAGAGAACCAAAGGCATATTGGTGAGGTTGCATATCACCATAGACCACTGTAGTCCACCAAAACATTGCAACCAATAGTACACTGTGACGGCCAACTTGGCAGACGCAGAAACCTCGGTGGAGTACCAGTCTTCACAGCTAAACACCCCTAAGACTATGACTACATTGCCCACTATGCATGTTGCACACCATGTACCTTCTAACCCCTTTCAATGTTAACTATGCTCAACCCCATTTAGGGGTGGTGTTTTGTTTCTCTCTCTCTCTCTCTCTCTCTCTCTCTCTCTGCATCTTTCGCACTTTACTTGCACTTTTTATTGTTTTATCACATAATTGTGCCTAAAACTACACTCAAGTGCTAGTCTACAACTTGAAGCTAGAAGCAACCTTGGACCAGCTAATGTAGATCAAACAAGACCACCTAGAGCCTATGTAAAATTTCATCCAACAATAGAGTGCCGTGTTAAATGAAATATGAGAGCTCATAGTTGAGGCACATTTGTTAGTTATTTTCAAGGGTGTGATTAATGATTTCATAAATTCTAAGTTGTACTACTTAGGCCCACAATCCTTAAGCCAAGCCTTTGCCCAAACCAAGAGCATAGAGGATGTGGTGAAAGCCAATAAGAACCTAGCCTAAATGGCCTACAAGAACCAGCACATGAGGAGAGACAAGGATAAGGGAAAGAAAATTGTAATAGTGGCAATGGTAGCTAAAGAGGCCAAGGCAACCAACTAGGGGTCAATCTCTAGGCCACCCAAAGCCCCAGGTAACAACAAAGATGCCAACCCTGGCACCAAGGCAGCCAACTTCCCTACATCTACAATGGCCACAGCTTAAGTTCGTTAACAACCTAACTTTAAGCACAAGGATTGCTCCAAGTACATCTCATTACCACTGAAACCCTTAGAATTGCTAGAACAACTATTAAAAGTTGGGCATATCTAATATAAGAAAATGTTTGAGGATGCCTATAAAAGGCATGATAGATATTATGAGTTGCTCAGAAACCTTGCTTTGGTGGCACCAAATGAGCCCCCAATCCCAAAAAATTTCAGGCTAGACTAGCTTTTCCATTACCACTAGTTGTCCAATCATAGCACAAACTTTTTCCTAGCCCTACAAGATCATCTACAAAAGATGATCGATAGAGGCAAGATGGTCCTCAATGCTACAAATCTAGTCATGGCACAAAACCAATCAATGAGGGTGTACAATGATCCTGTAAATATGGATGATGTTGGCTACATCATAAATGCTATCAACGTTGATGATAGTCTGGAATTAGTGCAGCTACCATTTGTGGTCTAGGTTCCCTTTGGTAGTGTAAGGGTCTCCTTGACCCCCATAGGTTTGAGGCCCCCTTTCATTGTCAAAGTACCACCTCAAGCACCCACAACATCCTTTATGGTTAAGGCCCCACATCATGTCACAACAACAAAAATTCCTCCACCCTTCATTGTCAATGTACCACAATGTGCTAACCCTTCACCTATCCAAATCCTAGTAGTAGCCAATGCATTGGTTCCTTTCTTTCCAACGGACAACCTTGCTAGCAACACTAGTAGGTCCTTGAGGTGGTAGCATAGGAGACCCAATGAGTGTCTCATAGATAGAATGATTAGGTAATGTCAAGACTAAAGAGTGCTTGGTCCATTAAAGCCAGTCCCTACATAGACCAAGCCCATAAAGCCCAAGTTACCTCCATGAGAAATTAGTCTCTTAGGATACATGGAGGAAGTCAAAGCCAACAAAAACATGGCCAATGACCATGACTTTGTGGATGTATTAGCCCAAGTCAAGCAAGTCCTCAAGAAAAAAATACAACACTAAGCTTGTATGGACCTAATCATAACCTCCTTTGCCCATCCCAAAGCACTAGTGTTGATGTTGACCTCCATTCATGTTATGAAGGACATCTTTGTAGATGAGAACTCCATCCATGTAGTGATATTGGCCCCTGATCCTTAGGAATTGAGTCCCACTTCCTTAGCATTTTGTGATGAGGTAATTAAGGTCAATCCTGAGAAGGGTTATGTCATAATGGCTCCAATGTTTATTACCATATGCATCAAGCAATGCAAGATTTTGAAGGTGCACGTCGACGACGGAGCTGCAAAAAATGTAATACCATACATTGTAGTTGACAACCTAGGCCTCACAGACTAGGTTAAGCCAACGAAAACCATGTGTCTAAAATCCTTCAATGGGTCATGTGCTGTTGTCAGGGGAATGGTCACCATAGCTTTTGTAGCAGGGGAGTATTTCCCCACCATTGTCAAATTTATCATCATAGAGGAGATGCTTGGCTTTAACCTAATATTGGGTTGGCCTTGGCTAGCCTAGTTATAGGTTGTCTCCTCTCTAATTCATCAAGAGATCCACCTTCCATACAAAAGTGGTGAAGTTATCATCCATGGTGATAACACCACTCCTTTGGCCATTAACAACATAGATATGGAGTAAGGGTTGAAGGTTGAATTCCTTGATGATGCACCTATGGTAGATAATGAAACACATGAGGCTGATGCACCCAAAGAAGTAGTGGAATCCAACAACCTTCCATAGGATGCACTTTCGGTAGAGTTGCCCTTTAATGTAGTGAGGGTCAAGGAGAATACTGAATAGTGCAATCCATGCCCTACATGTCCCCTAATCCAAATTGGGTTAGGAAGCAACTATGCAATTAAGGTATCCCCTTAGTCCAAAACATGCTAGGTGCCTACCCACTATTCATTTCTGTGTGCCCTATACCCTACTATCTACTTCTATTGCATTTGTGTTGCATTAGGTTAGCATGATAGCATGTTATTTTCATTTAGCTTAATTGCTTAGATTACATATTTATTTGCTTGGTTCTCACATTCATCCACTTTTTTTATGCATTTTCTTGTTAGTTTACACTTCTATAGGTATTGCTTTAAAAACATCAAAAGACATAAAAACCATATAAGCCAAAATTACAAAAAGAGAGATAGCAATACCCAGTTTGCTATGGCCTTAAACTAGTAACCCAATGACCTGAAATGGCCCAAATTAGCTCTTAATTCCATCATCAGTAGCCCAGAATGATGCCAAACTATCATCGTGATCTAGAATGACCTTAAAATATCACCTTCAATCCCCTCGCAGTGGCCCAGAATGGCCTTAAACTACCACCTTAGCCTACTATGGCCTTAAATTGGCAGTGCATGACCCAAAATGGTCAAAAAATAACATTGGTCCTCCTACTATGGCCCTAAATTGGCATGGGGCTTGTCAAGGCTTCAAACTAACAACAGATTTCCCATGGTTCACAATGGCCTAGATTCGCATACTTGTAGCAAATGTAGTAAAATCATCATAGAGGGATAAAAGGTTACATATTACACATAGCAAATAATCATCCAACAAATGTAATATGGATAACAATACATACCATGAATAGCATCACATGACAAAAACGTAGCAAAAAAAAAAGGGCCCAATGGGAGGTACATCTGTTCATGCTCAACCAATGGTGCTAGGTGGGGTTGGAGGTTCTGCTTCCTCCACAGGGTCATTGGGGCCTACAACATCGCTTGGTACCTACCACAACCATAGAAAATATGAACGATTAGTAGGTAAGTATGCACTATATGAGCTAACTTAAAACATGAAAAGGATAAAAACAAACTAACCTAAGAGGGCTCCACATCAGTGAGTTCTAGAGGTAACTTTCTAAGACCAACCTCCAAGAAATGAAGGACCTTGACTTCAAAAAGTTGTGTCTAATCCTCTTAGCCAAAGTCAATACCTACAAGGGTCTTTCCTTTATCCATAGTGGTCCATGCAGGTGGCTCCATAGAAAATGTAGCAAAATAGGCCTCTTCGGAGGGGGTGATGATCTATCTCATAGGAGAGTCACTCACGACCATAATTTGTGCAAACAAGTCATATGCTTGCTTCCTACTGATCACCTTAAGAAACATCTCAAGGCTATGATGTTTAGTAGACTCTTCCTTGTACCATTGTAGGTACGCATCATGCTCTTGCTTGTACTAATGCTTGTGATTCTTCTGCATCTGTCCCCATCAATAAACCTTGGTGCTATAATTCTTCCAATCCTGATTCTTCTAGGTAAGCAAATCCATCTGGAGCTACTGCTCTATCATCTCCCACGTGGCCTCATTCTTACCTTTGAGAGATTTCCAATATCTAGCATACTTGATCTTAGAGGTACGTTAGGTGCTTTCTCCTTGCGATCTAGTTGTTATTAAGTTGTATTTGGATTGAAAATCCTTGATCTTCTCATCCTAGCTAGTCATCCTTTCTTGTAGTTTGTGCACACATTTTCATAGGTGCTCATTTGAGTGCTTGTAGACCCACAACACCTTTGCATAGGAAAGTGCACACTTATGCAATGTCTCATACATGTGATGAGGTACTTGATTGACTTCGGGAGGAAGGTTGGATAGGGCATCTACCTTGGCCATCTTTCTTGTGTTCCACTGTAGCTTGGGACCTATAGGCATGTGACAACTGAACAATCTTAGCTAAAAACTAAGCATTTAAGTAGTAAGAAAGATAGAATAAAATGAAAACATTGCACACATATTGAGCTCAAGGTTCACTTGTTGTAAGTGGTCCATGATATCCTCAACGGCGCCTTCCATGAAGGTGAATTTATCTAGCATATCTACCCATGTCTCCATGTAGTAGGTAGATGTGGGATCACTGGCAAGAAGATCTGATGTTGTAATACAATGCTACAATTAGTATATGGCTTAGCCGCTAAAGATACTAGAGTAAACAAGGGAAGATAGATGGCAATACAAGTAGATTACCTAACAAGCCCTCAGGCGTGAGTGTAGGGGGCTCACTTAGTTGTGTACCATCAAAAAAAGTGTCAAAATCAATCCCATTGAGGTGGAGCAACCCCTCTTTCTCCAACTCTTTGAGGGCCTCTACCACCTCGTAAAGCTCAACTCCACAAGCTACATCCTCCTCAGCCTGAGAAGGCACTTCCTCCACTGCCGCTTCAACTGCTACTCTTGTAGCCCTCTCTTCCCTTTCTGCAATTAACATATGCACACGTATAGTACATCATTATGCATAGCATGTCATTAGATAATTAATAGTATGGCATAATAGGAAAACATAAAAAAAATAATATATACATGAATGTAATTAAGGCATCTAATAAGCTACACATACTAACCTGCAACATCTACCTACAAGCTTTCTAGCTTGATGCGGATCTTTTTGTTGCTTGGCTTCTTGATCTCAGGGGTAGCTTCCTCTTGAGGACACGACCTCTTGATCTTGGCCTTAGATGACCCCACTATCTTTACTATGTAGCAACCTATCTTGCTTACATCCTTAGTGCCAACTAGATGACCGTTGCCTATACTATTGCATGAATAATGCAAGTGCCCCACGAGACCCTTAGTCGTTACTAACAACGACTCATTGATCCCATTTGGGGGATTGTGCATGAATGTGGTCAAAAATATATGCTTGATCCATGGCCTAGATAGTTACTCACGATCCTACACAACCCATCACCCATCATCTTGCACAACCAAATGCTTCGCGAACCTTCATAGGTATCCTACGAAGAATGCCAAATGGATGTGGGACCTCACCTGGAGGTTGAATTGAAGCCTAGAAATCTCTATGCACAGGTTAGTGGTTATGTATGTGGCCCAATTGAACCTTGTGCCCTCTAGCAGCACCTCCTTCATCACCTATGCCTACTTCACCCTTAGGAAAGAAACTTTGGAAAGGCATGAGCACAAAATAAAGGGTAGAGATCCTGCACCTTAGGCACTAACACACCTTTGATTGGTATGCCTTTATGAGATCAAGTGGCCCCCAACCAGTCCTTGATCTCCCCTTTATGGTCCTCCTCCCTATTGGCCTTATCAACAATCATCGAGCCATTAGCAAGGATGCCAAAGGCCTCATTGAGGTCCAGTGCTAACATCATGTTGTGTGCACAAGTGACAACTTGCCTAGTGTCACTACTGAAGGAGTCAATGATGATGAGCATTTTAGCCACCAGGATACTCAGGCTAAGGGCCATGAATAGGTCCATTAACCTACCATGCATAAGTCAAACCATTAGTGCATCTGGAGCTTTATGGCACAACCAATGTTGCACACCCTCTACATTGCCATATTTCATGATGAGGGTGGCCTCTGTACGACCTGTGGTGATCATCCTCATCTCAGTTGAGACAATCGACATTGCAACACAAAGCAAAACAACATTAGCATCATGCAAATGAGGAAAAATGAAAGACATACAAAAGCAACCATATGAGCCAAAACATATATATGTACATGGTCTAAACGAGGTGTGAGATGCGAGTGGTGTTGCAAGTACCTCCTTGGTGTTAATCTCACCAATAGCCCACTTCTCATCCAACTAGCCATGGATCCTGCATCACTCATATGCCTTTAGGTATCAAGAGGTGTAGGTCTCTAGATTCTAATCCACCTACTTAATCACAACTACTTGAATGTTCATGCCCAATGAGAATACCTCCAAGATAGTGCAAGTTAAGGATAGATCATCCACTTCATCATGTAGGCCCTCCTCATCAACTCTAAACCTAGCATTAACCATGAGCCATTAGCAATCTAACATGAGCAAGTAGCAAAAAATACTATGAGAACCATGAAAGCACCTATCCTCTGGTAGAATAGATAGTTTGAGGTGTCTAAAATAAGGTATGCACCCACTACATAATAAAAACGGTATTGCTTTTGTTATAACAAGTAAATCCCATCATGCACCATACCCTGGATAACTACCAAGTGCTCCTAGGACCTCTACCTAAACCTCCTACCCCATCAACGTTTATAATAAGCTCATCTAAGAGAAACTTCAGGATGCTCCGATTAGCCTTGGGTAACAACGTCTTAGTGGTGGCACTAGTAGCCTCCACCACCAAGTATGACCACATAAACATACTAAACTACTGTAATAGGTATTCCAGGAACTCTTGAGCTCTTGGTGAGAACCACATTACCTGATGATCCAATCAAATATCTAGTACAAGTGCGTTAGAAATAAGTTCGCTCATGCAACACAGGATGCCCACAAGCTCAACCACTGTTAGAATGGGCTTCAGCAACACCTTGCAATTAATAAGCAATAGGCAAAGCATTAGTATACATGCATAGAGGGAAAATGTTGATATACACATTAAAATTATTAACATGAATTAGTAGAAATGCAATTTTGGCAATACACTCTAGGGCCCTACTGGTGTAGGACATCGCTTAACTTGTTTGATGTGCCTAACACTCACTAGGATATAGCACATTTTAATAGGCTTAGCACTACATTTTGCAAGTTTAGCATTGTGCATAGTTAACAAAATTTTGAAAAAAAATTTACTAACTCTAGACTGCCTTAGTGGAGAGCATAGTCCAAGAACTATAAATTTTTTTTCTAATTTTAGACTACCTTAGCATAGTCTTAAAAACTACAAAATTTGGCTAACCTTGGACTACACATTTTTCCAAGCACTTTCCCTACAACTACGCTCTCAACACATGGAGAGTGTAGTCTTGTGACCATGGATAATGTAGTCTCCCCATGACATCATGCCCAACAACCCACTTTGCCCCACTACTGCAGTAGGCCATGCCTTCGTCATCGCCCCTAAAAAATAGGAAAAATGTTTTTCTTGGCCATCACTAAAACCTTAGCTTAGATCACAACCATACCATGCAAACTGTAGTGGCAACCATAGTCCCTACGGCCATGCTACGGTGTGCAGTGGATGAAGCCCTAAGCATTTTCCAAAAAAAAAAAGAGAACGTAGTAAAACCTCACCTTGCAACACTTGCCCTTGCATCCTTGTCACTACCGCATTGCATAGAGGCCTAAATCCTAGTCCCCTATGCATCCTAAGCCCCAGCTCACACATGTGCCTTAGCCCATGCCCAGCCCTAAACCCCCAAACACCTTAGACCCCTTGTAGCCCTGAGAGGCACAAAAAAAATAATGTGCCATGGCAATTGTAACCCCTCATAACCACGCTACACCATGTAGTGACAGCCATGGCCCTTTCTAGGCTATGTCATAGGGTGTGACCCATAGGCCTCCAAACCCTGTAGACCCTCCATGGCCCAAAAAATTCATAGCTTTTCCTTGTCCACGAGAATCACGACATGTATCTAAAATCCCATGTCCCACAAAACCCTCTTCCTCATGGCTATAAATCTTTCTTGCCACTACACCCTTCCTACTGCCCAACCACACTACATTGTGCACAGCCATAATGGCCACCGTCATAGTAGGGTGCCACCACACATCACACAAGACTATGTTCCCAAACACAAAACCCTCCCAAAATTGCAAAAACAAATAGAAATAAGCAAAAAGGAGGAGAGTGTAGCTGGTGTACCTGGCTAACACCGATAGCCTCCTTTCCTCCATGCACACTTGCAACAAGCGTCTCAGTGTCCTCTCTCCCTTAGCCACATTCGATAGCCCTAGATGAAGGCGTTCACTTTAGCATGTCATCTTCCCCCAACTACGCTCTCCATTGGTAGCATTGCAAAAAGTAACATTAAGACTACGCTTTAAACGTCATGGTGAAATGACAAAAATGACAAGTTACCATGGTAAAACCATGCCTATATACCCTCCCAAGGCCATTTAATAACCCACCAACTCAAGACTACACTTGTCACCAAATGCCTAGTGGAGAGTATAGTTGGATAAGAGCATAGTTAGTCATACTTAGTCTAAAATCATGATTTTTTGCTACCCTACAATTGCAGAAGTCCATTCCACTCCCAAACATGACTAGCCCTCCCTAGAATGGCATGATTAATGGATCCACAGACTACCAAGGCCTAAAACTAGCACAAACATGTTTACCTCCTATAGCAACTTGTATGCATACTTAGGTAGATTTCATTGGATTAATTTTTCTTATTCATGCATATTAACTTTGCTAAAATAGATGCCACTGGACATTTTTCTAGTTTATTTTGCAAGAAGATGACATGGCTACACATGAGCAGATCTTCTCACCTTTCATCCTCATGGGGCCTCATGGCAATATTAAGTGATGCATTAACCCTAATTGCTTAGACCTAAAGCCTATAGCCTACAATGAGTATATAGCATCCATAGAGGCACCAGTAGACTAACCTAACCATCTATTTAAGGCCCTTGATCTAGAAGTAGGGGATGTCATAGAGGATCCCCTTGTTGAGATCCCTATGGCTACACCTAATGGCATAGTGAGAACACTGAAACTAAGCTTCTCGCTAGAGCTACAGCACACTTAAGACATCGTTAGAGTGCTTAACAATAACATCAAAGAATTTGCATGGTCATACAAGGACATGCTAGGCTTAGATTCCTAGCTAGTCTAGCACAACATCATCCGTGATTCCTGCATCAAACTAGTTAAGTAGAAAGCGTAGAAGGTTTGACCTGAGATGATATTGGTAGTCTGTGATGAGATCACTAAGATTTACAAAGTTGGTTTCATCTGGGCCATTGACTATGCAGACTAGATCTCCAACATCATCGTTGTGCCTAAGAAAGATGGAAGTATGTGCATTTGCATAGACTTTTATGACCTAATAAGGCAACGATCAAATGACTTCTCATTGCACAATATTGATCAACTAATTAATACCACGGTTAGACATGCCTTGTTGTCCTTCATGGGTGGGTTCTTGGGATACAACCAGATTAGGATCTACCTTAAGCACCAACTTAGTACAACCTTCATGACCCCCTAGGGTACATTTCACTATACCATGATGCCTTTTGGACTAAAGAATGTAGGAGCAACATACCAATGAGCAATGACATACATTTTTAGCAATTACATGCTTGGTTTGCTTAATGACTATGTATATTATATTGCAGTTAAGTCTAAAGTGACCCAAAACCACGTAAATGACTTAGACTTAGTGCCTAAACATTGCCTGAAATAGGAGCTTAGGTTAAACCCTAAGAAATATGCTTTTGGCATTAGAATAGGTAGGATGCTTAACTTTATGGTATCTGAAGCAGGTATATGCATATATCCTAGCAAGGTTAAGGCCATAAGCAACTTAGCACCATTGGCTAACCTTAAGGAGTTACAAGGGATTGTAGGGTAGACTACAATTCATATGCAGGTTTATCGCCTGGTTAACTAACAAGCTACAACCAATGCAACATTTGCTCAGGAAAGGAGCCCACTTTGAGTGGATTACTTAGTGCTAATAAGCATTCAAAAATATTAATCAAGAGCTAGCTCAACTACCTATGGTTCACCCTCCACAAGGAGATAAGCCTTTTTACATCTACCTTGCCACTTCTGACACATCCATCGCTTCTCTGCTTTGCCAAAAGTGAGATTATGGCACAGAGGTCCCGGTCTACAAGCTAAGTCATGTGTTAGTAGCCCATGAAACAAGATACAATGATGTGAAGAAGTATTTCCTTACCCTAGTCTTCTCACTAAAGAAGTGGAGGCATTACCTCTTCCATAGCTAAGTTAACATCATTTGCAAGAACAATGTACTCCAAGACATAACACCGAATATCTATGAAAGTAGTTACATTACATGGTGGAAAGTAATAATAGTAGAGTTCAACCTGCATTATGTTGTGCAAGCCTCAAAAAAGGTCAAGTAATACCTGCACAACTCATGGCTTCACCAGTAGATAATCAAGCTACCATAGACTATGAATTCTTGGACAAGCACGTTAGTAGTATTAGCCAAGTGCTTGATAACTCTGAGGCACTTCTACATTTTGACGAAGCTTCAACCTCTCAAGGAGGTAGCACCACTACTATTATCATGCTTCCCTCTAGGGATATTTAGCCCTTCACATATCATTTCACATTTCCTTGTATTAACAATATGGAAAAGTGTGAAGGTCTCCTCCAAAGCATCCTTGTAGCACGTGATCTAGGAATCTAATGCATAGTGATCCTAGGTGACTCACAACTAGTGGTCAATCACGTAATAGAGGTTTACATCTATAAAGCACAACATTTACAACCTTATTGTGATTTGGCAAAACACTTGCTCTAACACTTTGTAGTAGTTGATGTCCAACATCTTCCCTAAAGTGAAAATGCCATTGTCGATGCACTTGCAACATTAGCCCTTAGCATAGCGCCTAACATGTTCAATGCATTACCCACCTTGGTGGTAGATTACACTACACCTATCATGAAAACCATTGAAGATTCATCCATAGCCAAAGTTATCACCACCCACGCAAAAGAGTGGTATGACAATATCAAGGTGTACCTTCTACAAGGTGAGCCTCTGCAACACCTAACCCCTGTTCAAAAGGATGCAGTACACAAACATTTGTGGAAATACGTTATCATAGGTGATCACATGTTGTGTCGTAGATCCTATGATGGACTGTGTGGAGGTCACATAGCACCTAGAGTAATCATTGAAGATGAAGATGAAGCAAAAACCATCATTGAGCAAGCCCATGAAGGACTGTGTGGAGGTCACATAGCACCTAGAGCAATGGCAATAAAAATTAGATAGTTAGGCTACTGTTGGCCTTACATGGAGAGCAGTTGCATCTTGAAAGTTAAAATGTGTGACATTTGTTAGTGGCATAGCAACTTAATGCACGTGCCACCAATTGAATTGCACACAACACAAATCACATGGTCATTCCAACGTTGGGGCCTTGATATCATCAAACCCATAACACCTAAGTCCTCTACAGGGCATAGCTTCATAATAACCACAATGGAATACTTCACCAAGTGGGTCGAAGCCACTCCCCTTAGGAAGACAACATCATAGCAAGTTTGCAAGTTCATGTTGGATAATAGTGACCCATTTCAGTTTGCCCATGACCATAGTAATAAATAATGGACCACAGTTTATCAGTACTAAAACCAAAGCCTTTTGTGAGAATTTTGGAATCAAACACCCATTTTCATAACAATACAACCCTTAGGAAAATGGCCAAGCAAAGGCCACAAACAAGGTTATCGTTAACCTCCTCAAGAAGATGCTAAGCAATAACAAATGATGATGACATGAGCAACTAGTCTATGTACTTTGGTCCTACCACATGATGCATTGAAAAATAACAGGTATGATGCCTTATAGCCTTATCTATGAATCTAAAGTAGTTTTGCCACTTGAATTGTAGGTTCCATCACTTCAGATAATCCTCTCAGACTTCATTGATGAAGGTTAGAATGACAAGTTGACAACCGTAGACCTTGACTCAATAGAGAAGGAGCACATGTGTACACTTGATTGCATTGAGTGGTACCAAGAAAAGTAATTGCAAAAGCATCATCACAACCAGCATTAATGCCCAACTAGGAAAGCAGACCTAGTCCTCAAGTCCTTTTGCTAAACCATAGATAAATTCTCAACCAACTAAGAAGGGCCTTTCTTGGTCACTAAGGCCTATGACAATGGAGCATTCAAGCTTACTGATCAAGATGGAAACAAGTTTTTCAATCCAGTAAACCATTTGTAATTGAAGTCGTACTATATCTAGCATGCAGCACTATATGTTAATAAAGCAAGGTAAGCATTCGTCTGTTATGATGCTAAATTGACATAGTAGTCTGCTATGACTATAAACTAGCAGAGAGCATTCACTACAACATTAAATTGGCACAACTCGTCCGCTATGACTATAAATTGGCATAGAGCATCTGCTATGATGCTAAACTAGCACAAAATGTCTGATACGACTATAAACTAGCCCAACAATCCACTATGACCATAAACTAGCACAACTAGTCCATAATGACTTTAAACTGGTAGTCTACCATGACTCTAAAGTGGTAGAGAACATCTACCATGACATTAAACTAGCACAATGCATCTTCTAGGACTAGAAACTAGCACAACATTAAACTAGGCCCAACGGTCCATTAGGACCTTAAACTAGCCAAGCCATGGTCTACCAAGACCTTAAACTTGGTTCGCATTCAGTCGTTAATAACTCTTTCCATCCTTCTACAAGTAAGGGAGTGAGCATCCTACAACCCTCTTTCTACACTAAGCAAGTAAGCACGCTACAATTCCAAGATAAAGCACTTGTAGTCTATGCAACCTATGTAGCAGATGTAGCCTTTTGCATTGTGGTGTCTCTAATCTATTTGCATTCATATCTCGTGTGGTTTTCTTATCTTCTCAAAGGTGTACTTGTAGGATGAAGCCCTGGGCCGTCATACAAAGGCACATCTCATCACAGTAGCAAGTCACCACATCGCCCTTATGTGCCTAATTTGACTAGCTATGCCTCTCAAGAGTGCACACCCCTATTATCCCATTATATCCTGTTATAGCCTACTCACATCCACCCCTATATCCTAATACCCTTTTATTTTCTGCATAGCAAATATTGTAAACTCTTTGACATTCATGTGTTGTGACCACATGGCACCCTCTTCAAGTTAAATCGTAGAATCCAAGCGGGATGTAACATAAGTCATCCTATGGGAAGCCTCTATTAGCTAGTCAAAGCCTAGGAAGATGTAACACAAGTCATCCTAGGGAGGAAGCACCTATCGTATAGACACGATGCAGTTTCACAACCACCAAAGCAAAGTCCATCTAGTGACATGCAATCCACTTAATGGAAAGAACCTTGTAGCAAGCATTTAGCAATGTCAAGAGCCCAAAGCAAGCTTGCCTCATAGTAAAGAGTAAAAATAAAAAAGAGAAAAGAAACAAAAAGAGTAAAAGGGAAGGAGTGCATCCTTAAGTAGCCCAACAACATTGTAATTTTACAACTAGTCTAGCCTTAAATCCACACTAACTCTCTCACGAGCACTTTGATGAGAGGTTAATGTTTAAAGGGCAAGCCACTCCAATACCATGGTCACCATTAGTTGTGATGTCCTCATGTCATAACATCCTATTTGCACCTCAAATCCCCTTTACCTCCTAGCACATCGCCTACACCTTTTACTCCTATTTCTTACCTACTATCTAGCATACCACTATTCATAGCACTCTTGAGCACAGTGCAACGACATTCGACCACGCATTGAAGAGTAATGTTGGTGCCAAGCTTGCTATGGTGTTTTGCTATTCTTTGTTGTCATTCCTCGAGCCACTTTTCGAGACATCAACAAAGAGGGGCCAATGAAACACCACCAAATTTGAACCATGGCATCTCAACTACAAATTTTTCTAAGTGCTAAAACTACGCTCTCTTCCAAATGGGAGCGTGGTCAGCCTCTAGTGGAGAGTGTAGTTAGCACATGAGCCTTTTTTTTTCTTTGTAAATTTTTCTAAGTGTTGAGACTATGCTCTCCCCAAATGGGAGCATAGTCAGCCTTTAGTAGAGAGCATAGTCAGCACGAATGTCAGTTTTTTACAAATTTTTTCTAAGTGTTGACACTACACTTAATCCTAGTTGAGAGCATAGTTAGCCTCTTGTAAAGAGTGTGGTTAGCACAAAAGCCAATTTTTTGTAGATTTTTTCTAAGTGTTGACACTATGCTCAATCCCAATTAAGAGCATAGTTAGCCTCTCGTGAAGAGCGTAGTCAGTAAAAAGGCCATTTTTTTGTAGTTTTGGCTAAGTGTTGAGACTACACTCAACCCCAGATGGAAGCGTAGTTAGCCTCCAATGGAGAGCATAGTTAGCATGAAGGCCAAGATTTTGCAATTTTTTTGAAGTGATGAGACTATGCTTGACCCTAGTAGGAACTGTAGTTAGCCTTCAGTGGAGAGTGTAGTTAGCACATGGTCATTTTTTGCATCTTTTTTCTAAGTGTTGGAACTACGCTCTCCACTACACCAAAGCATAGTCAACTTCCAATGGAGAGCATAGTCAATATAAAGGTCCAATTTTTGTAGAATTTTTCTAAGTGGAATTACGCTCTCCGCCAATCCAGAGCATAGTTAAGCATAGTCAACAAGAATAGCCTCTAGCGGCCTCCACAGCATGGCAATACTGCTTAGCTCAACTTCAACTCACCTTCAACAAGTGTAGTTAGAAAAATGCTTCTTTTTTGTATCCCCTTTTTGGACCCAGAGTTGTTACTATGCTTGACCCCACGAGCATAGTCTCTGAGTTTCATTTTTTAGGTACCTTGCGGTCTTCTCAACATACACATGTAGTTGGTAGCGTAGTCACAATCTCACAAAGTCTTGTAGAGCACAACAAAGCACATCACCACTAGCCTAGTGGAGAGTGTAGTCCCAACCATTCCCTCTGCCACATGGCAGCCATCTCGCATCTCCACTAACCCTAACCCTATAAATACTTGTGCCCTCAATGGTTTCAGGGTTGGAAAAATTTTAGGGTTGGCAAATTAACAAATCAAAGACTTGGCAAACCTAGGGAATGCTTGGGAAAGAACCAAAGATATATTAGCAAGGTTGCAAACCACCGCAGACCCCTGTAGTCCACCAGAATGTTGCAACCAATGGTACACCATGGTGACCAACCTAGTAGATGCAGACACCTTGATAGAGCACTAGTCTTTGTAGCCAGAAATCCTTGAGACTATGACTACATTATCCACTATGCCTATTGCACACCATGTACCTTCTAATCCCTTTTGGTGTTATCTACACTCAATCCCATTTGGGGGTGGTGTTCTGCTTCTCTCTCTCTCTCTCTCTCTCTCTCTCTCTCTCTCTCTCTCTCTCTCTCTCTCTCTCTCTCTCTCTGTATCTTTCACACTTTACTTGCATTTTTCATTATTTTACTACATAGCTGCACCTAAAACTACACTCAGGCATTGGTCTAAACACGTTGACATCATCCACTTTGTTGAAAATCTTGACTACACTTGATCCCACTAACACCATTAACACTATTGACACCGCTTGAAAACTTAGAGCCATTTTGCATCAACATTATGATTGACCATGTTGAACCCCCATTGCATCCTGTAAGTACCTATTCAATCAATAAGACCATTCAAGGCATCCCATCTCTGCCTCCAGTAGGCCCTCACATGGACTTGAGATTAGGCTATTTTCCTGTGGACCTCGTTGTTCCAGCCATCAACATTTTTGGTCGCTACAACTACCTTGAGTAAGCCTTGGACCACCTTGAGCAAGCACTAAAAATAGGTGTGGAAACAAACCTATAGCTCAATTGGCAAAAGAGCCATATCATGGTCCAAGAAGGCATTCTATTAGGGCACCAAATCTCACATGCAAGAATTGAGGTCGACCCTGAAAAAATAAGGATTATCCAAGGAATTACCCGCCAACCCAAAACTATAAAAGATGTCCAATTGATGAGCACTGAGGTACCCCTACACCCAACCATACAAATCACTAAGGTGTCCATGTGCAATCTAAACAAATTCCATGGACATATAGCTTTCTAGTGCACTACACTTGTGAAGCTCAAGGATATGGTTTATAAATTTAATTACCTATAACAAGAATGAAAGGTAGAGTAATTTAAAATCTAATTCATCCATTGCCTAGCTAGCCTAACACAAGAACCCGTTTCCACTTTCTTGACACATCCTGAACACGTATAGTGCTACTAGGCTACCAAATGTTAAGCATTTCTAGGTTACCAAGTGCTACATGTATGCTCGAGGTGGTCTTGCTTATGTTCATTAAAAACTATAAATTAATTACTTAATTAAACCACATTGAAATGAAGTGCATGTAGATAAAGTGCATGAGTATTAAATGCATCAAAGAAACATTTAATCTATTCTCAATGCTACAAGAATGATCAAAAGGATTCATTTTTATTCTTGTCACATTGTTGTGCTTAGGTACATTAATGTTTGAACAAAGATCCGTACACACTTAGACTCGTGCTACTGGCACTCAAAAATATTCTAACTCTAGAGAAAAAAAACTACAAGAGCTTTGCTATGCTATGATAAAAACTATATGAAAATCATGAGCCCAAGCACTATATTTATAGGTCAGCATATAACCCATGATATTGGATATTCGACATCGTGTCTTGGGCTTTAACATCAGGTATCCAATGTTAAGGCTTCGATATCAAAGCTAGTCAAAACATGATTCATCATACCTCCACGATTGAATGAAAACTCGTCCTCAAGTGAAGAAGAGAAGGAACAAGTTCCTTACAAAATATTAGGATTATTGACTAACATACAAACTAACTTAGATGGAATAATAGACTTTGAGTGCCCAAGTGTATGGAGTTACAATCTTTACAAAATTGGATGTTGATGATAAGAGAAGGGAACACTTTGGATAAAATGAACATCCAACACCTCTTCATAGCTGAAGAGTGAGAGAGAAGATCTAATAAGCATGAATGGTCCTCACTCTATGGTACTGCTGCATCATCCTTAGTAAAGATAGTTCTACTTCCAATCCATGCGTCCCATTACAATCATAACAAAATCATGAATTAGTATGAAATATTCAACACATACTTATTAAGTATCTTATCTCATCAGTGGTTACACTCAACTAGGTTGTGACTATGATAGATTGATTCTTTTAGAAGTGTTAATAGGAAGACTAACAAATAGGGTAAAATAGATAAGCGGTCCATTAACTTTGAAAAAGTTCTACACAAGGAAATATTTGAAGAGGGTGTAAGAATTCACAACAATAAAAAGGAAAGTTCACTGAAAAATGTTGTGAAGATGTGCACAATTGGATTTCATTAATGATGTAAACAAAAAGTTTTGATTGTAAGAGTGTCTAAGGATAGAGAACTTAACTAGCCCAACCAAAAGATATGCAAGTGGGTCCTCCCCAAAGTAGGCACAGGCCTTTTATTACCCTTGTGTAACTTCAAACTAAGGAGCCTATGGACCCCATGGATGATTAATGAATCATGATTCATTAGGCTCCGATATCAGACCTACGATATCAGATCCACAATATCAAGTACGCAATATCGCAACCTGGCTAGCGATATCGGATACATGATATTGTGACTCCTGTGCAGGCCTATAAATACACATGTAGGCATAAGGAGTCGGGAGTCAGTAGTTCATTTAGAAGTTAATTTTCATTTTTAGTTCTTCTTAACCCTTTCTCCCAGTGCATGCCTACAGTGTGATGATTGTAATTATACGGTACCTTCATTCAAGTGTGATGTACTTGGACACGCACATGACCAGAAATAAAGATTGAGATTACTTCATCATTGTAGCATTAACTTAGTTTAATTATTTAATTGTTATTTATTACTTTCTTAATTAATCTCTCTCTACCTTCCCCTCCTATCCCTATTATTAAAAGCAAAATGAGTACGACTTAATCACAAGCATTTAAGTGTGACTACTTGGTATCCCAGTAGTGTACCTAGGACATGTGCTTGGTAATCCCAGTGGTAGTACACAAGGTCCAAGATGTGTACGGATGATTAAGGGATGGATGCTCATTGCACTTAGGCTAGCTTAGACTCTCTTCACCCTTTCCCTCTTAGCTTAATCAAAGTTATTTTCCATTGCCTCTAGGAGTAGGACTAGTTTAGGACCACATCATACACCTCACTCTAGACTAAATCATATGTGACAAAGCAAATACTAGTCTAGGTGGGAAAAAAGTGAACTATGATCAACGAGTAACTATCTAAATACCATAACTAGCCCATCTACGTAGTTTGACCGGATCATGCATGAAATGCTCGTATTCATATGGTTGAGTGTAGGGGTACCTCGCCACTTATCATTGGCACCGTTGCCAAGGATGGTGTTAGTTATTTAGATTAGTTACATTATTCAAGATCATTGTAACAAGTATTAATTATATATCCTTTAGAAAAGAAATTAAATTGAATTCAATTAAGTCATACACCACTCACAACAATGTCTCTCTCACAAGACTTTGCTAACGCCACAACTAGTGAGGCAATTCATTGGAGAACCAATGAATTATATGATGAAGACAAAGTTTGGAGTACTCAAATTTACATAGGAGTTCCATATGTTCATGAGTATCCCAACGATACTCAAGGATTCTTGTCAACCAACTCTGACACCTCTAGTAGGGATGGGATAGCCCATAGAACAAGGAGGCCCAAAAGGACTAGGACCTTCTCAATAACTAAAGAGAATCTGTTAGAGGATGATTGGAAAACTTACAAAAGTTAGGAAAATTTTTTCAGTTCTTTCTCTTCCTCTACTCCTTCAATGTCAAATCGTAACATGGATGACTATCTCTCAAGGGATTGACGTAGAACTAAAAATCAAGCTCACAAAGAAAATTGAGAATGCCAACATGAACAAGGACAACATCGTCTCAACTCGCAAACTCACAACCTACTTAGTGCTAATGAACCCTTGCTGGCCACTAAGAGCCTAATGCCTATACAAGAGGCTATTCAAATCTATCGTAGGCATTGCAAGGAAATCTGTCTACCTAGGCTTGATTTAAACAACTTTCCCAAGTTCATAGGAAGCTATGATTCAAATCCACAACAACATATACAAGCGTTCTATGATGCCTGTGTATGGAATAATATTGATAATGGGTGGCAAAAACTTAATCTCTTTCCTAGGACACTCGTTGGGAAAGCAAAAGTGTGGTATAGATCTTTAAAACCAAAATCAATCCGTAGTTGGCAAACAATGGTAGAACTCTTTACTGAACGATATCAAACCTATGCTAGAGTGTTAGCCTTGAGGAGACAAATCCAAGAATGGAAACAAGGGTAACATGAAACCTTGGACATGGCCTTAGAAAGATACTATTCTTTGTTAAACAAATGCCCAAGCCATGTGATGAACTGTGATATCATGTATGCAATATCATGTCCATGATATCGCGTCCACGATATCGGATCAGCCATGCGATGTTGGATACCCAATATCATGGCCCATCACCTTCCTATAAATAAGAGGTGGCACCCTTGGTTTCAACAGTTAGAAGTTAGTCCCTTAGCCAAAATCTTGCCATTTTTCCCTCCATAGTTAGAATTATTTCTGCGTGCCCGTAGTAGGAGTCATAGAGTGAACGGATCTTTATTCGAGCATTGTGTACCTGAGCACACTTTGTATACGGCAATAAAGACAAACTTTATGATAAACCTTGCAACATACAGAATAGATTAATTAGTGTTAATTATTATTTAATGCTTTCCTAGTTAATTAATTATTTCTCTCACCTTACAACTCTCTTAGTTAAATACACTCAGTACAACCACTTTAAGCATGTGTGTAGCACTTGGTAACCTAGTAATGATTAGCGTTTGGTAATCCCAATAGTGTTGCACCAGTTCAGGATGTGTACGGCAAGTGGGAATGGATACCAGTGTTAGGAGTACTTAGAACTTCGTTAATGAATAGTTAAATTAGATTAGTTACTTAGTTATTTCTCTCTCTCTCTCCTCCTTATTAGTGTAGGATATAAAACTCATGAAAGCCATAAAAATCATATGCCTCAAGCTTGCTTAACCATACAACTGTGACATACAAGTAAGTTTGGAAAGACAATGATTAACCAACCCGTTATCATTCCATAGAGGCACATAGGCACTTAGTCCTTGGAATTCGACCAGATTGTGCATGAAACACTCATATTCATATGGTTGAACATAGGGGTACCTCGCTGCTCATCATTGGTGCCGTTGTTGGGGACTTACTTGTTTGTGCACTAAGTAGAACTTAGGAAATCAATTACATCATTGGAACAAACCCTTAGGATTTCTTAAAAAAAAGAAAAGAAAAGATAATAATACATTGCACACTGAACAAGACAAGATGTCTTCTTCTTTGTACAAAAGCACTTCACCACCTAGGACTAACACAAGAAGCAATCGGCGGCAAGATACACATGATGTTGATCTGCCAATTCCTCAACAATTTTGTGTGGTATATATTCATCCTAATGAATATGTACCTAACTTCACCTTTATTCTCCACCAAGATGAATAGCTATGTTGGTGTGACTTGGAAGGTAACATACTGTTACCTCCCGACCGTTCAGTCCCAAGTATGCTTCTTCGTGCTCTCACGTGAATAAGCATGTAATACTTACACTCTGAGTACATTGCACAAGACTATGATTCAAGAGACTATCATCCTACAAAAGCACAACATCAAAGGGATTATCAATAGGAGAGACACCATAAATCCTTGAAGGGAAAATGGTCTAAGGATTCCCCCCACGTTTTATGGTCTAACAATGTTCCTTCCCTTGACTTTGGCCAAGGGGTTGTATATCAAAACCTTCATTCTACTATTCACAACCCAGGTGCTAAAACCAATGGACACAAAGTGTTCGCAAAAAGAACAAAGACACATGACAAATGCTGGCATTCTAAACGTAATCATGATCGAGGCAGAGACCATTGAAAAGAAGGTAGTAGACACCATCATGGTGGTGGTTCTCCTTCTTCTTCACCTTCATCATCTCCTTCACCCTCTCCTTCCATGTCTGAGCATAGCCATAGAGAAATAGATCGTGAGGATAAGGGCAAACCAAGTGAAAGTCACAAATGAGACAACCAAGACAGAGGACGAGGACACTCTAGGGAATCACGCCATAGAAGAAGGTAGAGTAGGGAACCGCGTAGGCACCATAGACGCTATGAACGAGATGATCATAATGAACCCCTACTCACCCCATGAAGCATGCTAGATATTACTGAGGTTGTGAGAGTTCCAACAAGGTACCAAAAAGATAGTAGGATCAAGAGGTTAGACATCAATAACATCCCACGATTTGAAGGGGGATATAACGTTGATCCTCAAAATCACTTACAAGCATTTCACGATGCATGTGCCTTGCAAAACATAGAAAATAAGTGGCAAAAACTTAAGTTTTTTCTATGAACACTAATAAAAGAAGCTGAAAGCTGGTACTAGTCCTTAGAACTGAAATCCCTTCGTAGGTGGATTACTATGTTAGAATTGTTCAACGATAAGTACCAAATGTACTCCCAGGTGTCTAACCTGTGAAAGCAAATCCAAGGATGGAAACAAGGAATTCATGAACCCTTGGATGCTTCCATGGGCCCCTATTATGCACTACTACATCGTTGTCCTAGCCATGGTTATTGGCAACGAGATCAACTACGCCATCTCGTAGATGGGTTTAAGCATGAAACGAGAAGAACCCTTGGCACTTATGGCCAAGGGAGGTTATTTGAGCCTAGGTTCCATCAAATTCATAACCTACTGGAGTAAGTAGCTAAGGAAGAAGGTGAGCTATAAAAAAGAGAGAGAGCATAAGAATATAACCAAGATCCTTCCCTCTAAAAGAAGGGAGTAAGATTTTGTAAGGATGAGGAAGAGTCACCACTCGAAGAGATGGTGAATAGGAAAATCTTGCCTATCCAAAAGTTAGCATCAGAAGTATCAGCAAAGGTAGACCAAATGTGGGACTCCTTGGATAGTAGATTTCAAACTGTGCTCAAAGTAGTAGAGGAGTCTAGAGAGCAAGGTAGTGATCGTGACAAAAGAAAAAAGAGAGAAGCAGAGAATTCACGTAATAAGGGTAAGGGTAAAGTTGCTATTATTGGAGAAGTTCTGGACTCAAATACAGACGATGATAGTGGATGCGAGATCTTTCAATATGACCATCCTAAGGGATGTTCCCCTGTGATCTCACATCTGCAAGAGTCTGGGGTGTATGCATTTAATCCATGTTTAAACAAACGGCAAATATCCTGACGATTACGTTATCCCCAAGGTAACCCAAGGTAGTTCCACCAACCTTTAACATATTATCCAAGTCGAATACCACCACAACTAATTGAGCAACATCAATAGTGGCAGCACCCACAATCGTGGGAAATGCCACCACCAAGGCAACAATATCCTTACCGGCAACCTGACCCATATGGATATTACGTGCAACATCCAATCTCTCCATGTAACTATGTTGGTCATGTTGCCCCTCAACATTACTACCAAGCCCATGAATACTATAGGGCTTCCTCTTCTAGGGGAAACATTCCACAAGTATACCATCCTTCCAATTCGGCTACATCTCTCCCACCAATAGCTCCATTACCACCTACTCCAGCAATGCAAGGTGAACTCCCTACTCAGCCACAGCAATGCAACACCACAAGGGCTATTAATCCTCAACCTACTATTGGTTCTAACAACTGTATGAAGAAAAGATCTTTCTTCAAAACCAACAGCCCAACCAAGCCTTTGCAACCCCAAGTGGCTGAGTCTTTGGACACCTTTGTATCAACTAAAGCTTCAGAATCCCCTTCGAACTTAACACCGCATTCAATGCATACGGTCATGTTAGCACATGTTATTACTAATTGGATCAAAGCTAGCCACCTTCCCAGGAAATTCTCTGATCCTAGGAGTCATCTAATATATCTACAAATCGCTGGGAATGAGGCATGCAAAGCTCTTTAGATTTAGGTTCAGGTGTCAACCTAATATCCCAAGAAATGTATAAGGCCTAGAACTTGCCTTCATGAAAAAAGAGTAATTTCCATTTAGAGTTGGCTAACCAGTCCATCATTGTTCCCTTGGGATTAGTGGATGGTCATATCCAGCTGACTTCCTGGTGATCCAAGTGAATAATAGTAAGGAGGACTTTCCAATCATAATGGGAAGGGCATGGCTAAGCACTATCAATGCACACCTAGGTATTCGTGATCTTTTCCTAGAAATATCTAAGGAAAACACTTTTGGAAAGTTTGAGAAGAAGAAGGTTCCATGCATTGCATACAGTGCGTGTAGAGATCATGGGTTGTTCAAAGTTTAACATTACCTGCATGCAATCAGTGTGCACAAACAATCAACATACAAAGGTGCCTATATGTAGCAGCCACAAGCCAAGAAGATACCCAGTAGCTAATAGCTAATTAGGAAAGCAGCTCACTTCTATGCATGGAACTAATTGAGGGTTTGACTTGCACTTATATAGATAGCATTGATGTATTAGAGCAAGTCCACTACCAACTTCCTAGTCTTAACTTAGAAAACATCAATTGGGAGAAGTTGGAAATTCCCAAGAAATTTAAGTGAGAGCCCTTAGAGCAAAAACCATTGCCCACCAGTATGGAATACACATTCCTTAAGAATGAAAAACTGGTAATCATCAACGCAAGACTTGCTCTGCAACAAAAAGAGAGTCTGCTAAAGGTGATAAAAAAGTGGTCAAAAGCCTTCACCTGGTCATATTTGGAATTAACTAGAATAGATCCTAGGATATGGTAGCATAGGGTTTACACTGACTCCTCCATGAAGCCTTGAAAACAACCACAAAGGCGATTGAACCCAAAGTTGAAGCAAGTCATAAAAGAAGAAATCGAACAGCTTCTAAAGACTGGTTTCATATACCCCATTACTGATAGCAAATGGGTTAGCCCCTTGGTAATCATGCCTAAAAAGGGAGGCAAATGGAGGGTGTATATAGATTTTAGGCTGCTAAACATGGCAACATTCAAGGATCACTTTTCATTGCCATTTGTTAACCAAGTCTTGGACACAATCGTAAGGCATCACTATTATAGTTTTCTCGATGGCTATAGCGGATACAACCAAATACAAATAGCCCCAAAGGACCAAGCTAAAACTACATTCACCAGTCCTTGGGGAATGTTTGCATACAAAAAAATTTCATTTGGCTTGTGCAATGCCACTACCATGTTTCAATGCTTAGTTCTAAGCATATTCTAACAACAGATAGAAAATGGTGTGGAAGTCTTTATGGATGACTTCTCCACCTTCAGAGCAAGTTTTGATCAAGCCTTGGACCAATTGGAGCAAGTGCTAAAAAGATGTGTAGAAACTAATCTAAAGCTCAATTGGCAAAAAAGCCACTTGATGGTCTAAGAAGGCATAGTGCTTGGGCATAAAATTTCACATGTAAGGATAGAGGTAGACCCTAAGAAAATCAAGGTTATCAAAGGAATTACCCATCAACCAAAAACTTTCAAAGACATTCGGTCATTCCTTGGACACACTAGCTACTATAGGAGATTTATAGAGAACTTTTCGAAGATTGCCAAACCATTGGTAGAGCTGACGAAAAAGGACGTACCCTTTGATTGGACCAGGGAATGCGAACAAGCTTTCCAAACTATAAAACAAAAGCTGGTAGAAACACCCATTCTACAAGCTCCTAACTGGTCTAGACCATTTCATGTCATGACTGATGCGTCCAACTATGCCTTAGCAGCCGTACTTACGCAGTTAGATGACCAGAAACATCCCTATTACATCCACTACATAAGTAGAAGTATAGCTGGTGCACAACTTAAGTACACTACTACAGAAAAAGAATTAATGGTTGTAGTGTTTGCATTGGAAAAATTTAGGCACTATGTATTGAGGTACAAAGTATTCATACACACAGATCATAGTGCCATCCGGTTCCTCATGAATAAGCCAATGGTAAGCCCCCGTATTATACGATGGCTGGTAATCCTACAAGAGTTTGATCCAACAATGATCGATTGTAAAGGCACCAAGAACATAGTTGCTGATCATTTATCTTGGTTGCACTAGGATAGCAAAGAGGATGATTATCCCATTTCTGATCACTTCCCTGATGAGTTCCTCTTTGCCGGTGTAGTGACTAACCAATCACCCACAAAGAAAAATTGGTACAGTGGCATTCTTACCTTCTCCTCACTCAAAAAACACGACAAGAGCTAGACCTTAAGAAGAAACAACAATTTCTTCATAGAGCCAAGTACTTTATGGAGATCAATGAACAACTTTACAAAGTATATCCCGATGGCTTGGTTCATTGGTGTGTTCCCGATAGAGATGAACTAAGAGTTCTCCAAGACGCTCATGAGGGCCCTTGTGGGGGTTATTATGCTGGGAGACAAATAGCCATTAAGGTCCTACTTGCAAGGTATTATTGGGCCACCTTGTTCTGGGACACCCATCAATTCATCCAATCTTGTGAGCGCTGTCAACATGATGGGGGAATGACTGCTAGAATGGAGGGTCCACAACAATGGATTCAACCGTTAGAACCCTTTGACATTTGGGGAATTGATTTCATAGGGCCCATTACACCAATGTCCAATGGAAAATCTTACATCGTAGTTGCCATAGACTACTTAACAAAATGGGCTGAAGCAGCTGCCGTCAAAGATTGCACATCATCTACAGCTACACAATTTGTTCAACAAGTCATCAATAGGTTTGGTGTGTCGTGTGCACTTATCTCAGATAATGGTACACACTTTACATGTGCAACTTTTTAGAAGTTAATGCAATGCTTAGGGGTTGAGCACAATTTGACTACACCATACCACCCTCAAGAAAACGGTCAAGCTGAGGTCACCAACAAGGAGATTACTAAGATACTGACCAGAACCATTAGCAAGTATAGGTGAGACTGCACTAAACTGAATGATGCTCTCTGGGCATACCGCTCCACATGGAAACTCCCTATAGGTTACTCTCCCTACGAGTTAGTATATGAAAAAATTTCACCACTTCCTATCCAAACTAAGCTTCGTACACTAGCCACAACATGTGACCTCAACCTTGACCTTGATCTAGCACAAAAACAAAGGTTGATGACTCTTAACTTGCTAGATAAGAACAGATTAGCTACCCTGTCATCTAATGATTTGAACAAGGTATTTAATAAACAATGTCATTACCTGAAGATTAGGAAAGATAAGTATCAACCAGGTGATAAGGTTCTCTACTAGAACCCCACACGTGTCACAACGTACCAAATTTCAGACACTGTGGGAAGGACCTTACATTATCTATGCAACTTTTTCTTTAAGAGCCATGACCATATATAAACCTGAGAGCCTAGATAAGAGACTGTTAGTCAACGTGCAACAAACAAAACCTTTCCATGAGATTAGGAAAGCTAGAACATATGCTACCTCAATAGGTGGGCAAACTTGCTCATTATTTTGGGTCTCCTCCTTCCAACTCAGTCATGGGGGAGATGGCCACCTTTGCTAACCATTGAAGGCCCTCAGTTCTTTCTAAGTTTTTTTTTACACATTTTTGTTTTGCACATTTCTTTAATTTTCTTTGTTTTTGCTTCACACCATCATTCATATTTTTTCCCATTTCTTTGTGTGTTTACTTCATTTTGTTTTGTTCGTCACCCAGTAAGTGTTCATGATGGTGGTATGAATAATATCATATTGATTGCTAATGTTTGGATTTTACCTTTCAAGTATGATGTTGATATTAAGGTATGGTTCTTTTGATTAAACAAGTAATGAGTCCACAACGTTCATGCATCCATAAAATCCTATGGTCTCCCTTGTCTTGGACCTCTACAATCCCTTTCCCTAATAAAACGATTAATGAATTGGTGGTTGAGTATTTCTCATACTAAAGAAAAACTCAAAGGATGAAAAGGGTGTAACTTCAAGGGGGTTCTATGCATTTGTACTAGCTATTCTCTTGAGTGCTTGGATGCTTTTTACTTGGGTTTTCCTCCAGTTTGACCATTCATCAAATCACCAGAGGCTAAGTACATAAAAATAAGTCTTTGAAGGGTGTGGTTCTCATGCAAAAAACACCAAAAAAATGGTGAGAATTCAAAGCACACCCCTTAGACACAATAATGAACTTGGGCTACAAGCATGGGTTATGGAACTAGAAAGACATGTTACCCATGCCTGAGGGTTCCATCTAACTTAGGCCCTTTCTTGCTTCTTGGTTCTCCATCTCGCTCTGCTTGAAATGGTGGTGACTTTTTGTAGAAGAATTCTTGTTGCTTCAAGAGGATGGGTTGGTCAAATGTGTTGATGTGAGGTCACTGAATGTGGAGCCTAGATTCGGAATGAGTTCTACTCGATCACATTAACCATGAAACACACAAGGGACTTTACACAACCTTGTTCTTGGGTTTTTATTCCATTCTCCCCTCTCCATCTTTCTTTTTCAATTTTCACATCATTGCTAGTTTTATCATTAGTCTGTATCTTTGTTGATGCATTGTTCTTCCTTGGTAATTTCTTATGGGTAAGTTTTTAACTCTTGCTTCAAAATAACATTCTTAGAGCCTACAGACTCTTTGGTTTGTGGGTTTATCAGGGCACTAAAGGCATGAGCCTACTTTGGGGAGGACCCACTAGCATTCCTTTTTGGTGCACTTGTTAACTTCTTTTCCTTAAACATTGCCTGCAATCAACAATTTTTGTTTCATCCCCATCCATGACATCCATTTTATTGGCGTTGTTGTTGTTACTTTTCTCCATATTTCTTATTGCTTCTCCTTTTCCATCCTATTGCTACTGGAGGTTCGCTCTTAGTCATGGGGGCCCTAGCACAATTTTTTCAATTTTTCCTAACCCTTGCACCTTAGGTAGTCATCAATGTTAAATTTCTAGAATCAGTATCTGCCATAACCACAACTCAGCCAATGCACTTTGCATCGAGGCAAGGTATCAATTACATTGAGATTTATCTACCTCGCCCATTTGTGACTATGTTGTGTGTGTAGATGGCGATTATACAACAATGGACTGGGCTTGGAGGAAACACTCGGGATGGACCAAAATTGAAACATGTACGAAACGAGTAAGATTGATGGCATGGCTATGGATAAACAATGGAGGACACAATCTTAGCATCGACAACAACACGTCTTATTCTTTTCTCTCTTTCTCCTTCTCTCCCAGCTACCAAATAAGGCCAAATGTCATTATGTACAGTGTTCACTTTTGAGGTCATGAACATTAGTGTTGTCATGTATTTTATTGTTGATCCGTTCACCAGGCATGTTAAGTTTGTCACCTCATTCCATAGTCAATGGTCATTCAGTCAATAATCCCATACCTTCCCAATATTTTGTAAGGAACTTGAGGATGAGTTTTCATTTAGTCATGGGGGTATGATGAACCATGATATCATGTACGCAATATCACATCCATGATATCACGTCCACAATATCGAACCAGCCATGCGATGTCGAATACCCGATATCGCGACCCATCTCCTTGCCTATAAATAAGAGGCAACACCCTTGGTTTCAACAGTTAGAAGTTAGTCCCTTAGCCAAACTCTTGCCATTTTTTCCCTCTAGAGTTAGAATTATTTCTGCATGCCCATAGTAGGAGTCATAGAGTAAAAAGATCTTTATTCAAGCATTGTGTACCTGATCACACTTTGTGTGCAACAATAAAGATAAACTTTATGATAAACCTTGCATCATAGAGAATAGATTAATTAGTGTTAATTATTATTTAATGCTTTCCTAGTTAACTAATTATTTCTCTCACCTTACAACTCTCTTAGTTAAATACACTCAGTACGATTGGTTCGAGCATTCGTGTAGTGCTTGGTAACCTAGTAACGATTAGCATTTGGTAATCCCAGCAGCATTGCATCGGTTCAGGATGTGTACGCCAAGTGGGAACAGATACTGGTGTTAGGAGTACTTAGAACTTAGTTAATGAATAGTTAAATTAGATTAGTTACTTAGTTATTTCTCTCTCTCTCCTCCTTATTAGTGCAGGATATAAAACTCATGAGAGCCATAAAAATCATATGCCTCAAGCTTGCTTAACCATACAACCATAACATACAAGTAAGTTTGGGAAGACAACGATTAACCAACCCGTTATCATTCCACAGAGGTGCATAGGCACTTAGTCCTTGGAATTCAACTAAATCATGCATGAAATGCTCATATTCATATGGTTGAGCGTAGGGGGTACCTCACTGCTCATCACCATGGATTCTCCGAGGAAAGGCTAATGTATCACATCATGGATGGGCTCCGTAATGAAACAAGAGAAACCCTAGGGATGTATGCCCGAGGTCAACTATACGAGCTACAAACCCATCAACTCCAAGATCTTATTAAGTGGGTAGTAAAAGAAGAAGAAGAAATGGCTAAATGGGAGAATGTTGAAAGATCTCAATAGGACCAAAATCTTGAATTAGCAAAGGTCCATGATCATGAAGAGGAGAAATCAACTCACCTCAAGGAGGTGGAATCATCTTTGCCAATACTACAATCACTAGATGAAATCAAGGTGAAGATTAATAAGATAACAAAATGAGTGCACAGAAAATATGGAGAATATGCTAACAATAGTAGAGGTCCAACTATGCCAAATCAAGAAATAGAACATGACACCAGGCAGAACAAAGGGTAGAAGATAATAAGAATAAGAACTCAACTACCAACTTCACATATCAATGCAACGTCTATCTATACGATCACCCCAAAGGCTAATGCCCAGTTTTGTCATATTTACATGAGCATTGAGGAGGAATGTTACATCTAGATTTCATACAAAAATATTGGGTTCAACCACAATGGCAAAAGCCCTAGTCGTGGGAGAGGCCATCGCCAACCCGACCATATCCTTTGTATGTTCCAATGCCAAATGCTTACTATGTTCAACACCCTATTTCTCCAACCAAATCATCATTCTCTACTTCACCTCATCATTATCATTCTCTAGAATACTATCCACTCATACCCTCTCCACCAAGGTCACCACCTCATGTACCTTACACTTTCCCTCAACAACAATATTCTCATCCTTCACCTCCTTCTACATCACCATCAATTGTGCCAAAAGGTTTTGCACCATAGCACCAACCTATGAATGCTACTTGTGCTACTATTGTCAATAGCAGTGAAAGTACTCAAAAGCATCCTTTCTTTAGGCATGGTTGTAGAAAGAAGCAGCACGATGTTGAACCCACTGCATCTCCCAAACCAGCACAAGTTCAACACTATGATGCATCCTTCTCCTCGAACTCAACACCTCGTGTTACCTTATTAGGACAACCAATCAATACTCCAATAACTATGTGGCCTAATGAATATAACCATAGAGGGGGACACATCGATCCTTGCATGCCATCTTACGGTCAAGGGTGCCATAGTGGGGTAGCTTCTTATCCCATGACCCCATCATATAACCTACCCCATTATGTTTATTATGGTCGAGTGTGTGAACCCCAATATGGGTACATTCCAACCACCACATCAAAAGACACCCAATGGTTGGGATATGATTGATCCCCAACATTTCCAACATGCATGGATCCACACTTTCCATTTATTAATTCCCACCATGATCAAAGGTTCAATCATGGGGGACATCCCCCATTCTAACAAATAGAATTAATAAATGTTTTCCTTTTTTTTTAATTTTATAATTTTTCATTTTCTAGTGTTTCATCTTTCAATTTGTTGTTTTATCTTTTCTATTTTTTTTTCTTTTTATTTATTTTTTTATCTTTTTTTCTTTTTATGAGTAATCTCATCTATGAATAAAACACTCATGTGACTCGTTGGTTGAGGTGTTGTTCTATGTTATCAAGTCTCGAGTGATTAATTACTTGGACAACGAGCCCATCACATCCACCCAACCATTCTATTAATAAAAGGTTCTACTCTGGGTATGATGATATTTTTGACAACATTAAAACTTAAAGTAATTTTGTGCTTATTATACCCAGAGCGAAGAAGGATGGACCCAGAGGGAATGGCCTAGGTGTGACATCAAGGGGACTTGTGGATTCTCTTTGGTGACATCTGTAGGAGTTACCATGCATCCTGGGTGTACTAAAATCCTTGTAGATCTAACAAAAAATGGGAGTAAGAGTAATAAAGGCACTAATTAAAAAAAACCCCAATGCTATTCTAGGGGGACCCACTAGAAAGACATGCACCCATGCTTGAAGGTAGGTGGCTTCTCTGGATTACGCATCAAAAAGAAAAAAAAGACAAGATCAAGATCAAAGTGCCACAAAGCAATTCTGAATCACTCCTCCCTTGAAAAAAACATCAAGTGATCATACACCTTTCTTCCATGGTGCTCTTATGATTGTTCATCATTGGATGAAGTAATGCGATGTCATTGATTGAAGGACTGGACTTGGTCTTGAGTTTGGAGCAACAGGCTAATGACATATTAATCATGCCCTACACTTAGGATTCATTGTGCCCTAGGTCAGCTACCTCATGTCCCAATCTCTACAATCCCTTCTATAATTCACCTCATCTTGTTGTTCATATATTTGTGACTCTTGAAATTTTAGAAATTCATGAATTTTTCTAAGTACCCTATTTTAAATAGGCCGTAATATCAAGTATGCGATATCAGGTTTGACGTGATATCGGGGCCGCGCTATCGGGTATGCAATATCATGTTAACAAAAACTATATATATGAACCCCCCACGCACACATTAACATCAGTTTCAACTATTCACACTGGGGGATTTTTTCAAATTTTCTTCCATGAATTGCAACTTGCACACCTCTTGGTCAAACAGACATAACTCATTCACTAGCACTTCGATTCTCATTCCAATCAAACCTACCTAAACCTGGAGTGTTCAGCTTAGTCGTGGGGGAAGGGTGCACTCCAAATTAAGCATAAATTTTTTGAAATTCATCATCACCTGAAGGATACTATAAAGGGTAATTGATTATAAAAATGATAAACATATTTCCAAAAACAATCTTATCTCCTCACCTACATCGGGAAATTAAATATTGATGTCACCTAATCAAATTGGGCCCAATATTAAAACTGTTAGGGGACATTTTCATAAAATTTCTTAACTCTGAATCACATGAAATAAGAAAATGAACTCATTAAGGCAAGAAGTAAGGTATAACTCAACTTTTGTAAGTAACCTTACTAATGATCGGCCCTGTGTGATTGTAGATGGTCCCTAAACGTGGACAACAAGAAGGACCCTTTCAAGGTATGTCCAAGTGACCAAGGAGAGGAAGAGGCTAGGCATCTCTTGACCAACATGTAGAGCAAGAGGCGTAATCATTTAGCATCCATCAAGAGCCTCCTACTACTGTGCATTTAGGACAGGCAGAAGAAAGAGCTGCTGAAGTGCCTGAATAGGGACAACATCTCACGTTTCCTCAGGAAATTCATGAAAGGTCCACATCAACAATTGTGATCGTGGAATTGAACTCTAGACCTTTCACAAACTTCGCTCGTGAGGCCATTAGGGACCAACTTAAAGGATCTCCATTATGGCCCATCCTCTCTGAAAGTGGTGCCTAGTACTTAGGAGAAATGTACCAATTTTGGCATAATAAAGAAGAAGGCATCACAATTGACATTTGTGGTGTGTGTGTAAATTTTTCCACTAAGGCCATTTTGGAAGTGTTGAACCTTTTGAATATAGGGCCAAAAGTTACTCACCTGTCCACTCACTCCAATGCTGATGCATGAAGAATTTGGTTGGATAGGGCGTATGGAAAAGAGGACAAGACATATGGGGAGTTGACACTAGAAGAAAGAATATATTTCAAAATTAGCACTTATCACATCTTTTCCATGAAAGGATTAAATAGAATCTCAATGTATGCAACCAGAGGAAGCGCTCTATTGATGGGCAAGGTTAATGCTAACCTACCCCACTTATTCCTTATGGAGATTCTGAGGTGGTTTGAGGAACACAAGATAGGGAAATTTGCATTGCCCTTTCCCTATCTCATCAGGAAGCTATGCAGACATGCTGGAATTCTGGGGTACACCAATGACATTCCCAGAAAGGCCCAGAATGCTTCATTCGCTGAATTACTAAAGCCACCATCCCAAAGGAAGAGTGTTGGTGAGACATTGGAGCCAGAACAAAAATAGATGGTGGGGCCCATTACAACTCAAACTACAAGGCCTAGCCAACTCCCAGGTATAGGACCCACTCAACAGTAAGGAGCAAGGCCCAACATGAGCTAGTGAGACCAACCGCCACCACCGCCATAGGATTATCGACCATCGATGAGCCATCTCAGTGCCATCACTGAGACGGTCAGTTAGGGAAGTCATGATGATGCCAATCTCTTCCACATCATCAATGACACCATACAGCCCACAGTCCCTATAGATCATGCACAAGGTGAAGTGTCCATCTAGACAGGAGGAGGGGAGATACATTGGTCACAATAGATTTTAGGGAACGCTGCATCCTTTCAAGTGTGACTAGAGATTGGTGAAGGGCCACAGTAGTGGTCATGCAGCACCAAGATGTAGCAAGAGCTACAAAAGTAGTCACAAATCAAATCATGGAATCCTTCAACATCCCTATTGTGCCATCGATGGATTTCATAGGAGCACACGATGCTTAAACTCTGGCTGGTCCCTCGATGACTCCTGTGGAACATGAGGATGTTCTTGATGAATTACTGCAAATAGGACAAGTGACAACATCCTCGTTTGACATTCCGCAAGATGTCATAGCAATGCAATCAGACCTCATCTCCACCAAAGGAAAGCTGGTCATGGCAGAGATCAAGGCTAAGCATGTGGAGGAGAAGTTGGCAAGACTCCAAGAAAGGCTCGTTACCTTGCAAACTACACAGTGGGATCCATCTCAATTCATTCTCGCAGACCAGCTGGACACTTTCAGGATAGAGTAGCTTAATAAACTATTGGCAGATAATAAAAGAGTGGTAGAGGATAAGGAGAAGGCCAATTGGGATGCTTCTAAGGCATAAGCGCAAACATATGTGCATGCCAAAGCACTCAAGGCCTTACAAGAAGAAAATAAATAGATCACCGCAGATAATCTTCAATTAACCACTGTGGAGAAATAGAAAAATGTTCTCGAAGAAAATTTTCAATAGTTATGAAAATAGTTGGTCAGGATCAACCAAGACATAAATCGCTTGGCCAAAGAGAATCGAACCCTTTCAATGGAGGAGGTACATGCAATCTGTCAGAAGACAACCATTGAAATAAGCATGTGGCAAAATGAGGCCAAGCCACATGAAAAATTAAAAGAGCATTTCAAAGACTAGGTGGGGATGTACAAGCAAGTCCTTGAGAAAGAGATCCATATGGCCAAGGCCCACATTAATACCTTCAGCGCTCAACACATTAATTGGTGGGCCATATTGGACACATATGCATTTGTCCACCAAGCAGAGCTCAAAAGCTAAGACCTATAGATCTAATATCTTAAAGAGTAGATGGAATTGGCAAACCTACTATATGCCAACCTAGCCATGTTAACAGCAGGATGCTTGAGAATAGAGCTAGAGAAGCAAGTAGCTACCACCTATGCCAAATATAAAATAGAATTTGCGGAACACAAGAAAACATTGTAAAGGATAGAAGTTGCAAATTCTAAATTGGAGGTGGTTAAGGCTAGCTACTAAGGGCAGAAAGATGTTATGGTAGACTTGGCTCGATGGCTTACAGATTACCAAGACTACAAGGTTAAAGCCAGAGCCTACGAGGAGGAATGGTGGCTGTTTGTGGCCTAGTACGTTAAAGCAAATCATATGTTTCCGCAACTACCGTGTCCATGGGAAGTGTCGACTTCATCAAACATTGAAGCATCAGCATGGATGACATAGGATCCCTAAACTAAAGAGGAAAAACTCCAGGCACTACTTCAAAGCCAACAAATCACAAAACTTGGAGCACAAGATAAGGGGAAGTGACCCATGAAGGAGCCATCGCCACCTGGAACCACATGAGTTCTAATAAAATTTTGCAATTTTGTAATTTTGTGTTCGTGTTGAAATTTTGTTCTATTCAATTTCACATTGTGGTATGAATAATTCCTAGTTAGTCAATAATCCCATACCTATTCACTGTGTAATCAATAGGGCTTGTTCCCATTTTGTACAACTTGAGGATGAGTTTTCATTTATTGGTGGGGGTATGATGAATCATGATTCATTAGGCTCCGATATCAGACCTACGATATCGGATCCACAATATCAAGTACGCAATATCGCAACTTGGCTAGCGATATCGGATACATGATATTGTGACTCCTGTGCAGGCCTATAAATACACATGTAGGCATAAGGAGTCAGGAGTCAGTAGTTCATTTAGAAGTTAATTTTCATTTTTAGTTCTTCTCAACCCTTTCTCCTAGTGCATGCCTACAGTGTGATGATTGTAATTGTACGGTACCTTCATTCAAGTGTGATGTACTTGGACACGCACATGACCAGAAATAAAGATTGAGATTACTTCATCATTGTAGCATTAACTTAGTTCAATTATTTAATTGTTATTTATTAATTTCTTAATTAATCTCTCTACCTTCCCCTCCTATCCCTATTATTAAAAGCAAAATGAGTACGACTTAATCACGAGCATTTAAGTGTGACTACTTGGTATCCCAATAGTGTACCTAGGACATGTGCTTGGTAATCCCAGTGGTAGTACACAAGGTCCAAGATGTGTACGGATGATTAAGGGATGGATGCTCATTGCACTTAGGCTAGCTTAGACTCTCTTCACCCTTTCCCTCTTAGTTTAATCAAAGTTATTTCCATTGCCTCTAGGAGTAGCACTCGTTTAGGACCACATCATACACCTCACTCTAGACTAAACCATACGTGACAAAGCAAATACTAGTCCAAGTGGGAAGATAGCGAACTGTGATCAACAAGTAACTATCTAGATGCGACAACTAGCCCATCTACGGAGTTCAACCGAATCATGTGTGAAACACTCATATTCATATGGTTGAGTGTAGGGGTACTTCACCACTCATTAATGATTAATGGTTATAGAAGGTTAAGTACAAAAACCTAGAAGAAACTACCTAAGAATTTTGACACATCAACCCAGGACATCGAACAAGAATATGAAATCAGTAGTGAGGTGAAACATGGAAAGCATAAATGGACAAGAGAGGGGGAAATGGAGTTCCTAATTAAGGTTACATGAAGTCCCTTGTGAATTTTATGGTTAAATGACTTGATAAGATCCATCCTTAGTTCAAACCAAAACCAACCATATTTAGTGACTTTGCATCATCATTCTAAGACTAGTCCACCCCCCTAAGACACAAGAGTGCTTCTATAGAACAATCATTGTTCCTTATTAGAGAAGAAAATAGAAATAGGAAGTGAGGAAGGGCCTTAGTTAGAGGGGACATTCAAGCATGGGTAACATATCTTTCTAGTTCCATAACTAGTGCTTATAGCTCATTTATTTTT
>MNCI01022307.1:210537-240382 GCA_015680685.1 Gnetum montanum
AAAGATTAATAACATAAAAACAAGATGTAAAATAAAGAATGTGTAAAACAAAAAGTTGCAAAACAAAAATGTGTAAAACAAAAATGGTGAAAAACTAAGGAGCTACTTATATAGTTAACATGGATGGCCATCTCCCCCACAACTGAGTTGAAAGGAGGAGATCCAAAATATGGAGCATAGTTGTCCATCCAATGAGGTGTGTGTTGTACTTGCTAACTTATGCTCGTTGAAAGGTTTGACTTGTTGTATGTTGACCAGCTATCTCTTGTCTGGTTTTTCAAGCTTGTAGATCATCATGGCCCCCAAAGAAAAAGTTTCATAAATTATATAAAGTCCTTCCCACAGCTTTTGAAACTTAGTTTGTTGAGGTACATGTGTGGGATTCTAGTAGAGAACCTTATCTCCTAGTTGAAATTTGACTTTCCTAATTTTAAGGTCATGGAGCTTTTTGTTGAATGCCTTGTGCAACTAGTTAGATGATAGGGTCACCAATTGATTTTTGTCTAGCAAGTTGAGACTCATTAATCCTTCTTTTTGTGCTAGACTCAAGTCAAAGTTGAGATCAGGGATGTTGAAAGTGTATAGAGATCGGATTGAATAAGAAGTGTTGGTAATTTTTCATACACAAACTTTGCATGAGCTTTTGAAAGGTAATGCTTGTAAAGTGAGTTCCATTATCAAAAATTAATGCACATGGAATATCAAACCTATTTAAAACATCTTGTTGTACAAAACGAGCAGCAATAGAAGATGTACAGTCAGTGACGGTTGCTACTTTTGCCCATTTTGTACGATAGTCAACAACAACTATGATGTATGCCTTTTTGTTTGACATAGGTGTGATGGAACCCATGAAATCAATGCCCTAGATGTCGAAGGGTTATAGTGGTTGAATCCATTATTGAGGTTTCTCCATTTGAGTAGTCATTCCACCATCTCATTAGCATCATTCACAAGAGTGGACATATTGATGAGCATCCCTGAAGATTATTGGCCAGTAGTACCCTACCATCAAGATTTTAATAATTGTGCATCTTCCAGCATTGTGACCTTTGCAAGGACTTTCATGAGTGTCTTCGAGAATGCATAGTTGATCAACATCAGGGACACACCATTGAACTAGGCCATCAACACACACCTTGTAGAGGTGCCTGTTGATCTCCATGAAGCATTTTACCTAGTGAAGAAACTGTTGTTTCTTCTAGTCATCCAACCCTTATGACATCTCTTTAGTGAGAAGATAGGTGACAATGCCATCATACCATTTAGGCTCATTGGGTAATTGTTCAATTATGGCCCCAACAAATAGGACTTTGTTAGGAAACATATTGGATAGTGGGCTTTCTTCCTCTTTGTTGTCCCATCGTAACCGAGACAAGTGATTAGTAACCACATTCCCAGTGCCCTTTCAATCTACCATCGTGAGATCGAATTCCTGTAAAATTACCAACCACCATATGATATGGGGGCTTACCATTGGCTTGTTCATTAGGAAGTGGATGGCACTATGGTCTATGTGCATAAGCACTATCCAAGCACATAATGCCTGAACTTTTCTAGAGAAAACACCATTTCCATCAATTCTGTTTCTATTCGGCTAGTGTAGTGGATGTAATATGGATGTTTCTTGTCATCCATCTATGTCAGCACAAGTTCCAAGACATAATTTGATGCATCTGTCATAACATGAAACAGTTTAGACTAGTCAAGTGCTTATAGGACTGGAGTTTCTTCAATTTTTTCTTTCATCTATTGGAATGCTTGTTCACATTCTGTGATCCAAACAAATGGAGCATCTTTTTTAGTCAACTTTACCAATGGTTTTGCAATCTTAGAGAAATTCTCTATGAATCACTGGTAGTAGCTAGTATGTTCAAGGAATGATTGAACATCTTTGAAAATTTCTAGTTTACATGTTATTTCTTGGATGACCCTTTTTAGGGGCCGACCTCAATTCCTACTTGTCATATTCTATGCCCCAATACAATGGCTTCCTAGACCACTAGGTGACTCTTTTGCCAATTCAGCCTCAGGCTTGTCTCAACACATCATTTCAATACTTGCTCGAGGTAGTCCAAGGCTTGCTCAAATGTAGCTCTATAGGTGGAGAAGTTGTCCATGAATACTTCCACACCACTACTAATTTGCTGTTAAAAATTGCTTAGGAGAAAGCGTTGAAAGGTAGTAGGAGCATTACATAGACTAAAAGGCATCTTACAATATGCAAAAGCCTCTAGGAACTTGTGAATGTTGTTTTGGCTTAGTCCTCTAGTGTAATCTGGATTTGGTTATAGCCACTATAACCATCCAAAAAACTATACAGTAATGCCTGGATATTATGTCTAACACCTAATCAACAAATGGCAACGAAAAATGGTCCTTAAATGTTGCCATATTCAATAGCTGAAAATCAATGCAAACCCCCCACTTGCCACCTTTCTTTGGCACAATCATGAGTGGACTAACCCACTCACTATCTGCAATGGAATAAATGAACCCTGCCTTGAGGAGTTGTTCAATTTCCTCTTTAACAATCTATTTTAGTTTGGGGTTCAATCACCTCTATGGTTGCCTCTTTGGCTTCATGGTCGAATCAGTGTAGATGCAATGTTGGCATATCCTAGGATCAATCCCTATGAGTTCAGAATATGATTAGGTATGGTTGCTGACCATTTTTAACCACATTCAATAACATCTTTTTTTGTTCTAGAGTAAGATTTGCATTGATTATTACTAGCTTCTCATTTTTTAAGAACACGTATTCCATGTCGGCTAGTAGAGGTTTTAGCCCAAGGGGCTCTTACTTGAAATTTTCAAGAATTTCCAACTCTCTCTAATAGGTATCATCATTTACATCATCAAAGAGTTGGTGATGAACTTTCTTTGATTCATCCATGCCTATGACATATGCACATGTTAGGCTTTTAGTTGGTTCCATGGAAAGTGTGCTGCTCTCAAAATCAATGGTCAACCACTAGGTACCCTCTTTTTTTATGGCTACTGCATACAGACACCTTTGAATTTCTTCTTCTAGTGCACATTGCTTACATGTAAAGATGGATGCTCATTTCACTGCTCAAAGTTTGTGCACACAACTACACTCCATATTACTAGACATGATGCATGAAACTTGCTTTTTCTTGATCTCCCTAAAGAAATTTTCTTTGGATATTTCTACGAAAAGATCTCTAATGCCCATTCTTACATCAATGGTGCTTAGCCATGTCCTTCCCATGATGATTGGGAATTTCCCTTTGCAATTCTTCACTTTGATCACTAATAAATCAGCAAGATAAGACCACCCATAGACAATGGCCATGATGTCTTCTACCAATCCCAATGAAACAGTGATGGACTATTCTACCAATTCTAATATGATATTTCTCTTCTTTAAAGGAGGTAGGTTCCATGTAGTATACATCTCATGAGAGATTATATTGACATGAGAACCTGAGTCAAGAAGAGCTTTACATGGTTTGTTCCTAGCAATCCACAAATAAATCAAAGGACTTCCAGGATCTACTAACTTCCTGGGAAGGTTTCCAACATAGATTCAATCAGATATGATGTGAGCAAGCATCATAGTATGGATCTTAGGAAATGTTTGATCTGAAGGGGACTCAAAAAAATTTGATACAAAGGAAGATAGAGGAACAGGGTTGTCAAACGTAGTTGTATTTGAGGGCTTAGACAAATTATGTTGTTAGAAGAAAGGTCTTTTCTTTGATTGAGTATCTGAACCACTCAATTGATGAACTAGCTATAGATTTATAACCCTAGTAGTGTTGCATTATTGTAGTTGAGCTAGGAGTTCACCTTGCATAAGTGGAGTAGGTGGTAGTTGTATGATTGAAGGAGAAAGATGTGCAGGAACAAGAGAAGGGTAGAAGGTGGTATCCCTTCTTACATGTGGAGAATGAGTTCAATAATAATTAAAAGGATGGTAGTAAGATTGGAAAGTAGAAACATGACTAAAGGAGTCATGGGTAGATAAGGATTTCTGAATGTAGTACCCATATAGATTAGGTTGGCTATAAAGGTATTGCTACCTTGGTGGTGCCAGCGCCCATGACTATGGTTGCTGCCACTGTGGATATTGCTCATATGGTTGTGGTGGAGTTCCACTTGGATAATATTGTTGTTGCTGGTGGAATTTCCTAGAATTACCTTGAGGATAAGGTAATCTTCTAGATGTTTTCCTTTGTGTTAGTCATGGATTCAAAGCATACGCCCTAGATTCTTGTAAGTGTAACACTATGGGGCAACATCCCTTAGGATATTCATACTAGTAGACATCACACCCACCATCATCATCTAATACACTATTCACAAGTTCTTCTATTGTAGCAATCTTGCTCTTACCTTTTTGATAAGCACATTCAACTTCTTTGTGCCTCCTATGCTCATAATCACTACCTTGTTCTTTGGACTCTTCAACAATTTTTAGGACAGCTTGAAACCTACTATCCATGGAGTCCCATAACTAATCAACCTTGGCCATAATTTCAAATTGAAGTTTTTGAATCAACAAGGCTTTCCTATTCGCCACCTCATCAAGTGTTGATTCTTCCTCACTATCACAAAATCGAACCTCCCTCTTGCAAATGGAAGAATCGCAATTATACTCTTCTACACTTTCTCATTTTCTCAATTCACCTTCCTCTTTAGCTACCTACTCCATCAATCTTTGGATCTAATGGGCACTTAATTCTAACAATTGTCCTTGGGCATAGATGCCAAGGGTTCCCCTCATTTCAGATCAAGCCTATCTACAATGTGGTGAAGTTGATCTAGTTGAGAATAACCATGGCCAAGACATCTATGCATTAAGGAATAGTATTGGTCGATGGTGGCATCCAAGGGTTCATGTGTTCCTTGTTTCCATCCTTGGGTTTTCCTTCTCAAGTTAGACACTTTGGAGTATGTTTGCTATTTGTTATTAAACAATTCAAGCATTGTACTCCATCATCTGATAAATTTTGGTTCTAAGGATCAATACCATTTTTTTGCTTCTTTAATGAGTGTTTGTGGGAACAACTTAAGCTTTTTCCATTCATTCTCTATGTTTTACAAGGCACGTGCATCTTGGAAAGCTTGGAGATGGTTCTATGGATTTAAGTTATATCCCCCTTCAAACTAAGGGATATTGTTCATGTTTGGCCTTTTGATCTGACTGTCCTTCACATGCCTTGTTGGAATTCGTATTGCCTCTACAATGTTTAGCATACTTTAGGTAGCAATAAAAGGCTCATCGAAGCCTAGATTTTGGTGCTTACAATGCCCTCTACTACTCCTTTGTTGATGGCATCATGTCTCTCTTGAGTGCCCGTGCCCCTGGTCTTGCCTTGCCTGACAGTCCCCTCGATCATTTTGGTCCCATCAGTCACCTCCATCATGGTTACATACCCTATGGTTGCAATTAGAGCCAAAAGAAGAAGAGGATGATGACGAAGGTGAAGAGGAAGGAGGACTAGCACCATCACAATGCCTACTACTACCTCTTTGGTGATCGTGACCATGATCATGATATTTTTTCTTGTCCACATCCCTACCTTGACTTGCCTCTTTGGATCCTTCTTTATCATTGGATCCATTCTTAGCAGAACCCAAATTGTGAATCATGGACTATAAGTTTTGGTTTTGACCTCCTTCACCAAAGTCAAAGAGAGGAATTTCACTAAATGGAAAACCCCTAGAGAAGGACTCTCCACCATCATTTTGGTATAGTAGGAATGGAAAATCATTAAAACTTTTTCCCTTCGTAGATTCATAATATTGTTCTAACTAATGATCCCTAAGACGTTGTGCCTCAGTGGGATGATAATCCCTGGCATCAGTATCCTGCACCATGTACTTAGCATGAAGTCCTTGGAGACCCCATCATATAAGCATTTGTTGAAGCATTGCAGGAATGGATCAATCAGGCAGCAACATAATGTTGCCCTCCATGTCATGCCACTGCAGCTATTCATCCTAATGTAGGATGAAGGTGAAATTTGGTACATACTCATTAGGATGAGCAAATACCACTTGGTATTGTTGAGGAACTGGTGAATGTACTTGGTCAAACTTGGGCAAAGAATTGCTCTTGTGAAAAGAAGACATTTTATGTTAGAGAATAAAAATGTAGTGTGCTTCTTAAAATTGTTGTAGTAATCTTAAGATGTGATGTGACTCTAAGGTTCGTTCCAATGATTTGAATAATTTTCACTAATTCTAGATAGTGCACAAAATAACCAAAAGGTCCCTAACAATGATGCCAATGATGAGCAGCAAGGTACCCCTACACCCAACCATATGAATCACTAAGGCGTTCACGCACAATCTAGTCAAATTTTATGGACTTATAGTTCTCCAGTACACTAATTCTCTAAGAAGTCAAATGGGCATTAAGAATGTTCGTTGTCTTCCCAACTACACTTGTGAAGCTCAAGTATATGGTTTAAGTGTAATTGAGGCACATGATTTTTATCATTTTTATGTTTTATAAATTTAATCACTTACAACAAGAATGAAAGGTAGAGTAATTTAAAATCTAATTCATCTATTGCCTAGCTAGCCTAACGCAAGTACCTATTCCCATTTTCTAGACACATCCTGAACACGTATAGCACTATTGGGCTACCAAATGTTAAGCGTTTCTGGGTTACCAAGTGCTACACGTATTCTTGAGGTGGTCATGCTTATGTTCATTAACAACTGGAAATTAATTGCTCAATTAAAGTGCATTGAAATGAAGTGCATGAATATTAAATCCATCAAAGAAACATTTAATCTATTCTCGATGTTGCAAGGATGATCAAAAGGATTCATTTTTATTCTCATCACACTACTATGCTCAAGTACATCAATGTTCAAACAAAGATCCGTACACACTCATACTCCTGTTATAGGCACTCGAAAAATATTCTAACTTTGGAGAAAACAAACTACAAGAACTTCGCTATGCTATAACAAAAACTTTATGAAAATTGTAAGCCCAAGTGCTATATTTATAGGCTGACATATACCCTGTGATATCGAATATTCAAGATCATGTCCTGGGCTCCGATATCAAATATTCAATATCAAAGCCAATCAAAACATGATTCATCTCCAGTCATTCCTTAGACACACTAGCTACTACTAGCGATTCATAGAGAATTTCTCTAAGATCACAAAACCGTTGGTTGAACTAACAAAGAAGGATGCTCCATTTTCCTAGACTAATGAATGTGAAAAATCATTCAAAAAATGAAGGAGAAACTTGTAGAAACTCCAATTCTACAAGCACCTAATTAGTTTAGATCATTTCATGTTATGATGGATGCATCAAATTACACCTTGGGGGATATGCTTACATAGTTGGATGACAAGAAACATCCATATTACATCCACTACACAAGCCAAAGCATTGTGGATGCACAACTAAATTACACCACCACAGAAAAAATGAATGGGGCTTTGGAAATGTTTAAGCACTATGTGCTTGGATATAAAGTATTTATGCACACTGACCATAGTGTGATCTACTTCCTAATGAACAAGCCAACGATGAGCCCCCATGTCATATGGTGGCTGGTGATCTTACAGAAATTCAATCTTATGTTGGTAAATCGAAAAGGAACTAAGAATATGGTCACTAACCACTTGTCTCAGTTGCAATGGAACAACAAAGAGGAGGAAAGTTCACTATTTGATCTATTTCCTGACAAACTCCTCTTTGCCAAGGCTATAATTGAACAATTTCCCACTAAGCCTAAATGGTACAATGGCATTCTTACCTATCTTCTCACTCAAGAAATGCCACAAGGGTTGGACCACCAAAAGAAACAACAATTTCTTCACTAGATAAAACAATTCATGGAGATGAAGGGATACCTCTACAAGGTGTGCACTAATGGCCTAGTTGGTTGCTGTGTCCCTAATGTTGATCAACTACACATTCTTTAGGACACTCATGAGGGTCCTTGTGGGGGCCACTATGCTAGGAGATGCATGGCCAACAATCTTCAGGGATGCTTAATAATTTGTCCACTCTTGTGAATGCTGCAAACAAGATGGTGGAATGATTGCTCGAATGAAGGGACCTCAACAAATGGATCCAACCACTAGAACCCTTCAACATCTGGGACATTGATTTCATGGGTTCCATCACACCCATGTCAAATGGAAATGTGTACATCATAGTTGATGTTGATTATTGTATGAAATGGGTAGAAGCATCAGCCATCATCAATTGTACATCTTCTATTGTTGCTCGATTTGTACAATAGAATGTTGTAAATAGGTTTGGTGTGCCATGTGCATTAATTTTTAACAATGAGACCCACTTTACAGGCACTACCTTTTAGAAGCTCATGCAATGCTTGGGGGTTGAACATAAACTAGCAACACCTTACCAGCCCCAAGCCAATGGTCAAGCTAAGGTTATAAAAAGGAAAATCATAAAGATCCTAACAAGAACTATTAGCAAATATAAAAGAGACTGGAGCATAAAACTCAACAATGTCCTTTGGGCCTACCACTCAACATGGAAACTTCCTATAGGCTATTCTCCCAAGAGCTGGTGTACTAAAAATTACCAACACTTCCTATTCAATCCAAGCTCCACACACTTTTAGCAGCATATGACCTTGACCTTAACTTAAGTCTAGCACAAAAAGAAATATTAATGAATCTCAACTTGCTAGACAAAAACTGATTGGTGGCCATGTCATCTAACGAGTTTCACTAGGCATTCAACAAAAAGCACCATGATCTTAGAATTAGGAAAGTCAAATTTCAACCAAGAGATAAGGTCCTCTACTAGAACCCCATACATGTACCTCAACGAACTAAGTTTTATATGTTGTAGGAAAGACCTTATATATTTTATGAAACTTTTTCTTCTAGGGCCATGATGATCTACAAACTTGAGAGCTCGGACAAGAAGCAACTGGTCAACATACAACAAGTTAAATCTTTCCACAAGCCTAAGCAAGCTAGTGCAACAAACACCTCACTGAATGGACAACCACACTTAATCTTTTGAATCTCCTCCTTTCAACTTACTTATGGGAGAGATGGCCATCTATGCTAATTATATAAGCAGCTCATTTTTTTGTCTTTTTGTTTTACACCTTGTTATTTCTACAACTTTTTGTTTTACACATTCTTTATCTTACAACTTTTTGTTTTTACATTATTAATTTTTCAAAATTTTTGTTTTACATCATTAGTATGTTTTATTTTTCTTAATTATTTTACAATTTCTTGTATATTTTTCTTTATTTTAATGTTATTTTCTTATTATGTTTTAATAATAACATGCCTTATAGTCAACTAGGTACAATGTGGTTTGTTGGATGTGGGCATGTGTTATCCAGTTATTTAATTGTTGGTATCTAGTTCTAACTTTGAATTTTGTTACTGATAACCAAGACATGGTTTCTTTTTCATGAAATAGGCAATGAATCCATAACATCCGCCCATCCACAAACTCTATGGTTTTCCTTGTTTTAGAAATGTGAGATCTTTTTTCATTAATAAAACTGTAAAAACCTTGTGGCTTTGCTAGTTTTTGGATTTGGAAAGGATTCAAAGGTTTGAACAAGGTGTGACTTCAAGGAGACTCAATACTCTTTGTCTTTCTGCTTACTTGGATGCATGTGTGTTTCATGGATTTCTTACCATTCCATGTCAACCAATAACAGGAAGTTGAATAAGTCTTTGCATGGTATGGTTCCCATTAAAAAAAAGATGAGAATTCAAAGCATTAGTTATGGAACTAGAAAGACATGTTACCCATGTGTAAAGGTCGCCTCTAACTAAGGCCCTTTCTCACTTCCTACTTCTCTTTTCTTCTTCAATAAGGAACAATGGCTATTTTGTGGTAGCACTTTTGTGTCTCAAGGGGATGGACTAGTCTTAGAATGGTAATGCGAAGTCACTAAACATGGCTAGTTTTGGTTTGGACTAAGGATGGATGTTATCATGTTATTTAACCACAAAATTCACAAAGGACTTCATGTGACCTTAATCAAGAACTCCATTCCACACACACACACACACACTCTCTCTCTCTCTCTCTTATCCATCTATGCTTTCCATGCCTCACCTCACTACTAGTTTCATGTTCTTGTTTGATGTCTTGGTTTGATGTGTCAAAATTCTTAGGTAGTTTCTTCCAAGTTCTTGTACTTAGCTTCCTATAACCATTAATCATCCATGGGATCCATGGAGTCCTCGGTTTGAAGTTATGCAAGGGTAATAAAGGGCATGTGCTTGCTTTGGGGAGGACCCACTTGCATATCTTTTGGTTGGTTTAGTTAAGTTCTTTATCCTTAGACACTCTCACAATCAAATCCTTTTGTGTATCCCATCAATGACATCCAACTTGTGTGCATCTTCACAATTGTTTTCAGTAAAATCCTCTTTTTATTGTTGTGAATTCTTAAATCCTCTTCAAGCATTTCATCATGTTAGACTTTTTAAAATTTAATAATGGATCACTTATCCATTTCACCCTATTTTTCAGTCTTCCTGAAACACCACAAATTTTCGAGCTTAGTACTTTTCCAACAAGAAGCAGGTCCCTAGGACCCACAGACGACCACAGCTATATCTAGTGTCACACATGGCAACTCCGGAAATCAAGATAATTTTCACCAAGTATGCAGTGTCAGCATATACACCCAGCGTATACGCCCAAGTATGCAGTCTCAGCGTATACGCCCACCATATACACTCAAGTTCACATCCACAGCGTATACGCCCAGCGTATATGCCCGACATTCACAGCGTATATGCCCAGCGTACACACCCAGCATACACACCCAGCGTACACGCCTCACATGTATGCCCAGCAGGTACAACAGATGTATATGCCCGGCATGAAATCTCCAAAGACAGCATGGAAACAGTACTGCAGAGCAGGATTTGGCATAAGGCAGCAACCACCAGCATACACGCCCGAGCGTATACGCCCAGCAATCATCAACGTGTACGCCCCAATGTATACGCCCCAACATCATCAGCGTATACACCCAACGTATACGCTCAGCGTCCACAACATCTACGCCCAAGTTTGCACACGCCCAGCACATCCAGCATATACGCCCAGTGTATACACCCAGAGTCTACGCTCGCTTCATACAGTGTATACGCCCAGCAAATGTAACATATTGTACACTTGTAAATTTTATGCTTTTTCACTCGGTCAACACGCCACGTGTCCCCCAACCCGAGTCTGATGTGAAAACCTATATAAAAGCCCAACTTTTTCATGAGATTCAGGGTCGATTGGCAAATTCCAGAGCAGACCAGAGAGCAGAGACGCTGAGAACCAGAGTAGAAAACCTTATACGCTGGACAACCCTGTACGCTAAGCATACAGCCTCTACGCTGTGCCTACAGTGCGAACCAGCCCATAGTCATCCCTACATCCACCGGGGCTTTTCGTCCGCCTTATGTCCTAGTCACAACTGCGTTAGACCGGTGCATTGTATTCTCATTCTGTAATGCCATTGTTACATTTTCTTCCCAAAATCTTTTATAGTTTGCATTAATTGTTGCATGTATTCTATTTTCTTTCATTTACGTCTACGCTCTGTTTACACCAGTTACGCTGTTTACGCTATATTTTACGCCTGTTACACCGTTTACGAATAACCCATCGTATTGCACTTCGGTGTATGTTCGGGAAAATCCTTATTTGATCTGCGTGCGGACCACCCAAGGTACTCTACCTTCATTCATTCCAGCTCGCCCTCAAGCGAAGGTAGGGTCGTCTATGCGTGTCCGGTGATCTCACGGTGTCTATTTCCTTCCAGTCGGAGACCGACGATTTTGGACGGTACAGAAATTGGCGCTAGAAGGAGGGCCTCTACCTAAAACCTTACTTACAAACTTCCCAGCGTTTACGTTGTTAAGTGTTTATGCTGTCGACCATACACCGATTCTTTCTGAAATCCTCCCAGCGTTTACGTTGTCCAACTTGAAACTCACTGCCTGCAAACTATCCAGCGTCTATGTTGTTCAGCGTCTATGTTGCTCCTGTTAACTTACCATTTGCAAGTCTCCCAGCATTTATGTTGTTAACTCTACGCTACACGCTTTACGCTGTAAACATTGCCTACGCTGTACACAAGACTGCTAAAGTTTACGCTACACATTTTACGTCGTAGACGCTGCCGTCCATTTACGTTACGTTCTCTACGCCGTAGACCTTGTCTACGCTGAACACCGACTTTGTCCTTGCTGTTCTATTTACGCTGCACCCTTTACGCCGTAGATTTTTTCTACGTTGTCATCCATATACGCTACTCTGTACGCTGTAACCCTGCTTACGCTGCACACTGACGCTGTATACGCTGCTTAGCATATACGCTGTACGACTTACGCCATAAACTTGTCTACGCTGACCCTATACGCTCCACATCTATACGCTGTATATGCTGTCGTTATACGCCGGTTGTTGAAGCGTATACGTTGTGCACTACCAACGTAGATTTACGCTACACTAAGCACACTGACTTCACACATTTACATCGTGTCGCATCCCCAACTTATCATCATGAACATCGCAAACACCACCGCTGCAACCACTCAGGTCACCGACGTCGTAGGCACCACGGCTATCCAACAGCCCGTGGTTCAACAGCCCGTGGTTCAACAGCATGCGGTACAACCCACAGCGGGGCCTCGCCAGTCCCTTAAGTTGCAAGGGAGGAACCCATCATCCCACGTCATAACCCAAGACCAATACAACTTCATATGCGTGAAGATACAAGCCGACCTAGCCGTGGATCAAACCGAAATGGAAGTCAAGAGGCAATACGAGCTCTTCTACAGGGAAGGGAAAGAGTTCATTCCTTCCCCATATGATGTCATCCCTGTCCCAGAGCCTTACTCCAAGCTCATTACACAACTCCTCCTGCAAAGGAGTCAATCTCGGGATCAGCCTGCAGTAGATCCTCAACTGGAAGAGGATGATGACTTCGCTACCCAATCCGAACATGAAGACTCGTATCACACCCTCAGTCCACAAACCCATATCAACCCCATGTTTCATCCAGGCACAGGGGAAATCATGCCCCTCCAACCCCTCAGGTTTACCCAAGTGCAAATACCCCCACGAGAAACATCCACACTGGTTCATGTTCCTCCAGCAACCGACCTGCAATTCAGTACACTCCCTCTCGCTATCATCACCACTGCAGCCGTAGGCCCATCCTTGCAAGCACCACCCCCTCATAATAATGTGGGAGCAACCTTCTCACCTCGAGTGATTGGGATGCCACATGTGATACCAGCATCTACATCTGCCCACTATATCCCCCACATCCAAACGCATGGAGCCCCTTCCACCGATGTAACCCAATAGGGGGTTCCTGCACAAAACGTGACCAGGCAATGGGCAGCGATGGGTGCTCAAACACATCAACCCCCTCGCTACAAAATACCACCTCACACGATCCCACCAGCCAACATTCCCCAAGTACAGCCGCAACCGTCGCAACAACAACCCCTCGTTTACAATGTGCCATCCCTAGTGCCACCCACTATAAACGTGCCACAAGCACAACCGTTGACCGCACAGCTTTCAGCCTTTCAACCTACCATCCAATAGTCCAACCTGTACAATGTACCACAAACTCAAGCCACCATGTCACCTAGTGCCCAAGACTGGGCAGATGCTAAAAAATTAATGCAAGAACTAACTGATAAGGTCAAGCGCCTCAAAACGGCTGCCGACGGAGAGCTGAAGGTAGTGGACTTCTACCACGATGATCCCATCAACCCTTCCGTCCCACCTCTAACCTTGCCCAAAGGCATATCATTGCCCACACTAACTAAATATAACGGGGAAACAGACCCCAATGCACATCTTATAACGTTTAGGTTAGAATGCGCATTACTCCAGGCGTGGCCACATGCCATTTTGCGAGTGTTCCCTATGTCTCTCGTAGGGAGAGCACTCGATTGGTACCGGGCCTTGCTGAGGAATTCCATATTCTCCTTGAAAGAGCTATTACATCAATTTGTGACCAGGTTCAAGTATAACTTGAAACCTGAAGCGACACTGGACAACCTTATACAGGTTAAACAAGCCCCGCTAGAACCTGTGCAAAAATTCATTCAGAGGTGCAGTGCTGCTCTCAATGAGCTACACGAGCCGATCCCTCAGACATATCTGCTCACCATTCTAAAGGGGGCTGTTAANACGCGGCTCAAAACAGCCACGATCCTGCGTATATAGCCTTTAAAAATCAACATAGTAAAAAGGATAAAGAAAAGGCTAAAGCAACTATAGCAGCGATAGTGGAAATGCAACAACAAAACAAACCGCTAGTAGCCCCTACTAACTATACAAAACCTACTCCCACAACCGCGCCAGAATCATTATCATCGCAGAACCCAACACAAAATCGTATGAGAAACTTTGAGAGGAAAGACCCTCCCAATATACGTCACTGCCTATGAAGCCATCCCAGCTATTCGACCAACTATTGAAAGCTGGGTTAATGAAACATAAACAGTTATCCCCCGTGGCCATCCAGAGACATGATCGGTTCTGTCAACTCGTTCAGAACCCAAGCTTAGCGACACCGGATGAGCCTCCAGTACCCAAAGGTTTTAGAATGGATCGCTTCTGCGACTACCACCAATGCAATGGGCATAGTACGGATTACTGTTTCACCCTGAAGCAGGACATACAACGAATGATCGACGAAGGTCAAATCACCTTCGACGAGGCCAACCTGGTTCAACCGTAGAACCAGGCCATGGGGGTGTATAAAGATCCACTGAATACCAAAGAGGCACCGTACATTATTAACACAATCTGCCTAGATGATGAACCTGAAGCACCTAACGTTAACACCGTCCACTCTAACTATGAACAACAAACTCCTAACAAGCCGTTTGTAGTCCATGTTCCTCCCACCGCATCCACATCCTTGCCTCAACCACCGCGTGCCCTGCAGCAGCCATCTGTTGTCCGAGTGCCCCTGGCTGTAGCAACATCTAACACCCCGACGCATGAGAAATCATATGTGGTGTGTGTACCTCCCGCCGTCGCAACAGCGGAGGTCCAACCTCCACCTAAACCAACCCCATACGTCGTTAGGATACCTGGAAGTCCTAATGTTTACCAAGCCTCCACCTCACAAACGCAAGGTAGACCTAGTCCTTATGTCGTTAGGGTGTCCAGCCAATCTTCTGTCCAACCACATCCGATTGTCCAACCGCAACCTCACCCGGCTCCATATGTGGTAAGAATCCCAAAGCAACTTGAGGCTCCCAAACCGGCTCCACCTCCACGCCACACACAAGAACGCTTAGCGGACAGGCTTATGCATGAACGCATGGAGAAGGAGCATCAACGGTTAGCCGTAGGGCCACCTAAACCCACTCCACTCAACGTCGTACCCATGACACCACCCAACAGTCAACCAAACACAGGTAACGAGGGTGAACCATCAAAAAAAACTGATACGTCTAAAATAATGGCTTCGAGCAAAAACGACAGACCAACGAAGCATGAAATAAAACTGTTGGGATGGACCCGGTAACCGCCGATAAAATCACGCCCAACAGTAGAGACTTAGCAACGGCTCTAACACAAGTCACGCAGGCACTCAAACAAAAGAATACGTCATTAAGCTTGTATGACTTAGTTTTAACATCACAAACACATCATGAAGCTTTGGTCCGCATGTTAACGTCGATCCCAGTAAGCGAGGACTTGTCCCCAAATGAACCATCCATTCATGCGGTAATGTACTCGCCCCAAGGGACAACTTCCAAACCGCTAAGTTTCCATAACGATAACATTAAGGTGGATAAGAAAATAGGGGAGACAACAACAACCCCCATGTTCATAACAATACGGGTGAACCAATTCAAAATACATAGAGTCCATGTAGACGATGGAGCTACAACAAACGTAGTACCATATCCCATCGTCGAACAACTAGGGCTTACAGAACTCATCAGACCAACTGCAACGACATGCCTAAAATCATTCAGTGGGTCGCGTGTGATAGTTAAGGGTAAAATCAACTTAGACTTCATAGCAGGGGATCAATTCCCCACATCCGTCGACTTCGTAGTAGTCGATGAAATGCCAGGATTCAACCTAATATTAGGAAGGCCCTGGTTAGCCCAACTGAAAGCAGTCTCATCCCCTATACACCAAGAGATTCACCTACCTTATGAAGGTGGCGAAATCATCATTTATGAGGAGGCTGCTACTCCCATCATTTCATCGTACATGGACACGAACCAAGGCTCAGAGTTTAAGCTTGAAGAGCCTAGGAAAAATAACATAAATGAACAACGACCGGTAAGTGCTAATCCTTTAAACACAGAGGAAGATCCACCTAAAACAAAAACACCTGCGCCTGACATTGTACATACACCTTCACAATTAGAAACTAACACAGAACTCGCCACAAATACTGAAACATCTAAAAACACTGACACAGAAGCCACTCCCTCAGACGTCCCTTGGGCTGAATTACCATTCAACGTGATCAGCGAAGGGGATGCTGAATACAAAATCATACCAGCTGATACATCGCCTAACATAAAAATAAAAAGAATCAAAAAACTATTAAAATAATACCATCTTCAACAGTCTGAAATGACATTAAACTACAGCCTGTCCGAAACGACGTTAAACTATAACCCGTCCGAAATGATGCTAAATTACAACATGTCCGGAATGACGTTAAACCATCATGTCCACAACGACATAAAACTAGCCACAACCAGAAATGGTCGGTCAACTGAGAATCCGCCCGTGTCGTTCAAAATGTTCCTTGTCTACGACTGGGGCCCGAAACAGCGTTAAACTACACATGTGGCCCGAAATGGCCTCAAACTAGTGCGAATCTGGCCCAAAATGACCTTAAACTAGTGCGAATCTGGCCCGAAATGGCCTTAAACTAGATCACACACTTATACTTTATTTTCCTCTTTCGTTTATCGTTATACTCCAACTTATGAGTACATCCGTGCATTGCTCTAACAAAACAAAAAAGCAACCAAAACATTTTTCATTGCCGTGTCATGTTTGCGATTAAACTCAAAATCAACAAAAACAATTTTCATATATATATTCATGCAACGACATACAATTACGAGGGTTAATTATTTTCATCCATCTATAACATAACTCAAAGTTTACAATTTACAATTCTCGTATAAATTTACAATTCCCGTATAAATTTGAGTCAAAATAGTGTTATAACGAAAAAAAACAAACAAAACCTAAAAACAAAACTAAAAAACTAAGCATCTGGGATGGGAGGATCGTCCCCTTTAGATCCGCTGGCATCAGGGACCCCCGCTCCACTAGGGCCAGCTTCTTCGACATCATCACCGCCTTCATCCTGAAAATACAAAAGGAACAATCAATGTAAGAATAAGAGAATGCCAAAATTTCAAACATTGTTTATCAAATCAATTTCATAATGACAAAATACTTACCATAGGAGATCCCCTTAAGCCAAATTCCAGCCGACGAAGGATTTCCTCTTCTGAGACACTAGTCCAATCTGTCTCATCAAAGCCTAGGTCAACGTCTGCCAAGGCCTTTCCCTTGTCAATAGCTGACCAAGTAGGATGTTTCAGAGGAAATTCACCCACAGACACTTCCCTAGAAGCGATCGTAATCACCCTTGTAGGCGACTCTATCTCAACAGTTGTGTTTTGAGCAAAGGTATCAAAAGCGGAACGCAAATCCAAATCCTCCACAAACATTTCCAGTTGGCATTTTTCAACGAACACTTCCTTTAACGACTTCTTGTAATGGTGTTTGTGGTTCTTTTCGTCCTGGCCCCACTTGTGAACCTTGGAAGCGAAAGCTTTCCAATCTTGACATTTGAGGTTCAGGAGATCTATTTGGGCTTTACGTTCCGCCATTCTCCGAGTCAGAGATGCATGATGATTGAGCAGATTCCAATACCTGGTATATGTGACCTCGGAGGTCCGCCAAGAGCGATCACCACTTAGTTTGGCTGAGGCGAACTCATACCGAGCCTTAAGATCGTCACGCTCAACTGATAACTCGGAGACTTCCTTTTCCTTTGCTTGGATTTGTAGCCACAATTGTTTGACGGAATGCCTACAAGTCCACAGTGACTTGGTGTTGTGAACAAGACCTTCTGCTACTTCCTCATAAACAGGTCTTGGCACTTGCTCAACTTTTGGGGATAACGTGGGCAAACTCTTTATGCTGATTGTCTCAGAAGGATCCCACCTCAGTTTGGCACCTATGTACACGAAAAGAACAAACGTTAAAACAACAAAAATAGAATGTGAAACTATAAAACTGCAGACAATTCAAAACATTCATACCGATTTCAGGGTGGGCCTCTTGGATTCGTTCGACAACTTCTTCTACGATTCTAGCCACAAAATCCATCTTACTTGGCATTTTCGTCCAAGTAAATGGCCCACGAGTGCGGGACGAACTAACCTCTATGGTCCTCTCAGGGGGAACCATCTTCATGGGTACATCTAACCGCACCGTCCTGGTTTCGCTGCCTTCGTCTGGAAAAAATGAAAGCACAAAAATAAAATACCATAGAAAGGACAACTAACGAGGCAAGATAAAATAAGATGAAAAAAGAAAACATACCGTGCTCCTTGTCACTTTCTGGGGGATCGCCTAAGTCCAGCTTTCCCTTAAGAAAGCTGCTGAACATTTGATCGATGCCACCCTGGTCATCCAACGCCTCCGTTTCTGTGGTGTCTCCCTTCAACTCTTCCGTTCCTCCTCCCTGATCCTTCTCCACATTTTCCTCTTGACCGTTTTGCTCCGTGTTGGTCTCCTCCTCTTCAGTAATTGTCTCTAATGCCTGCTTCCTCACTTCTCGAATCAAGTCCGAGGGTATCAGTGGCATGTAAGCAACCGAAGTAAAAATTATGAACCAAACGAAAACAATAAAGCAATAAGTGTGCGAAGTCTACTTACCAGGCATCTTGAATCGTATGCGCTTCACTCGTGGCTTGTTCACGTTCGAGGCTTCCTCGGTTGAGCGCTCGCGCTTTGTTAGCTTCCCCTTGCCCTTGCCAATGGTTTCTTTGATAACCCGCTCAACTCTTCTCGCAGTGAGAGGCACATCATCTGGCTCTAATCCCAAACTATCTTGAGTGTGAATTGAGGTACCCGATGACCCCCCTGTCATAATAGACACGAATTCATCAATTCCCTCAGGAGGGTCTTGGGACTCGGCAACTTCAAACAAGTGGCTGATCCACGGGCAGGATAGTTGACCCTGATCCCGTAGAACATACTTGTTGTCTATGCGAACTACCAGAAACTCGGCTAAGCGACGCAGGTAATCGGCAAGAAAAGTAAAGGTGAAGTGGGACTGTGCCTCGACATTCGAGCGTAATCGCACTATCTCCTTATGCAGGCCTGATAACAAAAATTGGGCCCAATTATAACACGCTCCGATTTCTAGGATAGTTCGTATGATGCGTACAGCTTCGACCCCAAGACTCCGCACCTGGGACAAGGATTTTAGGAATACCCGCACCCTAAACAGGGGATATAGTTCATTCACCTCCTCAACTTTTGATTTCCCCTGCATTGGGAATCCCTTGGCACCCTTGGCCACTCCTAGCCAGTCCTCCAATTCACGAACCGTTTGGAGCTCTTTATGAGCCCTGTTTAAAGCTACATTTATACCATCTACCAGTACACCGAATAAGTTCGAAAAGAATTCAGGCGACAGATGGAAAACGATCTTAACACCCTTAATCCGGGTGCTGTAGTAGGAGACAGACTCATTGAAAGAATCCACGATCCTGATCATTTCTACTATTGATACATCAGGACTCGGGGTCATGAAGAGCTCCATGAGGCCAGCATTGTCTAAGCAACGAACAATGGACAGCGGGGCATGGGTACGCAACCATTTTTGAGACTTATTCACCTCCCCGAACTTCATTGACAGGGTGGTTTCAATTCGCCCCGTTGCGACAAGGTCCCCGCCAAGAGGTACATTAACTGCAAATACAATTCGAAATCATCAGATCAGTATAACCCCCCGGCAGTTGAATAAATACGTTAGCAAATCTAGAGGATGTTGTCATTTACCATCAGTTGTGAACTTGGATGTGATGCCTGAGCCAGAGTTACGAGGGAAGATTGGCCCCTGGTCTGACCAATCTTTATCCAGCCATCCACGAGCTTTGCACATCGCGAACGCTCTAGAGAACTATTTGTGAAAATGAACGATAGCACCCTTCGTTTGACCCAATACGGTGCCACGAAGGGTGGGACCTACAATAAAAGCCTCAAGAGCGGTGCGAGCTAGAGCAAGCCCGTCATCCTCAACACACATTCTGTCCGAGTTAACTTTAGGCCTACAAACAAACAAATGTCAAAACAGAAACAAATACCAAACGGCGAAAAGAAACAACAAACTTAAATGGTCCTACCTATCCACTCGGTACACTGTGCCAGGAGGGTTCTAGAATAGTGTGTGTGCACGTGCAGCTACAATTAATGTGTTGTTGAGGTAGTCTTGTCCTTACGGAAATTGTGCCCACACACGCGCTAATGGGCGTGTAGACCTGGGCCCATAGGAAGAACCATCCTCATTCACAAACGGCCCCTTGTCGATGTCTTCTATGAAGACCATGACACCCTCCGCGGCCCCTGGTAGCATGGCCTCAAGCACGCTTCGCGCCACCAATTCACTTAGCTGCGACCAGATCGCCACTTCAAAATTGTCTAGCATGAAGGCCAAAAATTCACATGCACCTTCTCTAAACCAGACCCCATTGTTGTCCACAGTTAGGTCCGGGGTAGGCTCATCAGCCTCAATGGGGCCAAACCATGTTAACACCCCAACGAGCACAACGACGAGGAGAAAAGGCTTAGTATCCCTGCAAGCAAACAGAATGCCATCGTAAAATCAGCCATGCATCAAAATGACGCGAAAAACAAAAGTTCACATCATAAACCGACACTTAGGAAAAATTACTAACTGTTTGCGCCCGGCGTATACGCTGTCAAAAAATGTATACGCTGCTTATCCCGGCGTATATGCTGTCAAAAGACTATTTACGCTATTTCTAACCATTTACGCTTAGCGTATACACAGAAGAAACCCTCAGCATATACGTCATAGAAGCCTTCAGCATAAATAGTCTACGCTAGATACCGAACAAACGATTTACGCTGAATCCTGTGCAAATAAATTAACGCCGAAAACAATTTTCATGAAAACAGGTCTACGCTGTACAACGTTTGAAAAGAATTAACTGCTCACGCTCAGCGTATACGCTGTAGAAACCCTCAGCGTATACGTCATAATAGCGTAGACCGTCTACGCTGATGGAACAGAAAATCTACGCTGATAAAATAGAACTTCATGCATAGAAAACTTATTTACGCTATAATTTACGCTGATAAAACTGTCTACGCTTTATGCAAGAAAAACATGTTTATGCTGTGCACTGATAGGACAGATTACGCTATAACAGTCTACGCTATCAAGACTTTGCGCTAACCCTTTACGCTCGGAGTATATGCCAAAATGCTTTACGCTGACTCTCTACGCTCAGCGTATACGCCGAAGCCCTGTACGAGACTGTCTACGCCATGAAACAAAAATAACTAACAGAGGCAGGATCAAAGCCTACCTGTGTGACGATCCAGGCCATGATGGAATCCTTGGCCTTAGCAGGCATTGCAGCATGGCTTCGCTCTCCTCTGCGAAGGTCAAGTCAAGACCCTTCCTTCCCTGCCCTTCCACTTCCTTGCCTTTGCCCATGTTGGCGTCTACGATGGGATTGACAGCTTACGCTGAGGGTTGAAACTCTGTACACCTACGCTTGACCTTCTATGCTCGGCGTCTACGCTGGGGTTTAGTCATCGGCGTCTACGCTCAGGGTTTCACAATTTATGCTTACGCCAGGGTTTCACAGTTTACACTTACGCTCGGATTTTACACTGGGTCCTCTACGCTCGAATTACGCTGCAAACTGATGTAACAACAAATGAAGCCCCCCCCCCCCCCCAATATATAGTGCTCCGTTGTCGCTGCCGCTGCTGCTGACACCGCCGCCTCCCGTTTTGCTACTTTTTACCTTTTTCTTGCCTTTTTACTTATTTTTGGCGAAATTTACTTAAAAATAATAATAATATATATATATCTAAAATAAAACAAAAATTACTACATCCCAGTTCCCCCTGTGAACCCCATTTTACGCGTTTACGTCGAACATTTTAGCGTAAACTGCCGTTACGGCTCTAAACTACCGTTACGGCCCGGTATGGCCTTAAACTGCCACCTGCGGATTACATTTGGCCCAGTAAGGCGTTAAACTACCACCCATGGCCCGGTACGGCCTTAAACTGCCGTGCGTCCTGGTGCGACGATAATCCACCATCAAGCATGTACACATAATTTAAATTGCCAAAGAACATAGAACGATACCCATTAGCTCATTCTACTCTTTGTTTATTGGCAGGAGCAAGCCTGATGGATTGCCAGCATTTAGCCGAACCATTAATCATTGAGGGACCATATGGCAAAATTGCAAGGGACATCAACGTAAATCTCATTCACTTAAGTTCATCAATGGACGATGCAATCATAGCCTCAACACAGCAAATGATAGACAACTACAAAGGTATGACAAAACCTCTTGACATAGAAGCCGAAAATATCACCGAAGACCCGTTGACTGAAACCCCCATCACCATGCCCGATGGGGAAATTAAAATATTAAAATTAAGTACATTACTACAACCTCAAGTGGCCAAAGACCTAGAGAATGTGCTTAGGGAAAACATAAAGGCATTTGCTTGGTCATACACGAACATGCTTGGGTTGGATCCCCGAATTGTCCAGTACAACATCATCCTTGATCCAAAATTGAGACCCGTAAAACAAAAGGCGAGAAAGGTTATACCCAAGGTGGCATTGGCAGTTCGCAATGAGATCACCAAACTTTATCAGGCTGATTTCATTCGAGCTGTTGATTACGCCAAGTGGGTATCCAACATGGTCATTGTCCCAAAGAAGAACGGAACCATTCGCTTATGCATTGACTTCCGGGATCTCAACGTCACAACCATAAAAGATGATTTTCCTCTACCCAGCATCGATCAACTTGTCAACTCGACCGCTAGGCACGCCTTATTATCTTTTATGGATGGCTTCTTGGGATACAACCAAATACGTATTAACCCTGAGCATCAGCTCCGAACCACCTTTATGACACCATGGGGAACCTTTTGTTACATAATGATGCCCTTTGGTCTCAAGGATGCTGGGGCTACTTATCAAAGGACGATGACATTTATCTTTAGCGATTACATATTACACTTGCTCAATGACTACGTGGACGACATCGTGGTTAAATCAAAAACATCACAACAACATGTACAGGACCTTAACTTAGTACTAAAATGTTGTTTAAAATATGAATTGAGACTTAACCCAAAAAAATGCATCTTTGGCACCAAGATAAGCAAAATGCTTGGATTTATAGCCAAAGAAGCAGGGATACGAGTAGACCCTGATAAAGTTAAGGCCATAATAAACCTGAGACCACCAGGCAACCTTACCGAACTTCGAGGTCTACAAGGTAGATTACAGTTTATCAGGCGCTTCATAGAAAAACTGACAGACAAACTAAAACCTATGAACCACCTATTGCGCAAAAACGTCCATTTTGAATGGACTCCATAGTGCCAAGAAGCATTCGATAACATTAAAATAGCACTTGCCCGACTACCCACGGTTTATCCACCCCAAAACGATAAATCGTTTTACATCTACCTCGCTACTTCGGATTCGTCAATCGCGTCTATGCTTTGCCAAAAACAAGATGACGGAACCGAAGTCCCTGTATATTACTTAAGCCATGCATTAGTTGCCCACGAGAAAAAGTATAACGATGTGGAGAGGTCCTGTTTAGCTTTGGTCTTTTCTTTGAGAAAATGGTGACATTACCTCTTCTGTAACCAAGTTAATATAATTTGCAAGGATAATGTGCTCAGGGCCATCACAGGAAACATTTATGAAACGAGTCGGATAGCCCGCTAGAAAGCCATGATAACTGAATTTGACCTACACTACCTAGCGCAATCATCAGTTAAGGGTCAAGCCATAGCAAGTCAAATGGCCACGTCACCAACACACGATCAAGCGATAATAGAGCCAGAATTCCCGGATGAGAATATAAGCGCAATAGACATAGTGCCCAACGACTATGATGCCATTCTAAACTTTGATGGAGCATCCACCTCTCGAGGGGGAAGTGCAGCCGCTGTCATCACCTATCCCTCCGGGGAAATCTAACCCTTTGCTTATCATTTCAACTTTCATTGTACCAACAACATAGCAGAGTACGAAGGTCTCCTTAGAGGTCTCGCGAGAGCATTGGCTTTAGGCATCACACGGCTTGTGGTCAGAGGAGACTGACAACTGGTTTTAAACCAAATCACAGATGTTTATACATGCAAAGCCCAACATTTACAACCATACTGTGACTTGGCAAAACATTTAATGAGGCGATTTGAAAACATCGATGTGCAACACATTTCTAGAAACAATCACACCATTGCAGATGCGTTAGCCACATTAGCATTTAACATATCGCCGGACATGTTCCATGCATTACCAAGCTCTGTAATCAGTTGTGCCAAACCAATAACCGATACTCTTGATACGTTGCCGATCGCATCTGTTAGTACAACACGCGCAATAGAATGGTATGATGACATAAAAGAATACCTTCTACGCGGCGAAACTCCACGACATCTAACAAATGCACAAAAGGATGCAATGCGAAAACGCTCTAAGCAGTATACCCTGGTAGGAGACACATTGTGTTGTCGATCCTACGAAGGCATACTGCTAACATGCGTTGGTAGTATCAAAGCCCAAACCATCGTCGAACAGGTACATGAGGGACTATGCGGAGGACATATAGCGCCAAAAGCCATGGCAACAAAAATAAGACGCTTAGGCTACTATTGGCCACACATGGAGTATGACTATTTTTCCAAGGCCAAAACATGTGGTACCTGCCAGAAACACAGTAACCTAATCCATGTCCCACCAAATGAGTTGCACACGGCACAAATCACATGGCCCTTTCAAAAGTGGGGATCGGACCTCATTGGCCCAATAACACCCTCATCTTCTGCAGGGCATAGTTTCATCATAACCGCAACGGAATATTTCACGAAGTGGGTAGAGGCTTTTCCCCTTCGAAAAACTACGTCTAAACACGTGTGCAATTTCATTCTCGAAAACATCGTAACCCATTTTGGCATTCCCATGACAATCATCACTGACAACGGACCACAATTTAGCAGTGCCGAGACCAAAACCTTTTGTGAAAATCTAGGGATCAAACACTCGTTTTCATTCCCTTACTATCCTCAGAGCAATGGGCAAGCAAAGGCACAAATAAAACGATTATTACGATACTTAAAAAGATGCTTACCCAAAGCAAGCGAAGATGGCACGAACAATTGGTATACACATTGTGGGCATACCATACTACACATCGAACTTCAACAGGTAAGACACCATATAGTCTTGTTTACGGTTCAGAAGTTGTTTTACCTCTGGAATTGCAGGTACCATCTTTAAGGATCATACTTTCCAGACTTCTCGATGACGGATAGAACAATGATTTGCGTATCATTGACCTGGATTCGATGGAGGAGGAACGCATACGTGCGCTCGATCAAATTGAGTGGTACCAAAAACAACAACGGCAGCGACATCAGCATGACATTCATAAGCGCCCTATCAAAGAAGGTGACCTTGTCCTTAAAGCCGTTCGGGAACACTCGGACAAATTCTCGGCCAACTAGGAAGGGCCTTACTTGGTCACTAAAGCATTCGACAACGGAGCCTTTAAGATAGCTGATATGGAAGGAAATGAGTTTGCAAATCCAACCAATCACTCGTTTCTGAAGCCATTCTACGTCTGAACAAAGTGAGGTACGTGCAAGTCCTAGGGTCACGACTTTAAACTGATACCACAGAACAGTCTTGGATTATGACTTAAAACTGATACCACAGCTCGTCCTGGGATCATGACGATAAACTGATACCACACAGTGTCCGCAATGATGATAAACTAGCACCCATCCGGCATGACAGTAAACTACCACCGTTGCATTCACCAGAGTCTGCTAAGACTATAAACTAGTTTGCCTCTTTNGTCAGATGATCCTACCAACATTGCCGCCATTCGTATACAGTGCCTGAAATCTCCTCCAGTGCTTTTGTTCCATTAGTTGCTGTTTAAGTCTAAGCTTGCTTATTCACTCATGGTTTTCTTGTCTCCTTGGAGTTGTGTTTGCAGGATGACGCTCAGAGGTATTCGTACAAGAATGCATTTCATCATAAGCAGTAAGATGAGGCAATGTTTACAGCCCACGTGGCAAGACTAAATCAAGCCGTTCACTAGTACATCCCCATTTCCCGATACACTCCCTATCTACTCACTGACACACTCTACTCAGCCACATGTTTGATACACCCATTACACTCAAAACTTTGAGCATATTGTTGCACACTGTAACACTTTTAAGCAGTTGCAACACCCAATGTAGCACTTGAGCATGAGTACGCAATCAAAACAAATTTTCTTCCAAAAAAAAAAGCAAGACCCTTCGCGCTTCCCACATACGCCCCAGGCGAGAAGGTAATTGTTTTGGAACCAAGTACTCATGTCAAAAATAATCAAGAAACATCCCATTGCGTGGCTTTGACTCTCCACCAACAAGCTCCCCCTAAACACCAAACAAGGGCCCTGTTCCTCCAAAGAATGCAACACATCCTCACGTGGCTTTGGTCTCACCAATAAGTCCTCTTGAACACTAACCAAGAGTCTTGTTCTGCCAAAGAACGCACATCGCATGTCTGGATTCCGAGTCTGCTAAGTAATGGCTATTGACAAAGATCAGCATGAAACACACCAGAGCATCCCCTTTACCAAGCACAATCTCTTGGTCCGTTCCCAATCCCTGAAATCTCCGTTCCCCCATCCAGATACAAATTTTACGTCTCTAAATCCCATGTACTACTGAACACGATGCGATGACGTCTAGTCAAGTGGTAACGGACAAAGTCTCCATCAAGTTGCTTGTGGTGTTTTGCACTTCTTTGTCGATGCTTCTCGGGTTGATTCCTCCAAGCGTCAACAAAGAGGGGCCAATGAAACACCACAAATTTTCGAGCTTAGTACTTTTCCAACAAGAAGCAGGTCCCTGGGACCCACAGACGACCACAGCTACATTTGGTGTCACACATGGCAACTCCGGAAATCAAGATAATTTTCACCAAGTATGCAGTGTCAGCGTATACACCCAAGTATGCAGTCTCAGCGTATACGCCCACCGTATACGCTCAAGTTCACATCCACAGCGTATACACCCGACATTCACAACGTATATGCCCAGCGTACATGCCTCACATGTACGCTCAGCAGGTACAACAGATGTATATGCCCGGCATGAAATCTCCAAAGACGGCATGGAAACAGTACTGTAGAGCAGGATTTGGCATAAGGCAGCAACCACCAGCGTACACGCTCGAGCGTATACACCCAACAATCATCAGCGTATACGCCGGGGCGTATACGCCCCAACACCATCAACGTATACGCCCGGCGTATACGCCCAGCATCCACAACATCTATGCCCAAGTTCGCACACGCCCAGCACATCCAGTGTATACGCCCAGAGTCTACGCTCGCTTCATACAGCGTATACGCCCAGCAAATGTAACATATTGTACACCTGTAAATTTTACACTTTTGCACCCAGTCAACGTGCCACGTGTCCCCCAACCTGAGTCTGACGTCAAAACCTGTATAAAAGCCCAACTTTTTCACGAGATTCAAGGTCAGTTGGAAAATTCCAGAGCAGACCAGAGAGCAGAGACGCTGAGAACCAGAGCAAAAAACTTTATACGCTGGACAACCCTGTACGCTGAGCATACAGCCTTTATGCTGTACCTACAGTGCGAACCAGCCCACAGTCATCCCTACATCCACCGGGGCTTTTCGTCTGCCTTGTGTCCTAGTCACAACTGCGTTAGACCAGTGCATTGTATTCTCATTCTGTAATGCCATTGTTACATTTTCTTCCCAAAATCGTTGACAGTTTGCATTAATTGTTGCATGTATTCTATTTTCTTTCGTTTACGTCTACGTTCTATTTACACCAGTTACGTTGTTTACGTTCTATTTTATGCTCGTTACGCCGTTCACGAATAACCTAGCGTATTGCACTTCGATGTACGTTCAGGGAAATCCTTGTCTGATCCACGTGCGGACCACCCAAGGTACTCTACCTTCGTTCATTCCAGCTCGCCCTTAGGTGAAGGTAGGGTCGTCTGTGCGCGTCCGGGGATCTCACGGTGTCTGTTTCCTTCCAGCCGGAGACCGACGATTTCGAACGGTACACTTCCCACTAACACTATTAAAGGAATCAATCCACCATATCGCGGTCCATCGTCATATCTATAAATAAGAGGCAGCACTCCCCTTATTTCCCAATCCTGGCTAGAAGTAGTGAAACTCTGGCAGATTGATCACTCCAGAGTTAGAATTTTTCCCCATGTGCCCGCAGTAGGAGTCCTAGAGTGAACGGCTCTTTATTCGAGCAGCTTGTACGGCAATAAAGACGAACTTGATTGGATAAACCTTGCAGCACGTGGTTTTATTGTTATTTATTTACTTCTTTCCTAGTGCGCACAACTACGACTTGATTACGAGCGTCTACGAACGTGTACGGATAATCAAGGAATCGGCTGCTTGTCGCAACGCGTGAGTACGACTTGACTACGAGCATTGACTGCTTGGTAACCCAGTGGCGTATTCCAGGATTCTACGCTTGGTAATCCCAGTGGTAGTTCAGTGTGTACGGCTAGTCAAGGAATCGGCTGCTCATCGCTAGGCTAGAACGTGTGATAAGTACGAGTTAGTTACGAGCACCCATGGGTGTGTACGGCTAGCTAAGGAATCGGCTGCTTATCACACTTAAGCTAAATAGGTGCCTCAGTACGACCACTTCGAGCACTTGCGTTACGTGTGGTGATCCCAGCAACGATTAGCGTTTGGTAAGCCACAGTTGCATAGTTCAGGGTGTGTCCGGTAAGTGGGAACAGATGCTGACGCTAGTTAATTTAGACTTAGGACATTAGTTAGAGTTAGCGTAATCTCTCAACCCTTTTCCTCATAGCTTAGGAGATAAAACTGAAAATACCAAAAAAATCACATACCTCAGACTTGCTTAACCATACACCGTGACACTTACAAGCAAGCCTGGGAAGACAACGAACGATTAACCCCAAGTGTTTCTTATGGTGTTAAGGCATTTAGTCTGCGAAGTTCGACCAGATCGCGCGTGCACGCTCGTATTCGTATGGTTGAGTGTAGGGGTACCTCGCCACTCATCATTGACCGCCGTTGCCGAGGACTAAGTGTTTTCACGCCAATTGAACATAAGGGATATCACTCACATCGTTGTGAGCTAAAACGAACCTTAGGGTTAATCAGTTAATTAAGAACATAAATAACGGTGAAAATTAGCACACCATTAGAAATGGCTTCTTCTCATGCAATCAACTCACCTAAGGACAATACAGGAGAAAGTCAGAATCATACGCATAACCGAAATCAACCATGTCCTCAACAATCCAAAGTCACATATACTCATCCCGATGAGTATGTGCCAGATTTTACCTTTGTTTTCCATCAAGATGAGCAACTGCGGTGGAGAGACATGCAAGGTAACATCGTGTTACCCCCAGATCGCTCTGCTCCCAACATATCGCTCTGCTCCCAACATGCTTTTCCGTGCCTTGGTATGGATTGG